>CM054803.1:20182613-20404927 GCA_028984105.1 Lavandula angustifolia
AGTATCTTGTGTGCAGTGAAGAAGTTAAATAGTTCTGGGGAGTTTACCTCATCCTCTTCTCCTGCCATCAGACTCTTCTCAGTATCTTCTTCAAGCTCTTTAGCCATGAAGGCGGCTTCATCATCAGATGAATCCTTGGTGTCGCCTTCTTTTGAGTCGTCTGAGAGTTCACCGACAATATAGGCTTATCGCTTCTTGATAAACTTCTCCCTTCATGGTTTTCTTGCAGCTCTTTCAGCTGTATTGAGCTCAGGACAATCGTACTGATAGTGCCCTGGCTTTTTGCAGTAGTAGCAGGAGGTGACTCTGCTTTCTCTATTCTCACTGTCTTTCGATTGTGCAGAATCCTCCTGTTTCCTGCATTCAGAAGTTTGTGAGTCAAGAGTGCATTGTGGTGAGAAGTCAGACTTACTCTTTGAGTCTCTAACGACTCTAGGAAGTTTCCGGCGCCGCTCCTTCTACTTCTGATACTTGATTGCAAGCAACGCGCATCGTTTAGCTAGGCTCCCTTCTTGTAATTCACTTGATGAAGGTTTGACTTTGCTAGACGTTGGAGACGTTGTGCTAACTGATGCTTTAAAGACATGGTCTAATTGAGTGTCGGATTTAGCTCTCTGCTTTCTCTGTGCTAGACCGAACTCGAACTCTTCAGCTTTTAATTATGAATATATATGATCAGGAGAAACAATATCAAGATCAGAATATCTTAGAAGTGTAGCGAATGGAGTCCATGGTCCGTCTGGCAGGGCTCTCAATATTTTGAGATTCATCTCTCGGTTGGAGAACATCTTTCCCAGCCCATTGATTGTGTTCATCAGATCCATAAATCTGACATTGAGATCTTCAATCGTGTCGCCGGGTATGAGTGACAATCTCTCTAGCTTCTGGAGTTCCAGCGCCAGCTTGTTGGCTTTGATCTTCTGAGTCCCCCGACTCAGTAGCACTAGAGCATCCCAAAGTTCTTTCGCTGACTTCCAGTCCTGAACTCTACCGAGATACGAGTCACTCAGTGTGATTAAAATGGCATTTCTGGCTACCCGGTCAAGGTTATGAAGCATCTTTTCTTTTGGAGTGAAGAGGCTTCTGTCTTTTGGCACCTTCTTCCCGATCACCGCTCCTCCTTATGCTGGTTTCTGAAAGTCAACACTATCGACCATAGGTACGATATGTCCGTGCTCCAAGACCTCTGTCATGCTATCGTGGAGAGAGGTAAGATGTGCTTCTATTCTGACCTGCCACACGCCGTAGTTCTCTACTGAGAACATGGGTACCATCCTGATTCCTCACATATCAGACATGTTACATACAGATATGAATGAAGAATGATATGTAGTGAAAAACATTTTCAAGGATCCGTTCGAGTAGACCAGTTTCAGATGAAAAGGGTCTTAAAGAACTCTCGCTCTGATACCAATTCTTGGTCTCGAGTCAAATGTTCAGGTGTAAGGGGGGGGGTAGGGGGGTGAATACACCTGAAAACCTTTTTTTGAAACTAGAACGCGAACAATCCAATTTTGGAGATTGTCTACTGAATGAATTATGTAGACTAGACAAGCTGTTCTAGATCGCGTGGATAGAGTGACTGACTATATTGAGGTTTGCTAGCTGACTGATGTCAGAATTCAGTACCGTTCAATAGAAGTTCAGTAGCGTGCGGAATAGTGTAGGCCCGATTCAGTTTGTTTCAGTAGATTAGTGCACTCAGTTAAGGTTTTTTCTACTGAAACTTTGTTGAATGATTTTGTAAATAATTTTCTGAATGAATAGTAAATCAATGCAACAGTAAAATGATACAGTGACTTTTAAAGTGGTTCAGATATCCAAAATCCTACGTCCACTGTCCTGAACAAGGCAGGAGGCTATTTTATTATACTGAGTTAGTCTCAGTCGATTTGTACGCAGGACAAACACAACCTTGTGATTATACTGAGCAAGTCTCAGTTTACAAAGTCAAACAAAATAAGTTTAAATGATTCTCCAACGATGAAGGAGTTCTTAACAATAAGAACAGTTTAAGAGATGAACTCCTTCGGTTCTAAGCTATAGATAAATTAAGATGAGCTTAGGTTAGAGGGAAAGGGAATAAGAAAGGGCTTCTAGAGTGAAGAACAGTGAGGAATAATCTCTCTGGGTTCGTGTTCTTTCACTTGGATGCAAGAGGCTTTGATTCTATGAAAGCTTAGGTTCCCTTAGAGCAGTGTAAGTACTTTTCGCGGCTGGTTGTTTTTCTCTACAGTTCGTCGCGGAAAGCTTGTGTTCTTATTTGCTTGATGCTCGTATGTCATGTGTCGTTGTTTTTTTAACGAATTGATTTTCCCTTCTATTTATAGAGGTGAGCTGTGGATAGATCCGTTGGAGACGAACTGTCCACGTCTCACTCTATTTGGGTAGTTAACGGCTCTTTTGAAATCATGCAGAGTCCACTATCTTTTCTAGGAAAGTGGTTGACTTGCTGCTTTTACCAGTTACCTTAACAGCTGGCTGCTCGTCATTGGTCGAGGTGTAGAAACTTGTTGAGACATTCAGACTTTAAGATAGATACTGAAGCTGACTTCTCTGATGTGTACGACCTCGGACAACTCTATTGATTTATCCTTTGAAGACCAGTGACAGTTAAGACAACTATCAGGCCGCTGCTGAGTCTGACCAGGGGTTCAGTAATATACTCTTGCTGAGTTCAACTCTACTGAAGGTCGACTCTGAGTTCAGTAAACTGCTCATGCTGAGTCCAGTTCTGTTGAATCCTGAACACCTTTCAGTATGATGCTCTTGCTGAGTCCAGCACTACTGAATCCTGAACACCTTTCAGTATGCTGCTGCTGAGTCCAGCACTACTGAATCTTCATTCCATGGATCTGAGTCGGATAGTCTACTGAGGTTTAGCAGACAGAACTTTTGAGCATATGACCATGCTGAAGGTAAGTCTGCTGAGTCAGAAACTCTCAGAGACCAAGGCGTTACAAATACAAAGGAATGGTTCACCAATCAACATAGGGTTTTGGGATAAGCCAAATCTTCTAAATATTCTACTACTGAATCATCTCCCAACACCCTACAAGGTTTCCATAACATCTTTCCATTCATAAAGCCAAGTCCCGATCGCTGAGATACGCTTGCTTGAAAAATGCCCCGAAAATGTTTGTTCAACGAATGACCTAACTGTCAACCTTTTTGCGAGCTCATTTATGAATGACCCTTAAAGTTGGTAACCCCAAGCCCCATTGTTGGGAATTAGGTTCACTATGATAGATTTGAAGATCCCAAAACCCTAGCTGGATGATGAGCTTTCGATATTGTTATAGCTTAACTGAGTTCACCGTGTTAGGAACTCAGTAGACTAGCTAAAGTTCAACATCTGTGCATTCAGTAGAAGACTCAGTAAATACTGGACTCAGCAGGAGCAATATACTGAAAGGAGTCAGTCGAACTGAACTTAGCAGGAGTAGTTCACTGTGCTCAGAGTTGATCTTCAGTAAAGCAGACTCAGCAGAAGTTATCTACTGAATCAAGATCAGACTCAGCAACGGTCGGTCAGTTACTTTAACTGACCATGGACTTCAGAAGAACAATTCAATAGAGTTACTTTAACTGACCATGGACTCAGCCCCGAAAATGTTTGTTCAACGAATGACCTAACTGTCAACCTTTTTGCGAGCTCATTTATGAATGACCCTTAAAGTTGGTAACCCCAAGCCCCATTGTTGGGAATTAGGTTCACTATGATAGATTTGAAGATCCCAAAACCTAGCTGGATGATGAGCTTTCGATATTGTCATAGCTTAACTGAGTTCACCGTGTTAGGAACTCAGTAGACTAGCTAAAGTTCAACATCTGTGCATTCAGTAGAAGACTCAGTAAATACTGGACTCAGCAGGAGCAATATACTGAAAGGAGTCAGTCGAACTGAACTTAGCAGGAGTAGTTCACTGTGCTCAGAGTTGATCTTCAGTAAAGCAGACTCAGCAGAAGTTATCTACTGAATCAAGATCAGACTCAGCAACGGTCGGTCAGTTACTTTAACTGACCATGGACTTCAGAAGAACAATTCAATAGAGTTGTCCGAGGTCGTACATCTGAGAAGACAGCTTCAGTATCACCTTGAAGTCTGAATATGTCTCAACCACTCTCTGTACCTCGACCAATGACAACCAGCCAGCTGGCAGAGTCTCCGACATAAAGCTGCAAATCAACCACTTTCATTAAAGTTAGTGGACTCTACAAAATTCAAATAAAGCCGTTTGCTACCCCATAGAGTGACATTTGGCATCGTCCTCTCCAATGGACATATGCCTAGGTCACCTCTATAAATAGAGAAGAGTCTTCACGCAGAGCAGAAGATGTGAGGTCAATCATGACGATGATGGACACATCCAAGGAACCGAGCTTAACCGAACAAACACTCTAGAAGATTCAAGCCATATCCAGAGAAGAACTTAATCTTTCATAGATATATTCTTATAGTTCTTCTCTCTAGGGTTCTATCTCGTTCCTTATCTAATCTAAGCTGATCTTATTGTAATATCCATAGCTTAGACGAAGGAGTTCATATTTGAACTTGTTTCTTATTGTAAAAGGACTCCATAGTTGGAGAGTTTGTCAAACACTTTAGTTTGATAAGCGTAAGCCCGGGACTTGCTCAGTATAATCCCCAAGCCGCAGTTTGTCCTGTGTACAAGCTGACTGAGACTATCTCAATATAATAAATAGCCTCCTGATCTTTTCAGGACAGTGGACGTAGGATCGTTTGATATCCGAACCACTTTAAAAACTATGTTGATTTATTGTCGCTCTGCTTAATTGTTCACTTGCATAAAACTGACTTTAAATCAAATAGCATAAAACGGTGTTTTCAGACTTAGACGAATATTCTTTTGGGCCTACTCTTCCGCACTCGAAACCTGATACTGAACTACTATTCTACTGACTGAATTCAGTAGACCGTACTCAGTAGAAGGATTCTCTGCCTACGCGTTCGCCAGATCGATTCAAGAAGATGCATCGTCGCGCTCGTTGCTGTACTTTGACTCAGGTGTATTCCACACCTGATGACTCGTCTACTCTCGGGACCAACAATTGAGACTTGCTCAGTATAAATTTCAAGACGCGGCTTTGTCCTGTGTACAAGCTGACTGAGACTAACTCAGTATAATAAATAGCCTCCTGATCTTTCGGGACAGTGGACGTAGGATCCTGTGTATCCGAACCACTTTAAAAATCTCTGTGTCTCTCGCTTGTTCTCTTATTTACTGTTGCATTGATTTTAAGTGTTCATACTGAAAATTATCCTTTAAAATCATTCAACTAAGTTTCAGCGATCTTAACTGCTTATTCTTCTGAACTGAAACTGTTTTGATAAAACGTTTTCCACTCAACTGTTTTAGGCCTACACATTTCCGCACCACTGAACTCCAACTGAAGATACTGAATTCTGACTCAGTCAGTTAGCAGGTCTCAGTAGAGTTAGTATCTGTTGGGTGATGATTCTATCCTCGGCACTGTTATACTTAGTGGGAAATGATTCTGTCTTTAGCACTGACCATAAGCTCAGTAGCCTCGTGCTCTGTACCTATCTGAAGATTTGAAGATCCCAAAACCCTATCTTGATTGATGAACCATTCCCGTGTAATTGTTTTGTCTCTGAGGTTTCAGACTCAGTAGACAATCTGCTCTGGTTAAGGTGGTCAGTAGCTTATCAGCCTCATCACCAGAGGTAGAAGAGTCAGTATTTACTAGACTCAGCAGGAGCAGTATACTGAAGGAGTCAGTAGAACTGAACTCGGCGAGGAGTAGTTCACCGAACTCGGGGCCGACCATCGGAGAGTACCCTCAGTTGTCTCTCTGCGAATGAAGATCGGACTCGAGCAACGGCAGGGCTTACGAACTCGTCGGACACTTTTTGAATATACAATCAGTATTGTCAAGTACGAGGAAAAGAGAAGTCAGCTTCAGTATGCCTCGAAGTCTGTTCCATCTCAACCACTCCATAATCCTCGACAAATGACAAGCATACACGTGTCTCTACCTACTAAAGCTGCAAGTCAACATATTTCCAGAAAAGGAGGGAAAGGACACTGTTACATCCTTCAAAAAGAGCCGTTAGCTACCAAAAGAGAGAGAAAGGAAGATCATCTCCAACGGATCTTTTCCAATCTCTGCTCTATAAATAGAGGGACATTTCAAGCCTTGAAAAAAAGGGGCACAAGAGAGAGAAACGAATGCGCATAAGCTTAACAACGAAAACAAACACAAGCATTCAAATGAGCTAGAACCAGA
Organism: Lavandula angustifolia; assembly: GCA_028984105.1. Classification (NCBI taxonomy): domain Eukaryota; kingdom Viridiplantae; phylum Streptophyta; class Magnoliopsida; order Lamiales; family Lamiaceae; genus Lavandula; species Lavandula angustifolia. The sequence continues at coordinate 20,188,887 of CM054803.1, forward strand.
AAACCCTAAGTCTTCCGCAAGAATTTGAAGATCTATCTCCGGTGAAAGACTACCTTCTCAGCTCATAGGGAACCAAGCTAAACTGTTACAAGAGCCTCTAGTATCCAAATCGACGATACACGAACCTAAAGCTTATTTCAGCTGTTCGTCGATCTAGAAGCCACTCTCTCATTCCCACTCTCTCATTCCCTATCCATCTAACCCTAAGCTCAATAGAACATACTTATAGCTTAGACGAAGGAGTTCATATTTGAACCCAATCCTTATTGTAAAAGGACTCCTTCATAGTTGGAGAAGTTTGTCAAACACTTTAGTTTGATGCCTTTGTAAACTGGGACTTGCTCAGTATAATCCCCAAGCCACGGCTTTGTCCTGTGTACAAGCTGACTGAGACTAACTCAGTATAATAAATAGCCTCCTAAACTTTTCGGGACAGTGGATGTAGGATCGATTGATATCCGAACCACTTTAAAAATCTGTGTCTTGTTATTGCTTTCTGATTACTGTTGCATTGATTTTACTGTTCATACTGAAAACCTACTTTAAAATCATACAACTGTCTTAGCATACTGAACTGTCTATTTGCTGAACTGAGACTTGCTAAAACAGTTTTTCCACTCAACTGATTTGGGCCTACACTTTTCCGCACCGTTGAACTCTACCTGTTTGATACTAAATTCTGACTTAGTCAGCTAGCAGATCTCAGTAGAGTCAGAATCTTTGCCACACACGATTTAGAACAGCTATTTGGTCTGCTGAATTATTTCAGTACGGCACTTTCCTGAACAGGACTGTTCGTGTTCGAAGTTGAGAAAATCGGAGTCAGGTGTATTCACCCCCCCTTATACACCTAACCGTACACTCGGGACCAACAGTATCTCTTTGCCTAACACGATTCAGAACAGCTATCTGGTCTGCTGAATTCATTTAGTACGACACCATCCTGAATAGGACTGTTCGTGTTTCAAGTTGAGAAATCGGTTTCAGGTGTATTCACCCCCCTCTACACCTGAACGTGCTCTCGGGACCAACAATTGGTATCAGAGTGCACGGTGTTCTTCTGATCAAAGCGCACAGTGTTTTTCTAATCAAACCACACGATGTACTTCTGATCAAAGTGCATGTTGTTCTTCTGATCAGAGCTCTGGTCTAACTGAACTGATCCTGAAAAACTGTTTTCTCAGCATGCGCATATTGCATAATCTTCATAGCATCCTATACCATGTTCTTAATGTTAGATAATTCAGGTATAAGGACTTTGAAGAGATCTTAATGGCTGAACGACTACTGAACGACAGAAAAGCTCCGATCAGCTGGCTGATAGGTTTGTCCAAGGGGGAACTCGACACGCAGAATCTACAACCCCTCAAACAAGGAATGAACAGAAGATGTAAACACCTCAGCCCAGCTATCAAAGGAAGATCCAAGGTTCAAGCCCCAAAACACCCAGATCCAACTCAGGGGGAACCAAGAGGTCGAAAAGGCCTACAGATCAGATCCTCAGTGTCTATCAATTAGATCTGTAGTGTCCAAGATTTCAGAGCATGTTCTTATCTTTCAACACTCACACACACTTCACTGATATATCTATGTGTCTCGTAATTATGTGCCACTTGCCCAGGGGGAAGTTGTCAGACTTAGTAGTTGCATGTAGGAAGTTTTAGGGGATTTGGTATCATGATTGAAAGGGGGAGCTGTGTTGATTAGATTAGTAGTTGCATGTAGGAAGTTTTTAGGAGAAGTTTGTAGAAGTTTTGGCATCATCAAATAGGGGGAAATTGTTGGGAATTAGGTTCACTATGATAGATTTGAAGATCCCAAAACCCTAGCTAGATGATGAGCTTTCGATATTGTTATAGCTTAACTGAGTTCACCGTGTTAGGAACTCAGTAGACTAGCTAAAGTTCAACAGCTGTGCATTTAGTAGAAGACTCAGTAAATACTGGACTCAGCAGGAGCAGTATACTGAAAGGAGTCAGTCGAACTGAACTCAGCAGGAGTAGTTCACTATACTCAGAGTTGATCTTCAGTAAAGCAGACTCAGCAGAAGTTATCTTCTCATCAAGATCAGACTCAGCAACGGTCGGTCAGTTACTTTACCTGACCATGGACTTCAGAAGAACAATTCAGTAGAGTTGTCCGAGGTCGTACATCTGAGAAGTCAGCTTCAGTATCACCTTGAAGTCTGAATAGGTCTCAACCACTCTCTGTACCTCGACCAATGACAACCAGCCAGCTGGCAGAGTCTCCGACATAAAGCTGCAAGTCAACCACTTTCATTAAAGTTAGTGGACTCTACAGAATTCAAATAAAGCCATTTGCTACCCCATAGAGTGACACTTGGCATCGTCCTCTCCAACGGACATATGCCTAGGTCACCTCTATAAATAGAGAAGAGTCTTCACGCAGAGCAGAAGATGTGAGGTCAATCATGACGATGATAGACACATCCAAGGAACCGAGCTCAACCGAACAAACACTCTAGAAGATTCAAGCTATATCCAGAGAAGAACTTAATCTTTCATAGATATATTCTTATAGTTCTTCTCTCTAGGGTTCTATCTCGTTCCTTATCTAATCTAAGCTGATCTTATTGTAATATCCATAGCTTAGACGAAGGAGTTCATATTTGAACTTGTTTCTTATTGTAAAAGGACTCCATAGTTGGAGAGTTTGTCAAACACTTTAGTTTGATAACTGTGTAAACTGGGACTTGCTCAGTATAATCCCCAAGCCGCAGTTTGTCCTGTGTACAAGCTGACTGAGACTATCTCAGTATAATAAATAGCCTCCTGATCTTTTCAGGACAGTGGACGTAGGATCGTTTGATATCCGAACCACCTTAAAAACTGTGTTGATTTATTGTCGCTCTGCTTAATTGTTCATTTGCATAAAACTGACTTTAAATCAAATAGCATAAAAATGGTGTTTTCAGACTTCGACGAATATTCTTTTGGGCCTACTCTTCCGCACTCGAAACCTGATACTGAACTACTATTCTACTGACTGAATCCAGTAGACCGTACTCAGTAGAAGGATTCTCTGCCCACGCGTTCGGCGATGCGATTCAAGAAGATCGACCGTCGCGCTCGTTGCTGTACTTTGACTCAGGTGTATTCCACACCTGATGACTTGTCTACTCTCGGGACCAACACCCATACTGTCTTAAACCTTTTCATTCTGACCATATCCAGACCCTTTCTATTTGCCATTTGCAAATTGTATCAATAATTTACGCATCGAAGAAAACGCATCGTTGAAACACCCTATCTTTCCGGAACGTACATATCATTCAACTTCAAGACAGTCCATGAGCTTCGTTCCTTCTCAAATCTCAGCGAACCTTATACCGATAGAAAGCTGAGTTCATTGGCTTTCTAAAACCATGCCCGACGCATAAAATAGTATTCAAACGAAAAAAATATGAGCCGCCAAAGTACAGTTGGCAGAACTACCACAATTTCACTAACTCAAGTTCGGGTACTACTTTCGATGCTAAAACTGTCCTGATCGAGAGACTTATTTCTATAGTCTCGTACCTATTCTGGAGGAGAACCTAAACATGATTTCATCAAAGACCGACGGTCGGATTGTCGAAAACTAAAGCTGAAAGTTGTTGCGAAAACCTTTTTCAAACTATACTTTTTATTTAAAATACAACCTTAATTATCTCGAGGAAAATAACGAAATAAAATTCGTCCTTTGTAGCCGAAAATGCTATTCGCTAAATGCAAACTTTGTGGTCTAGAATTCGAAGAAATTTTAGGACTTTAGGATTAAATCCTAACGGAATTTAGGTCTCTATTGTAGGAACCTCTGAGGAAGGATGGTAACCTCGGAAAATGCTACAGGTAATAATGCTGCACCACGAGGTGGGTTATATTTTCCTCTAAACTTATTTTTGAGTTATTAAGCTCTTGAATTACATGAAATGCTGTTATCCATTGAAATAATTTTATGCGCGTTCGATTAAGTTTAATGCTCTTGTATGGTTGATCGAAGTTCTTGTTTTGACCTAACACGTTAGACTGGAATTGTGTACACCCCGTTAGTTGAGCAGTGGGTTGATCTCCACTGTGCACTAATGTTTATAAGGGATTATCTGGAGAAAGGCCCGATATGCAAAGTTTGAAAATATGGCTCGAGACCCTAGATAAAATTGGATTCGATGAGGATGTGTTCCGGGATCACAAGAGTAACTAAAAGAACACGGCATGCGGCGCAAAAGAAATGAAAAATGTTTCGTATTCTTTGGAGTATATTTTCATTTTAAAACCTCCTAAGCTATACGTATGTGCTTTGGATAACCGCAAGTTTTATCAATTGTTTTATCAAATGCTAGCCCGTTGATTACACTAATGCTCATACCAAAATCTTTTTCAAAAATATTTTTAGGTTGAGCGGCCGCTGCTGACAGACGAAGCCGAGGCGATGGTTTCGTATCATTAAACAGAATTCCGCTGTGCTTAATTATTTGTTCCTAATTCGAGGAATGTAGTTCTTTTGTAAAACACCACTCTAGACTTATCATTATTATTATCCGAACTTCTTTCTATCTGTTCAGATTCTTTTCACATTTTGAATTAATCTCGAACTAAAAATCCTACAATTTAATTTCTTGAATAATTCTGTATAATCTTTTAATCATAGATTCTCGATTTATGTATCCTTATTGTACCACACCCGGTCACACGCCCTATTCTCCAAATCGGACTGTGACACTTTAATCTTCAATGCGCTCTGGTGAAGACAATGATATGAAGATCAGCACTGCCTGAAGGATGTCAGCTTCAAAAGCATAACTTAAAAGACAAAGCAGGTTGATTAATCTAACAACCTAGTCTAAAGACAAAGATTCAGCCTGACTATATAGATATGGGTTGAAACAACCTATCAATTACATCAGACTGGTTCATCAATCAAATAAAGGTTTGAGATCATTCAAAACATTTATTATTTCCCAACACTTTCCCCCTTTTTGATGATATCAAAACCCTATTCTAACCTGAAAACAGACTCTGGCTAAGTTCATCCAACACAGGTTGGGATAAGAAAGTAAAGAGTATTACATATGTCTCTTGTGCACAATAGATAAAATTTAAGAAGTGTTACATATATCTCCTGCCTGCCCAGTCTAGACGTACTGCAGAAAAACAGATAGGCTAAAATTTATTTGTAAAAACTGCTCTATATAAGTAGAATACAAAGTTTCCTGTCTGTACAGTTAAGACAATTTGTGCCCAGTTAATTCAAAAGAAAAATATATGCCACGAAAAAAAATTATGAAAAAAAGAGAGAGAAAACGTGGCAGAAAAAGAAAGCATAAGGGTGCATAGTATTATAGTTGTAGCATTTGAAATGAGTTTTCATAAGAGATGAGAGTTAGATGTTCTGTCTTGACTGCACAGGTGAGAGAGTTTGACATGCATAACATATTATCACAATTGATGGAGCTTAGTACCCCTAGGACCCCTACCAACATCAACTTGTCTAAGTCCTAAGCCCCATTATAACCGAATGAGAAAGACCTCCTTAATATTTCTATTGTGACGATCTCTTATCATGATTGCGTGGATTGTTTTCCTTTGAGTGGCTTGAACCGGACCTAGACTAGTTGAGTGTTTGAGGAGATCCACATTGTTTAGATTTTGACCAAGTTGATATCTGCGTGCCTAGTTTTCAAATTTGCATTGTCTACTTGCTTGATGAGATCATAATTATATGGTTTGACATTGCTTGGCTAGTAAATTGGTGTGGAAATTTTTTAATTAATTGGTATGGCTTCTTTTCTTCGTTTGTGAGTCCGTTGTTCTTTTATTTCTTTCATCCTTATCGAGTCTTGTTCTTGTTTATGTCTTTTTCTTGTTCGAGTCTTGTGTCTTTTACTTTGAGTCTTGAGTCTTGGGGAGGATCGAAATAATTAGGTACTTATCTTTTGTTCTTCTTATACTCGAGGGCGAGTATAGTCCAAGTGTAAGGAGATTTGATGAGTCATTTTTGTACCTAATTATTTCTATCCGGAAAGTCTCCTAACTGTGCAGGCGAGACAATTTTGTTAGCAGTTATGCAGGAAGTAAGGCGGATTTGGCATGTGACGTGGGAATGATGTTGCAACGTGTTTTCCAGCTGGAATGTTGCGATTTTGAACGAATTTGACTAGAATAGAAGAGAAGGAAGGAAGGTGGATTCTTGGTCCTGAGACGTGGTTCAGGTGTCGGGGGGGGGGTGAATACACCTGAATACAAATTCGTTCTCAAACGCGAAGTCAGCTCTAGCTGAGTTTGCTACTGAACTGAGTCAGATAATCAAATATACTTCAGATCACGTGGGCAAGAGATTCTTCTACTAAGTTCAGCTCTACTAACTTGAGTCAGTCGAACAGTCGTTCAGTATTAGAGTTGTGTGCAGAAGTGTAGGCTCTATTAGACGTCTCGGTTAGAAAACCGATTTTATGCTGAGTTTGATGAAATACAGTTTTAATGCAATATGATCAATAAAAGAAAGCAGTAAATCAACACAGCAGACTTTTAAAGTGGTTCGAACACACTGGATCCTATGTCCACTATTCTGACCAAAGCAAAATACCTGTTATATTTATACTGAGCAAGTCTCAGTGATCTGTTCTCAAGACAGATATAACTTGAAGCTTATACTGAGCAAGTTCTCAGTGATCTATGCATTGGACAGATTCTCTACTTATAGTCGTAGTGACTTTTACAAGGGTGTCAAACTTAAAGAGTCTGAGTCTTCTCCAACAAAGAGGAAGTTCTTACAATAAGAACAATTTCACAAGGATGTGAACTTCCTCGAGGTTTCTAAGTTATAGTTATTACAATAAGGCTTGCTTAGATAAGTGAAGGGGAACAAGGATAACTCTAAGTGATGAACTAAAGGGTTCTTCGATAAATGCGAGTTCTTCACAGGATTCTTCGATTGAGAGTGTTAAGAGTTTTGTGCGTAGATAGCTTGGGTTTTCGATGGTGTCTCTGCATGAAGACTTCTCTTATATAGTCGTCGATGGTGAATAGATCCGTTGGAGGGAGGACTAGCCACATGTCGAAGCGACAAGGAAAATGGCTCCTTAATTTTGAACGTTGGTGAGTAGGTGCACTGAAGAGATTCGCCTCTTTTTCAGTCTGGGAGCAACTTTTTTCAAAAAAGATAAGTCGCTCTTGGCTCCTTATTGGTCGAGGTAGATTGGTAGGTGAGACTTGTCAAACATCAAGGTTGACTTCCTCTGAATCTTTTACTTTCAACCGAAGTGACTTCCTACTGACATTTTTCAGAGTATGAGTGCATGGGCACAAATTCCTGTGCAGATTCACTTGGTAGTCGGATGACCAACTGACTTCTTCGATCGTGAGTCCAACATCTGAGTGCAAGATCTTCTACTGAACTCTACAGCTACTGAACTGTAGCCTACTGAGTTCCTAACAACTAAACTCGAACTAAATTATTACAGACGAAGGTAAAAGATTCAGCTAGAGGTTTCGGGATCTTCAAATCTATAAATATGTCTACTGAATCCTTATCCCAACAATGGAAATATAAGGAAGGATAAGATATTTACCTTATCTCATGTATCCTTTCCTTATCCGAAAAGAAACCTTAGATGCCATCTAATGAAAGGAGCAGCCATATCAAAGGGTGAAAGGGTGCAAGAAATCAGAAGCATTTAGACACGTATTTCATTCTCGAGAATTCCACCGCCGCCGCCGCTGTTTATTTTGATTTCCGCCGTCGTAGAAGAAATGGATCAACGTCGTTCTCCATTTTTGTTTCATGCAATTCAAGAAGTAGATAGGAAGAATCAAACACCATTTATTTTCGGTTCGAGTTTCTAGATTGTTACTTTCCGTTCGCTGCTTTTAAATTTCGTTGCTTAGGAGAGATCGAAGACTAAATCGGTACTCTCGTTCTTTTAATTTCCGTTATCGTTTTAATACTAGTACGTTTTAATACTAGTACGTGTTGGTCTTGACACGTGGTTCAGGTGTAGGGGGGGTGAATACACCTGAATACAAATCTGTTTCTCAAACGCGAAAGTATGATCTAGCTGAGTTTGCTACTGAACTCAATCAGACAGGCAAATATAGTTTCAGATCGCGTGGGCAAGAAATTCTTCTACTTAGTTCAGCTCTACTGAATTGATTCAATCGAAAAGTCGTTCAGTATCAGAGTTGTGTGCGGAAGTGTAGGCCATATTAAACGTCTCGGTTAGAAAATCGGTTTTATGCTTAACTTGATGAAATACAGTTTTAATGCAATATGATCAGTAAAAAGAAAGCAGTAAATCAACACAGCAGATTTTTAAAGTGGTTCAGACACACTGGGTCCTACATCCACTGTCCTGACCAAAGCAGGATACTTGTTATATTTATACTGAGCAAGTCTCAGTGATCTGTTCTCAAGACAGATACAACTTGAGGCTTATACGGAGCAAGTTCTCAGTGATCTGTTCGCAGGACAGATTCTCTACTTATAGGCGTAGTAACTTTTACAGGGGTTTCAAACTTAAAGAGTTCGAGTCTTTTCCAACTAAGAGGAAGTTCTTACAATAAGATCAGTTTCACAAGGATGTGAACTTCCTCGAGATTTCTAAGGTATAGTTATTACAATAGGGCTTGCTTAGATAAGAGAAGGGGAACAAGGATAACTCTAAGTGATGAACTAAAAGGTTCTTCATAGAAATCTAGCTTAGGTTCCCGGTAGTGTCTCTGCATGAAGACTTCTCTTATATAGTTGTCGATAGTGAATAGATTTGTTGGAGGGAGGTCTAGCCACCTGTTAAAATGACAAGGAAAATGGCTCCTTAAATTTGAACGTTGATGAGTAGGTGCACTGTAGAGATACGCCTCTTTTTCAGTCTGGGAGCAGCTTTTGTCAGAAAAAATTAGTTGTTGTCGGCTCCTTATTGGTCGAGGTAGATTGGTTGGTGAGACTTGTTAAACATCAAGGTTGACTTCCTCTGAATCCTCGGACCTTCAACTGAAGTGACTTCCTACTGATGTTCTTTTGAGTATCAGTGCATGGGCATGAATTCCTGTGCAAATTCAGTTGGTGGTCGCCTGACTAACTGACTTCTTCGATCCTGAGTCCATCAGCTGAGTGCAAGGTCTTCTACCAAACTCTGCAGCTACTGAACTCTAGCCTACTAATTCCTAACAACTGAACTCAAACTAAGCTATTATAGAAACGAAGGTATATCATTCAGATAGGGGTTTTGGGATCTTCAAATCTATAAATATGTCATACTGAATCCTTACCCCAACAGTAAATATTTTGTTTTCAGTTCTATTTCGTGTCTATTGTTCTATTCTCAGTTTTCGTGCATGCTAGAATTAGGGTTACAAATGATTATTATTCTGTTTTGCAAAGTGTCTTTCCTCCGCAGTCAGGACATTTTCATGAGTTTCTAAAACTTTTAGAAGTCTGGCAGAATGTAAAGCATACTCGTGAATAATACATGAGGCTTAGGTGCTCATAATTAATTGAAAGGGTTTCGGGTTAATTCTGAATTAATTAATCTGGCTAGTAAATTTAGGCTTGATCACCCTAGGTTGTGTAGTCTGTAGCTAACTTAGTACTTCGATCGTTTCTCGTGGAATAAGACTAGGTAATTAGCAAAATTATTCATAAGAATAGTTAGATTAAACCGATAGGAGACTATTAGATGCCCATCATACGAGTAGGCTCCTATATTAGACTCCCTTACATCGATAAAGCTGTCTAGCTATTAATTCTATTGATTGCCCAACAACGTAGGTTGTAGCTAGATTAGGGAAGTAGTCGTTTCGATGCCCAACATGGCGGCTACCGAATAAGTAAGTGGGAGTGAGGGTTGTGTCAGTTTAATTAGCGCAATCTATAACTAGTAGATTCATGAGATTAATTAACGTTAAGTGCCGATGATTGAAATTTGTGTGTGTTGCATATTCTGTTGGACCTGTCTCTCAACTGCCCAGTTAAAACAACTTTATTTCAGTTTCAGATTTTAATATTTCTTAGCTTAGATAAAATCTTAAAACTTACGTGGTTGCTAACCAAACCCAAGATAAGTAAAAAATGATGTGTCTAGTCCTCCGTTCCCTGTGTTCGATACCCTGTAGACTATAATGATTTAATTCTCAGATTTTGCAGGATTATTTGGTGCAATACAACGATCACCAAATTGGAAAATGGTGTTATCTAGTTTTAATGTTTTTCTACCAATCTTTTGTTCTTTTAAGTGTTGCATGAGCAGGTCTTCCAACCCTAACTTCATATTCGATCCTGAGATCGAGAAAACAACAAAGAGGAATAGGAAGAAGGCGAAGCTGCAAAAGCAACAGATTATGTCTGAGGCAGAAAACGTCTTAACTCCCCAGTCAAGAGACAGAACAGACGCCGTTGATCAGACCAGCGTGTCAAAAATAGAGATTATCATTTTTGATGAAACATGGCTGAACACTCCTAATACAGCTCAGAATTTGAAGAGGAAGAGATGGAAGAGGGAGACAATCAACTGCTACCTTTGTGAATCAATGTCAGATCGATTGACATGGGAGCGGACTTACCCGGTCCAATCCAAATCACAACTACTGAACAAATAGATGTCAAGCTGAATATGGTCGCAGCCATGCCTAAATTCTACGGGAGGACGAACGAAAACCTAAATTCCTTTTTGGCATCGTTCAACAAAGACTGCAACCTGCACAGGCAAGGCAATTTGGATGCATTCAAGCTCAAAACTTTTCCATTCACACTTCAAGACGGAGCACAAGCATGGTTCTCGAGTCTTAAGCCAAATACGATCACGACGTGGGCCCAATACGTACGATTTTCTTGAAGAAGTATTTCCCAAAATCAGAGATGAATGCACTTAAGAAGCAAATTTCCGGGATCGCTCAAGGATGAATCTTTCGGCACATATTGGGAGAGACTCGAACGACTCATCAATAGTTGTCCTAACCATGGCTACTCAGACGTGGAGCTTTTGCAAATCTTCTATCAAGGTATGACCGACGAAGTAAAAGCCATGGTCGATATCGGCCTAAGAGGAAATTTCCATAAAAGTCTCTACGAAGATGCAAGAAATATTTTTGAAGGACTTGCAGAATCTACCTCGCAATACAAGGGGCTGAAAACAACAAGGAGAGTTGTCAAGACAAGTTAGACCTACTAAAGTAGATGCAAAATTCAGCCTATTGCAAGATAAGTTAGACCTACTACTCAAGCAGAACGCTTCTGCTTCGAATCTATCGATTGTTGAACACGCATGTGGGGCATGCGGAGAGAAAGCACATACGTCACTACAATACCCGGGAGAAGAAGTAAATGCAGCAGGAAATTGGAGCGGGCAGCAAGGGGTTCATCCAAACCTCCGTTGGAAGCAACCGGAGGAGCACTCCCAACCGAGGAATCCATTTCAATCACAATTTCAACAATCATAGCAGCAACAAAGCTATCCACAGCCATACCAGCCTCCTAATCAGAATAGCTATCAGCAGGCGTATAGGCCTCCACATCAAAGGCAGTTTCAGCACCAGAGTGCCCCACTTGCCCGGTCGAGCAGCCGAACCCTTTAGAAAAGCTTTTGGCCGAAATAGTTTCTTCGCAAAAGGACACCACTGCATTTCAACAACAAATGCAGAAGGAAATGTTTCAGACCCAATGGGAGATGAATCAAACGAAGAAAGAGCAACAAATGAGTATGGATAATTTAGCTAACCAGATAAATAAGCTGAATTCTACCATGCAGGAAATGAAAATTTTCCCAAGGGCAGCTTCCGACTCAAACTCAGCAGAGCTCTAATGCCCAGAACTGCACCAAAATCACATTGCGTGGGGGGAAAGAATTGTCTGGCCTGACTGTACAGGCGAGATACCTAAAGAAGTCAGCAGAGACGAAGAAAGCTGCAGAACAGTCTATACCATCAGAAGGCTTAAGGGAGTAGTATGCTAAAGATCTAGAACAAGAACGGGATGAGGAGGACGTCCTAACTGGCCAGCCGGAGTCTAAAAATCTGATTCCTCACCATTCCCCGAAGCTTTGAAAAGGAAAAAGAAACCGAACAAGGAGTACATGGACTACCTTAAGTTTTTTGAGAAATTGGAGATTAACATTCCTTTCCTTGAGACCGTCAAAATTTCGAAGTTCGGGAAGTTCGTGAAGGACTTTATTTCTGGAAAAATCCTAAAGTCCGGGAAAATTGTTACGGACCACTCCGTCTCGGCAATCATTCAAAGGATGCTACTCGCTAAGTGTGCTGACCTAGGTATGTTTACACTACCATGCTCGATGGGAAATGTTATGATTAAGCATGCTATGTGTGATTTAGGTGCAACTATAAATGTTATGCCATTATCCGTTTACAATCAATTGAATGGAGCTGAATTAGTATCCACTAAGGTGATAATTCAATTAGCGGATATGACATGCATTGCCCCGGTTGGTTTACTCGAAGACATCTTAGTCAGAATTAACAATTTTTTCTATCCAGCAGATTTCTATATCATTGACACTAATGATAGGAAAATTGAGGCAACTGCGGGTGTTTTATTGGGTAGACTGTTCTTGAAAACTATGAAGGCAATAATTAATGTAGATGAGGGATCTATACGGGTTGCATATCATAATGAAATCTATGTTCATCAAATTGCTAAAGCACTTAAGAGGCCTTTTGATCATGAAAATGAAGGTGCTTTATCCACTGACTCCATCGAGAGCTTTATCCAAGAATATCTTGAGACGTATGTGATGTAGGATATAATGGAGGTCACCTTGACTGAAGGACTGAACGAATTAGATCTCGAAGATATGAGGGATGAGGAGATCAGAGAGAGCATCTCAACTTTGTACGCAACTCGAGAATTGGAAAATATCAGCAGCATGTCTCAACTGCCCAGGCAGGACGCTTCGGAAAAGCTGCTGTCGTCAATCATCAAGGTGCTGAAGCTAGAACTTAAGCAACTTCCAACACAACTGAAATAAGCCTATCTCGGAGATAATGAGACGCTGTTTGTCATCATTAATAAAGAACTTGATGAAAATCAAGAAAAGACGTTACTGGAGATTTTGAAGAAGCACAAGAAAGTCATAGGATGGACTTTAGCTAACATCATCGACATAAGTCCTGACATTCGCCAGCACTCTATCCTCATGGAGCCGGATAGCAAGCCTTTTCCGAGACCATCAAAGAAAACTCAATCTGAACATGAGGGGAGGTCGTGCTTAAAGAGGTATTGAAGCTCTTATCCATGTCCATTATCTATCCCATATGGGATAGTAAATGGGTAAGCCCCGTATACGTTGTGCCAAAGAAGTCCTGATTCCAAGTTCTTGAGAGTGAGAAGAACGAATTGGTTCCGGTACGCTTAGTGATGGGAAGGCGCATGTGCATCGATTATAGGAAGCTGAATGCGGCGACATGTAAGGACCATTTCCCGCTTCCGTTTATCGCTCAAATGCTCGAGAGACTTGCGGGGCAAGTCTATTTTAGTTTCTTGGAGGGATATAGTGGCTATTTACAAATCCATGCGCGAGATGAAGATCAAGACAAAACGACGTTCACATGCCCTTATGGAACGTTCGCTTACCGTTGAATGTCGTTTGGATTATGCAATGCGCCGGACACTTTTTAAAGGTGTATGATGAGCATATTCTCGGACCTTATCGAGAATTACATATAGGTCTTCATGGAAGACTTCACCGTCTACGGTGACTATTACAGTTTGTGCTTGAAGAACCTCGACAAAGTCTTAGCTCGATGCGTCGAGAAGAACTTCGTGTTGAACTATGAAAAATGTCATTTCACGTTGACCGTTGTGCGAAAGTGGAGTCCATCGCGAAGTTGCCACATCCGACTACTCCAAAGGAAGTTCGTCGTTTCTTAGGGCACACCGATTTCTATCGGCGTTTCATAAAGGATTTCACAAAGATCACTCAACCACTAACCAGGCTACCTCAAACAGATGTTGAGTTCGATTTCGATACTAAGTATAAGGATGCCTTCACCATCCTTAAAGAAAAGCTTATGACAACTCCTGTGATGCAGCCCCTGGATTGTAACAAGTCATTATAGATTATGTGCGATGCTTCTGACTGTGCAGTCGGGGTAGTGTTGGGACAGAAATTCGGAAAGGAGAGTCACGTGATTTACTATGCATCCAATATATTAAATCCAGCTCAATGCAACTTTTCCACCACAGACAAGGAGTTGTTAGCTATCGTCTTTGCCTTCGACAAGTTTCGTTCTTATTTACTTGGCTCAAAGATCATTGTGTATATCGATCATGCCGCTGTCAAGTACCTCCTTGCCAAAGAAGGAATGAAAGTCGAGACTTATCCGATGGATTCTTCTCTTACAAGAATTTGATTGGGAGGTTAAGGACAAGAAAGGAATCGAAAACCATGTGGCGGATCACTTGAGTCAATTGAATCAAAAAGACGATGCAGAGCCAATTAAGGAGACTTTTCTCGAAGAGCATTTATATGTTGTCCCTGAGACGGTTTCCAGTCTTGCTAAGCTTTTGCCCACACAATGTTTTATGGTTGGAGTCCAAGAAGTGTCTCAGCTGCCCAGTCAAGACGATTCTGTAACAGAATTGCTGAAAACCATGGGTAAGACTTCTAAACTACCTTGGTTTGCAGTATTTTTGGGACTCTCCAATCCTTTGGAAAATGGGAGTTGATCAAGTGATCCGAAGATGCGTTCCGGAGAAGTGCAAGGCGACATCCTATTCCATTGTCACTCATCCGCTTATGGAGGACACTTTGGACCAAAATGAACCGCAAGGAAAGTGTTGGATGCAGGATTCTTTTGGCCGAGCCTACACCTTGACGCCTACAATTACTGTAAGTGATGTGCACGTTGCCAAATTGAAGGAAATATTAGGTTAGGAATTGATTACCTTCCTCCTTCGTATGTTGTTGCAGCTCTGATTGTTGCTCGTGTATCAGATCTTCTGATCTGTGTCCCGGCCTTTTTCTTCCTCTGGGTGGTCAGAGAACTGAAGAAAATAAGATTATGTCTCTCCACAAAAACTAACGCGGTGCGCCTGTTTATGTGTGTGTATTTCTGTTTATGAACAGAATACTAATATATATAAGCTTCAAAAGCCAATATAATACTAATATTTGTAGCCCATTAATTAAATTGTATTCCTAATGGGCTTCCACATAATTAGCCCATAATATAATTAATTAATCCATTGGGCTACTAATATTTATCAATTAATTGGCTTGGCTAATTAATTCCAGATAAATAACATTATTAAATAATGTAAAATTACATTAATCTATTAATAATGATTTCTAAGAGACAATAAATAACTAGGCAACTAATTGGGCCAGATCAGGGATCTAATACAAGAAATAAAGTAGGGTCTCAAATTAATTAATTATCTATGCTCAGCCCAGAGCAAAATTAATTAATAAACACATATTCATTCCACTAGAGAATTCGTGCTGACTTACCCCTTTATCCCAAATTGAGCAAGGGCTTGTATTTTAGACTTAATCGATCTCCGTATTCAAGATAGAAATATATGTTAATTAATTAAGCTCACTGACAACTTAAATTAATTAACATCTTATATTCCTGAGTAGTACCACTCGACCTTATTAACACACCTGAACTTAATCAACCGGCCGGGTTTAGTGTGCTAATCCTTTCGAGTTCGTCAGGGGATATTATCAACCCATTTTACTAGGATACGATTGTAAGATACAGATAACCACCCTGAGCCACAAATAACTACTAACACCCAAGATACGTAGATCCGGTCGCGATGACGTTCTCCATAGTAGGTCAAAGTGATAGATAGTCAAATGCATTCAGCTGAAGTCTTACCAAGCTTAAGACCAGCTAAGTCACCGAGATCTTGGTTCTCCACTAAGGTCAGTTAGGAGAACACATCTCACTATGATCCATCAATACACCACCTTAAGTGTACCAAAAGACAAGCAGCTAAGACAAGTCTCTTCTTATCTAAACTACAACTTAAACCGACAACTTATCCTTAAGTTGTCTCAGCTGTGATAATTGTTTATATCTTCCCAGTTCAACCAATTTGTGTTGTCTTTTCTGATACGCGACACACTACACAAATCTAACTTTTGTACAAGATAAAGGATTACATGTGCAAATATATGTATTTATCAGATAGGAGAATAAAATAGTGGTAGGGACAAAACACAAAACACAAAACACATTGTTTACAAGCATAAAATTTGCTTCCAGTATACAAAATCTCAACAATTCTCCCACTTATACTAAAGTAAACTTTTAGTATACAATGTGTCAGTTCTAGGTACAAACTAGTACTCAGCTATCTATCCTATCTATCACTACATTTCTCCCACTTATACAAAAGTTTCTGTAGTCCTAAGTAGGGGGCATCTTTACCACTCCTAAGCCACGAACATGCTTCCCGTAAGCCGAGAGTGGTAAGCACTTTGTGAAAGGATTTGCTAGGTTGACTTAAGTTCCAATTTTGTCAATCACCATGTCACCTCGATTTACGAATACTCGTATAATGTGGTACTTCCTGTCTATATATTTAGACGCCTTGTGAGATCTAGGTTCCTTAGAATTTGTCACTGCACCCGCATTATCACAATAAATCGTGAGTGTCTTAGGCAAATTCTAAACAATATCAAGATCCAGGAGGAAATTCTTGAGCCAAACTGCCTCTTTCGAAGCTTCTGAAGCAGCCACATACTCTGCTTCCATGGTTGTGTCCGCAATGCATTTCTGCTTTGCACTCCTCCATGAAATGGCTCCACCTCCCAAGGTAAACACATAACCCGAGGTAGACTTCTTCTCGTCTCTATCAGCCTAGAAATCCGAGTCTGTATAACCCAAAGACAATAGACTGTCTGACTGGTAAACAAGCCTATAA
The DNA here is from genome assembly GCA_028984105.1 of Lavandula angustifolia. NCBI lineage: Eukaryota > Viridiplantae > Streptophyta > Magnoliopsida > Lamiales > Lamiaceae > Lavandula > Lavandula angustifolia. The sequence goes on from CM054803.1 coordinate 20,205,771, forward strand.
TCTATAGTCTGTTTAAGATACTTGAGAATATGCTTGACCGCAGTCCAGTGTTCCTTTCCAGGGTTAGATTGATATCTTGAGACCATGCCTACAACTTATGAGATATATGGTCTCGTATAAAGCATCGCATACATGAGGCTACCGACAGCGGAAGCATATGGTACTAGCCTCATACTTTCTATCTCTTCTGGCATTTTATGGCACTGATTCTTGGATAGAAAAATGCCATGTCTGAAAGGTATTGAACCTCTCTTGGCATTTTGCATGCTAAAACGAGCAATAACAGTGTCAATGTAGGACGCTTGTGACAAGCTTAACATCCTTTTCTGGCGATCTCGGATAACCTTGATCCCAAGGATGTAAGCAGCTTCACCTAAATCCTTCATTTGAACGGCTCGGATAACCACGTCTTTACGTTTGATAACACTTCAACATTGTTGCCAATGAGAAGGATGTCATCTACGTAAAATGCAAGAAACACCACTGATCCGTTAACACAAATACGGTACACACACCTCGTTAGGACAGGATACAAATCCATAGGATTTGACTACCTCGTCAAAATGCTGGTGCCATAACTGGGAAGCTTGCTTAAGTCCATAAATAGACTTCTTAAGCTTCCAAACTAGATGTTCTTCGCCCTCCTTCACATAACCTTCTGGGTGTTTCATGTAGATGCCTCTTCCTTTTTCAAGGTGACCGTTTGGGAATGCAGTTTTGAAATTCATTTGCCAGATTTCTAAGTTCATGTGATCTGTTATGGCAAGAAGAATCTGAATGGAGTTGATCATTGCTACAGGTGAGAAGGTCTCTTCATAATCGATACCTTCTTTCTGGGTAAAACCCTTCGCAACTAGTCTGACCTTTAACGCCATGATTTCTCCATTGCTACAGGCGAGCCACTGTTTTGACCACGTTGTAACATTTTTCTTGTGAGAAAATCCACGAGTAGATCATAGGACCTATATGTTATGTTTTTGTACTGTAAGGCCGGGACACAGATCAAAAGATCTGACACACGAGTAACAATCAGAGCTGCAACAACATACGAAGGAGGAAGGTAATCGACCCCTAACCTAATATTTCCTTCACAAATGACCGGAAATATATCCATGAGGGATGAAATGCCCCAAAAGCCTTTGAGATTTTGTGAGATATTTGATGTATGGGGTATGGACTTCATGGGTCCATTTCTTAATTCTAAGGGTAACGTGTACATTTTACTTGTTGTAGATTATGTTTCTAAATGGGTTGAGGCAAAGGCTACAAAAACTAATGATTCTAAAGTGGTTGCAGGATTTCTTTGAGCTAACATCTTTTGCAGATTCGGCGTACCTAAGACCATCATAAGTGATCAAGGAACACATTTCTGCAACCGCACCATAGAGTCGTTGATGAAAAAGTATGGAGGAGCCCATCGAGTTTCTACCGCTTACCACCCACAAACAAATGAGCAAGCTGAAGTGTCAAATCGAGAAGTGAAGTCTATTTTGGAGAAAACGATCAATCCGTCAAGGAAAGATTGGAGTATGAGGATGGATGACGCATTATGGGCTTATCTGAAAACCTATAAAACTCCACTCGGAATGTCTCCGTATAGATCATTTTTTGGTAAATTATGTCACTTGCCTGTGCAGCTGGAACACAAAGCGCGGTGGGCGGTATAGAAAGTAAATTTGGATATGACTGAAAGTGCTAAGGAAAGGAAGTATCAGCTTCAAGAGCTTGAAGAAATCCTGTTAGAATCCTATGAAGCGGCTATGAGGTACAAATATCGCACCAAGGCGTGGCATGATAAAGCGATCCATTTGAAGACTTTTGAAGTGAGCAAGCTTGTATTACTCTACCAATCTTGCTTACGCATCATGCCCGGAAAGGTCCATTTTAGGTGCGTTCTGTCTGGCTAGGCGGGGCAGTGGTGATACAAACTCCAATGAAACTTTCACCCTCAATGGTCATCGCCTTAAGATTTATCATGCCGCTGCAATGATACATGATTTGGACGAGCAAGACATGTTTGTTCCCTCTTACGTTTGACTATTTGAAGAGGAGGTCTAGCCCAAGACTCTAAAGAGAGGCGCTTCCGGGAGGCAACCTGTGTTTCTATTTATTTTGTTTTTTCCTAGATTTCGTGTTTTTAGTGTTATTTTATGCTTGGTGTTGTTTTTTTTTTTCCAGTTTTTTGGCTAAATATGGAATAGGGAATAAAGTGTAAGGAGATGGAATTTGGAGGAGCAAAGATGAAGAGATGAGAAATTTAGAGCTTAATTGCCATTCTCACAACTTTTGAAGACCAAATAAAGTTAAGGAAATTTTCTGAGGGACTTAATTGCATAGATGAACCAATTTGGGGCCAATTGAAGTTGAAAAAAAAAATGGGGGCTAAATTGAAAACAAGGAGGGACCAGATCTCTTAACTGCACAGTTAGGAGGACCTAATTGCAAAACTTACCTCTATAAAAGGAGGGAGGGGCGACGAAACCCTACCACTTGCTACTATTAAAATCTTGTTCCCTCTCTATACACGCCGCTCTCATGCTCTCTCTCTCTCTCCAAAAAATTCAAAATCCCTCCAAAAGTCTCCCAACTGCCCAAGTGAGACGTCGCCGATGGCTCCCAGGAAGAAAACTGGACTGCTCGCTGCAGCCCGCTGGTTCGCCACTGTCAAGGCAGATCTGAGACTCAGTGCCGCCGTAACGCTGCCACTGCTCGTCAGCAGGCCGTCCCTCTCCAACAAGTTTCATTCATGGAACGCGAACCTACTCCACCATCGGAATTCATCTATGAAGCACCGAACTCACCGCCGGACGAACACAACACCGAATCGCACTATGCTACGGAGTCCATTTCACCGCGAAAACTGCCTATTTCTTTTGAGGGTGTTTGTCCAAAAAATCGCAATATGTTTGAGTCACTTGTGATAAATGATAGGAGGCACTAGGGATTTTTAGCCACATGGCTGCGACAAAATATTTCTTACCCGACATTATCCCTTAGTGAACCAATTTGAGCCTTGACCGATTTTCTATGATTTATGTTAGTAAATTTAAGCTAATGCCTTTTTGAACTTTCTCTTGACCTATGTTATTGCGTGTTTTATGAACTCTCTTGTGCACGATAGATATAATTTAAGGAGTATTACATATGTCTCCTGCCTACCCAGTCTAGACGTGCTACAGAAAAACAGACAGGCTAAAGTTTAAGTGTAAAAACTATATGAGCAGAATTCAAAGTGTCTTGTTTGTATAGTTAAGACAGTTTGTGCCCAGTTTGTGTCCAGTCTTTTACTTTGAGTCTTGAGTCTTGGGGAGGACCGAAATAATTTGGTACTTATCTTTTGTTCTTCTTATACTCGAGGGCGAGTATATTTCAAGTGTAAGGAGATTTTAATTATGAGTCTTTTTCGTACCTAATTATTTCGGTCCGGAAAGTCTCCTAACTGTGCAGGCGAGACACTTTTGTTGGCAGTTATGCAAGAAGTAAGGTTGATTTGGCATGTAACGTGGGAAAGATGTGGCAACGTGTTTTCCAGCTGGAATGGCGTGATATTGAACGAATTTGACAAGAATAGAAGATAAGGAAGGAAGGTGGATATATAAGGAAGGATAAGATTTTTACCTTATCTCATGAATCCTTTCCTTATCCGAAAAGAAACCAAGATACCATCTAATCAAAGGAGCAGCCATATCAAAGGGTGAAAGGGCGCAGGAAATCAGAAGCTTTTAGACACGTATTTCATTCCTGAGAATTCCACCGCCGCCGCCGTCGTTCATTTTGTTTTCCGCTGCTATAGAAGAAATTGATCAACACCGTTCTCCATTTCCGTTTCATGAAATTCAAAGTAGATAGGAAGAATCAACATCATTTATTTTTAGTTTGAGTTTCTAGATTGTTACTTTCCGTTCGCTGCTTTTAAATTTTATTTTTAGGAGAGATCGAAGACTAAATCGGTACTCCTGTTCTTTAATTTTTGTTATCGTTTTAATACCAGTACGTATTTTGTTTTCAGTTCTATTTCATGTCTACTATTCTATTCTCAGTTTTTGCGCATGCAAGAATTAGGGTTACAAATGATTATTATTCTGTTCTGCAAAGTGTCTTACCTGCGTAGTTAGGACGTTTTCATGAGTAGCTAAAACTTTTAGTGGTCCGGCAGAATGTAAAGCATACTCGTGAACAATACATGAGGCTTAGGTGCTCGTAATTAATTGAAAGGGTTTCGGGTTAATTCTGAATTAATTAATATGGCTAGTAAATATAGGCTTGATCACCCTATGTTGCGCAGTCTGTAGCTAACTTAATACTTCCATCGTTTCTCATGGAATAAGGCTAGGTAAGTAGCAAAATTATTCATAAGAATAGTTTGATTAAACCGGTAGGAGACTATTAGATGCCCAACATACGAGTAGGCTCCTATACTAGGCTCCCTTAGATCGATAAAGATGTCCATCTATTAATTCTATTGATTGCCCAACAACGTAGGTCGTAGCTTGATTAGGGAAGTAGTCGTTTCGATGCCCAACATGGCGGCTACCGAATAAGTAAGTCGGAGTGAAAGTTGTGTCAGTTTAATTAGGGCAATCTATAACTAGTAGATTCATGAGATTAATAAAGTTTAAGTGCCGATGATTGGAATTTGTGTGTGTTGCATATTCTCTTCGACCTGTCTCTCAACTGCCTAGTTAAAACAACTTTATTTCAGTTTCAGTTTTTAATATTTCTTTAGCTTAGATAAAATCCCAAAACTTACGTGGTTGCTAACCAAACCCAAGATAAGTAGAAAAATGATGTGTCTAGTCCTCCGTTCCTTGTGTTCGATACCCTGTAGACTATACTGATTTAATTCTCAGATTTTGCAGGATTATTTGGTGCAATAGAGCGATCATCATAGGCTCAGGGATATCCTGTATTTCCTCTCAAACTCCTCGTGAGTTAGATGAGTCTTCTTCAGCTCTTCCATGATAGTTCAAACCTGTTGTCAGATACGTCTTCATGCTTTTGCTCATATGATTAGTAAACCAAGCTTCTCAGCTTGACTCTCTCTCGAGGTAAAAGATTGTGTCATCATATATCTTATCACTGCAAGCGTTATGAAATTCGTACTCGATTTTGTCATAATCAACATTGAATTCCAGGTTTTACCAAGTGATTGTTCTCTTCAAGAATCTAGGCTCGGGAGCTTTGAAGTTTTGATTTACCTTTTGAGCGAAGTCCTTTATGAGCAGGTAAAGCTTGAATGCACGTCTTCTGAAGCTTGAGCAGGAACCCATCTGTTGCACTCTGGATATAGCAGATCATTTTTAGATTCTATCTTTGGTTTCTTCTCATTTTCAATAGCCTCAGAACCTTAGGTTTTCTTCTCTTATTGTCTGAAATCTGACGATTTTTCTTCATGCTTGCTGCCAATTTCTCAAGTCTCTCGTCATCCTCTTGTAGCCTCAAGAGATGACGTTCAGTTTCATTTCTCAGCTATTCTTCACGCCTTTTTATATATTGATCTTTGATCAACTCAGACGGATGATCATTGTATTTCCAAAGGTTCCAGATTTCTTCGATCTGGGCCTCTTCTTGTTCAGGTGTGACTTGGAATCTTAATATCCTCCTCTTTTCTTCTTCAACCTCGTCAATTTATTTCAGAAGCAAGATTGGCTTCAGTTTATCTTCTTGTATCTGCCTCAGATGGGCTTCTTCGGCTTCCTTCTTCTCAAGCTCTTCTTCATCTTGTATTCTTGCAATCTCATCCCTGCTAATTACATAGTTCAGAGCGTTTGAGATTTCTCCTAGATAAGGTTTAAGCTGAATAGTTGTCCTGTCAGCTTCGGCTTGTTCTATCTTTTCAGTTTTAGCTTGGAGCCGAGGTGCTCATTCAACCTCTTTGAGATGAGCCTCCTTATCATCCTTCTTCAATTGTTCAACTGCTTCCGTAGTTTCAATCTCGATCCCCTGAAGGCTGAAGTTATCTTCATTATCTTTCTCTTTCTCATAGACATGTTCCCCCTCATCAAATACTTCCATCACTTCATCATCAGAGGGAGAGGGAGAGGTTAGGTATTTTTCCCTACCACAACTCTATCTTCCCCCCTTTTGGCATTATGAATAAGGGACAGAGGGGAAAGTAGCTTGGCAGAAAGCAGTCTGAAAGTCTCCTATTGGTCAGCGATCAACTTGTTCTGAGCTTCTATCTGGGCTCTCTGGAGAGCTAGCTGGTCCTATTGAGTACGGAGGATGATTCCAAATCAGTATTGAAAGGAGTGAGAGTGGATTGGATAGTTTGTTCAGCGTTCCTTTCAACAATTTCTAGAAGCTTCTTGCCGTCTTGGGCCAGATTGTGGTACAGATCAAAATGTGTAGTCAGACGGTTCTTTGTAGTTGTATCAGATATGTCAAGTAGAGAGGCTAGGACTTTGTTCATTGCATGAATGAGTTGGCCAAAGTTGTGCTCAATGTCTTCTGTATTAGCCTTCACAACAGTCTACATGCCATTGAGTCTGTCATAGCATTGTCCTGTAGCTAACTCCATCTGCTGCAAAGTGACACTGGCAATGGACATACGTTTCTGAAGCTTAAGCACCTCCAGACGCTTGACTCGTTTATGAGTGGAAGAGATCTGATGATGAGTCATGTCAGGAATAGAAGATAATGGTGCGGAGGGTGCAGGTTCAGACTCTGGTAGCTGAGGCTGAGAGGGATCAACTCCTGCAGACTCAACAGGATTTGAGTCATCCTTAGCAGTTGTGATTATAGATGAATCGCTAGCCTGCCTAGACATGAGAGTCCCGACCGATTGAGTGAACACCTCTTCATTGCGAAGGTCATCAGGATCATTGAAAAGCAACAAGGAATGAAGAAGACGCTCTTCCTTGATGAATCCTTACATAGTATAGGCCTGGAAGATGGTCTGCTGCACATTAGTCCAAAGAGATCCCAGATTAAACATCATCTGAGCGCGCTGTAATCTCCAGCACGTCCTTGTTGTTGGAAACCTTAGGAACCAGCTTCAGAACCTGATTGATCACACCAGTGTGTACTTGCGTCAGGAGTTATTTGACGAGAGACTGGGTGTCGGTGTCTGGTTTAGATTCTACGTCATCAGAATTTGATGGCTCTTCCAACATGTCATCCATGAGCCCAACATCTATGAGGTTTAAGAATTGAGGAATGGATAAGGGCTTGAAGTCAGCAGACTGGTAGGGATGGACATCAACCAGATCCCAATCAAGTTCATCGGTTGAATTTGATGATTGCTGAGTGAACGGTATGGGCTCCTTAGAGATAGGTTGCTTGCTAGCGGCCTTTTTTGTTAAGGCTTCAGAGGAACTTGGTATTTCCAGGAGGTGGAGGAGAGGCTGAAGCAGTAACAATCTCCTCTGTTGGAGTAGGTGGAGCAGAGATGGATGGGAGAATGCCTTAAGGGTGAAGGAACTCGGAGCATGTGATGAGTTTTTCTACTTGAGTGACGTCCAGTTCGGCAGACTCAGGACCCCAGCAGTGGGAACTGCATCCTTGGCGATTCCTTCTTGAAGAGATATAGACTTCTGTGGAGCCATCTCTTGTGGTGCGTCAAAATCTATATTGCGGTCCACTAATTGGGAGGTGTGTGGTTTCTTGGAGAGATTTTGAGATGAATCCTCCGCTTTGTTGAACTTTATGTGAGGCGAAGGATTGGCCCCTGCGCAAGATCCTTCATAGCATGCTCCGTGATAGATTGAGTTCTCTTTCATTTCTGAACAACAGGTTTTGTTGCGGGCTGAGGTACCTCCTCAGGCTTCTTAGACTTATCAGCAAACTGTGTCACAGGCTTGTCTGTTTTTTGTTTCTCCGCTCGAGGCTTATCAGCCTTGGGTTTTTCAGTATGTGCTGCTTTTGGCTTGGACTAAGCAGGCAGGCACATCAGATTGGGGTTTCAGAACACAGATGGCATGCAACATCTTGTTGCTATCAGCAAACTTCAGCATTTTGGCGAACTCGTACAGCTGAACCGAGCGCTACTGAATATTTGTGAAGCCCATAACCTCAGCTACTCTGATCAGAAGTTAGGATAATTTGGTTCCACACTGAAAGTAGATGCGGTGACCCAAACCACCTGTGAAGACAAGTGGCTTGTTAATTTTCATAGTCTTGCATCCTGCGGCGATAGTCTGTAGTTCCTGAAGGAAATGAGATGCCCAGTCTGCCTTGTCTCCATCAGCTATTGCCATCATCATTCTCAGACTAGCTCTAGAAAGCTAATAATGGGAGCCCGATTTGCATAGAATGTAGTGAGTCAGAATGTAGAGAAGCCCCCTATATTTCGTCTTCAAGGCATTCTTCTTGACTTGTGTCTTCAAGACGGCTTCATCGTCTCTAGTGAAACGTTGTAGATAACAGTCTTCTTTCCAGAGATGATAATTAGTCGGAAGAACACCGCCGTTAGGGAGGTGGAGGTATTTCTGAATCGCCTCCATAACATCAAACTCCACCACCGTGCCTTCAGGGTGTTGGTCACACACCATTTGGAATTTCGACAAGGTCTGCCCTCCTTGTTGCTTCATGTAAAAATAGAATTCTACAATATGAGCCGACAACAGCATGTCTGGCTCCGCCGTGATGAAGTGCTTTAATCCAGATAAGGTTAAACATTCGAATGCCTCATCCATGGCGTCAACCACACTCATGTTGAAGTAAAAGGGTGAGTCGTAGATGATGTTGGGAAGTAGAGCATCCTCATTCTCCGACGCGAACACGGTTGGACGAACGATTGACTCTTTGGATTATGCCGTGGGAGCAATTTTTTCTACAGATCAAACACCGAACGAGTTAGGTCAATTAATACCAGAGAAGAAGGTTAGCAGACTTAATCAACATATACCTCTGTAAATACGCTAGGATGTAAGAGAGAATGCGTGGACACAAAATTTGTAAGAGAGACTTAGAGATATTGTGATGAAAAAGTTTTAGAATAAGAAATTGTAAAGGTTCGAAAATGGCGGAAATGATATATATGAGGTGATTCATATTCAGATCCTACGGTTCATACTTAATCTAGAGATTTGAAATTAATGGTCTAGATTAAATGTGACAAAGTAAGATATGATGACAAATATGATGTGTAAGTTTAATAGTTTTATATCATATAATGAGACGACGCGTTAAATGAGATATAATGTGCATTAAATGAGAGAGAGTATCAGACCGCATAAATGACTTTAATGAAAATGAGAAATTAATACTTCAATAAAAATAGTCTGAGTCTGATACGCAAATCTCTCAGTCAGGTATTGTAACTGATTGTTAACACTTAGTAGAGGTCAAACTCAGGTTGAGTTTGAACGATCATTGTCAAGTTCCCCCTTCCTTAATGCGTGAGGCTGTGTTCAGCAGGATCTAATAGACCCATTTCCATAGAGAGTTGGAGGAACCTAGCGTCATGTAGAGGTTTAGTGAATGTATCAGCTCGTTGATGTTCTGTGTCAATCTTTTTGAGTCTGATGTCACCCTTCCCAGCATGATCTCTTATAAATGATGTCGTATATCAACATGTTTGCATCGTGTGTGAAACACTGGGTTTTGAGTGATTGAAATGACACTGGAGGTGTCATAGAAAATTGGAGCATCGTTAGTGATAACTTGATAATCACGCAATTGTTATTTTAAATATAAGATTTGTGAGCAACAACTTCCAACAACCATATGTTCAGCTTTGGTTGTTGATGTGGCAATAGAATTCTGCTTCTTTGAAAACCAGGTGATCATCTTGTTTCCTAGAAACTAACAAGTTCCAGAAGTGGATTTGCGATCAATCTTGTAGCCTGCAAGATCTGCATAAAAATATCCAGTTAATTCGAGATTATCATTAGATAGAGACCAAAGACCAAGACTAACTGTTCCTTTAATATAGCGGATGATTCGCTTGGCAGCTTCCATGTGACTCAGCTTGGGATTGGCCTGATATCGGGCACAAACCCCAACTATGAACATAATATCTGGTTGGCTCCAGTGCCATACTTAGCCTGATTGACCAGAGCTCCATTGAGATCAAGCTCCATCTTCCAATTAGTGTTCATAGGTATTCGGACTGATTTGATGTTAGTCAGACCGAACTTTTCAATTAAATCTCTGGCATACTTAGCCTGATTAATAAATATTCCTTCAACAGATTGCTTGACTTGAAGACCAAGAAAATAATTCATTTCGCCCATCATGGAGATTTCGAACTGACTTGTCATCATAGATTTCAATTCCTTGCAGAGATCATCATTTGTGGATCCAAAAATAATATCGTCACTAAACTTGGACTAATAGAATATGATTATCCTTGATCAGTCGAAATAAAGTTCGATTGACTGTTCCCTTCAAAAATCCTTTAGTGAGAAGATAAGCTGATAAAGTATCATACCAGACTCAAGAAGCCTATTTCAGAACATATAGAGCTTTCTTCAATCGATATACCTGATCACCTCTAATTAATCCTGGGGTTTGATCGACATATACCTCTTCTTTGAGATCACCATTAAGGAAGGCGCACAAGGGTGGTGGATCGTTTGCTTCTGCTATCTCTCCCTCTGATTCAAAACTTTCTGACGGAGTATTCTGCCTTGTTTTGTCAAACATGATAGTCTCTGGTTCTGACTAGCTGTTCTGATCAACAATGTCTGTTTTGTCTCTTGACTGGGCAGTTAAGACGTTTCCTGCCCCGGACGAAATTTGTTGCTTTTACATCTTCGCCTTCTTCCTACTTCTCTTTGCTATTTTCTCGATCTCAGGATCAAATATGAGATTAGGGTTGGAAGACCTGCTCATGCAGCAGTTAAAAGACAAAAAGATTAGTATAAAAAAAATATACTACACAACCCCGTTCCCCGACAACGACACCAGTTTGGTGATCGCAGTATTGCACCAAATAACCCTACAAATTCAAAGAATTAATTCAGTATACTCTACAGGGTATCGAACTCAGGGAATGGAGGACTAGACACATTATTTTCCTACTTATCTTGGGCTTTAGTTAGCAATTACGCAAGTTTGGGGTTTCTTACTAACTAGGAAATGTAAATATTGAACTGAATAAAAAGTGTATCAACTAGGCAATTAAGAGACAAGTACAGTATAATATTCACACACACATAATTCCAATCATCGGCACTTCATATCAGTTAATCTTAAGAATCTACTAGTTATAGATTGCTGTGATTAAATTGGCACAACCCTCACTCCCACTTACTTAGTCGGTAGCTGCCATGTTGAACATCGAAACGACTACTTCCCTAATCTAACTACAACCTACGTTGTTGGACAATCTATAGATTTAATAACTAGATAGCTTTATCGATCTAAGGGAGCATAATATAGGAGTCTACTCGTATGTTGGGCATCTAATAGTCTCCTATCTGTTTAATCCAATTACTCTTTCGAATAACTTTGCTACTTTCCTAGCCTTGTTCAACGAGAAACGATGGAAGTAGTAAGTTAGCTACAGACTGGGCAACCCAGGGTGATCAAGCCTAAATTACTAGTCAGATTAATTAAATCAGAACTAACCTGAAACCCTCTTGATTAATTATAAGCACATAAGCCTCGTATACTAATTCGTGTGAGTTCACATCCCGCCGAATCCTTAAAAACTTAGCTACTCATGCAGACGTACTGATTGCGCAAGAAAGACAGTTTGCAGAACAAAAACGGAAACATGTATAACCCTAAATCTAACATGCTCGAAACTTAAAGTAATCAAACACGAAATTGCAGAATATGAAAACCTATAAAACTAAACTAAAATACTTGAATTAAAATGAAACAAGAGTACCGAACATGAATTTGATCTCTCCTACTCCAACGAAATGAAACCAACGGAAATTAAAAGCAAGTCTTCAACTTCGAATTCAGAAAACATGAAAATAAAAGTGTTTCTTCTCTTCATCTAACTACGAACTACATCAAATATGAACGGGAGTGGATCATCAGTGTGGAATCTCCGGTGAATTAGGGTTACGGTGCGGGTCGGCGATCAGAAAGTGGAACGGGAGTTAGGGTTTGTACAACGAAAATGGAATAGATGTAGAGCGGGTATGAAGGTGTGTAAAAGCTCTACTTTCCGTGCTCCTCTCTCCTATATATAGGGCTGCTCCATCTTATCTTCAAACTAGGGCAAATCTTTGAAATAAGGAAAAGATTTGGATAAGCAAATCTTCCCATATCTAACTTCTTCTTGATCAAGTAACTTCCCTTCTTGAAAATCTCTTCCACATTAACAAATCCAGCGCCTATTTCATTATCATATACGTGCCATCTTGCATCCTAGCCATTCTCCATGTTAGCACCTAAAAACCTGCAATTTCGCCACTGTAAGTGTCCTGATTGACCAATTGAGACAACTTTCGGCCATAAATAACTAGGTATAGAAATGACTAATCAAATATCCATTAATTGATTAAGTTCACTGACTACTTAATACAATTAATATCTTATCCTTGAGAAGTACCACTCGACCTTATTATCATACTTGAACTTAATCAATCTGTAGGGTTTAGTATGATAAACTTTTCGAGCTCCTCAAGGGGATATCATCAATCCTTAACATGATACGAATGCATGATTGAGATAACCAGCCTGAGCTACACGCAACAACACTCACCCAAGATACAGAGGTATACGGTCGCGATGACCCTCACCCATAGTGAGTCAAAGTGATAGCTAGTCGCGTGCACTAAGCTGAAATTGCATCACGCTTAAGATCAGATAAGTCTCCGAGACCTTGGTTCTTCACACGAGTCAGATAGAAGAACATGTCTCACCGCGATCCATCAATACATCAAATGTGTCAACATAGAAAAGTGACTAAGACAAGTCACTTCTTATCTACATTGCAGCCTAAACCGATAATTTGTCCTAAAGTTGCCTCAGTTGTGATAATTGTTTATATCTCACTAGTTCGACCAATCACCATAGTCTTTTGTGATCTACAACACACTATATGATCTAACTCTTGTGACATAAATGACTAATTTGTGCAATTATAATAATCGGATAGGAAAATAATAGTGGTAACATGAAACATTATATTCAAGCAAATACATAGATTGCTTTCAGTATACAAACCTAACACAGACGGAGTGCGCTGCTTTGACAGTTGCTGTTGTTGTAGATTTATCTCCTTCCTTAGCCTCCTTACGGTTCTTTAGATCTCAGAATCAAATACGAGGTTCGGGATGGAAGACCTGCTAATATACTAGCTAAAGGAAAAATAATCAAAAGGTAAACATAATTAATTAGAAAATTCGTTCCTCAGCAATAACACCAATTTGGTAATCGTTGTTTTCACACCAAATAAAATTCCCGCACACACTTAAAATCTTATAATTAGTATAGAACATGGTCGAACTCAGGGAACAGTGAAAATCAACTATATCTATCATTTTGATCAAAGTTTCGGTGATGCCACCACGTGTAAATTTTGTGTTTACTACCTAGGCAAAGGAAATTAAACAGCAAAAAAGTAAAATGAGAGTAAAGAAATAGAGAAAGGCGGACTCGGCTCAAGTAATTGGTACGAATTAACTACTTCGGCCATTAAAGCATATATTTAATCAATTCATATGATCAACCAGTTATAGGATACAATGTTGAACACGTACATACCCCAATTCCTACTTACTTAGTCGGTAATTGCTTGTTGAGAAATCCTCCAAATACTCCATAACCTAATTGTTGGTCTAGAGACGAGCCTTAGGTGTGTGGGTGGGGGGGGTGAATATACCTGATGATAAATTCTTACGCAGAACGCGAAAATCAGCTTAGCTGATTGTTACTACTGAACTAGTCAGCTGGCTAATGAAACTTTATGGATCGCGTGGGCAAAGAGTTTGTTGGGAGATGATTCAGTAGTCGATTGCTTAGAAGATTTGGCTGATCCAGAACCCTAATTTGATTGGTGAACCATTTCGTTGTAATTGTAATGCCTTAGTATCTGAGAGTTTCAGACTCAGCAGACTATCCTTCAGCATGGTCCAGGCTCAGAGTTCCGTCTGTTAATCCCTCAGTAGACTATCCGCCTTAGTACCATGGAGTGAAGACTCAGTAGTGTTGGACTCAGCAGGAGCAGCATACTGAGAGGTGTTTAGACTCAGTAGTGCTGGACTCAGCAGGAGCAACATACTGAAAGGTGTCAGTAGAACTGCACTCAACAGGAGCAGTTAACTGAACTCAGAGACAACCTTCAGTCGAGTTGGACTCAGCAGGAGTACACTACTGAACCCCAGGTCAGACTCAGCAACGGTCTGACAGTCTCCTTGATTGTCAGATGATCTTATATCTTAAATACGTAGAGTCGTATGAGGTTATTTACATTAGAGAAGTCAGCTTCAGTATCTGCCTAGAAGTCTGTGTTTCTCAACTACTTTCTACACCTCGACCAATAACGAGCAACCAGTTGTCAAAGTTCTGGTAAAAACTGCAAGTCAACAACTTTTCGTGGCTGCTTCGTGGCTGGTAACGACCAACCAGCTGGTAACGAGCAACCAGGTGTCAAAGTTCATGGCTGGTTCAACTTTCCGTGGCTGGTAACGAGCAACCAGCTATCAAAGTTCGTGGATGGTTCAGCTCCTCCTGCATAGCTATGATCCAATCAGCATCCTTGAGTGCGTCCTCAACTGACTGAGGTTCTTCAGTAGACAAGAAGCAGGAATATTATGCGCTTTCTCCCTGACAAAATCTGGATCTTATCTTTACACTAGCTGAAGGATCTCCAATGATCAAGTCAGAAGTGTGAGCGTCCAGCCACGATCTACGATGTTTCAACTCTTCATCTGAAATTTATTCAATACTGATAGTAGGTGAGTTAGGCATTTCAGTTGTACTATTCTGAGATTGAAGTAATTCAGTTACGAGAGTTGGGTCTACTGAGTCACCAGATTCAGGGGCATTTAGCTCAGGAACTTCATTCGTTCCCCCTGAATTATTATCCTCAGTAGAGGTCTCAGTTACCACTTGGGTTTCTTCATCGACCTGAGTTACCTGAGATTGACTCTGTTCAGTAGAGTGAATCTGTTCAGCTACTTCTACTGCTGGATGAGATTCAGTTGTCTTATCATCAGTTTCCTCTTCTGAATCATCATCCTAACATAGCTGGATCTTTTCAACATTATCTTTTAGGCTCAGATCCTGTAGCTGCTTACTGATGTCCTCAGATTCTGATTTTGAGTTCGTGCTCCTGTCTTCAGTAGCAAACTCATTAAAAACAACAAGAGGGCTTTCTTCCACGCAAAGGGTCCGGTAGTTAAAAACTCCATAGGCTTTGCTGACCCGGGAGTATCCTAAGAAGACTCCCTGGTCTGACTTGCTATCAAAAGTCTTTAACTGGTCATTCCCATTATTGTGGATAAAGCACGAACACCCAAAATATGGAAATAAGATATGAAAGGCTTCCTTCCGTTCCATAGTTCATATGGTATCTTCTTATGTTGGTTAGTTAGTAGAGATCTGTTCTGAGTGTAACATGCAGTGTCAGTTGCTTCTGCCCAGAATTTGGTTGGGAGTCCTGAGTCTGCGAGCAGGGTTCTTGCTGCTTCTTTGAGTGTTCTATTCTTCCTTTCAGCAACCCCATTTTGTTGAGGCATGCGCGCGCCAGACGTCTCATGCTCTATGTTGGTCCCGAGAGTGAGTTCAGGTGTAGAGGGGGGGGGTGAATACACCTGAATCCAAATTTCTCAACTTCGAACACGAACAGTCCTATTCAGGAAGATGCCGTACTGAAATGATTCAGCAGACCAGACAACTGTTCTGAATCGTGTTCAAGGCTAAAAGTCTGACTCGGCTGAGATCTGCTAACTGACTAGGTCAGAATTCAGTATCGATCAGCAAGAGTTCAGTGCGCGGAATAATGTAGGCCCAAATCAGTTTTTATGAGAAAACGTTTTAAGTCTCAGTTCGGTAGATAAGAAGTTCGATATGCGAGACAGCTTAATTGATTTTAAATAAGATGTTCGGTATGCACAAGTAAAATCAATGTAACAAGTAAGTAAACGACACGCATTTTTAAAGTGGTTCGGATATCAACAATCCTACGTCCACTGTCCCGATAGATCAGGAGGCTATTTATTATACTGAGTTAGTCTCAGTCAGCTTGTACACAGGAGAAAGCCATGGCTTGGGGATTATACTGAGCAAGTCCCAGTTTACACTTCTATCAAACTTAAAGTGTTTGACAAACTTCTCCAACAGTGAAGGAGTCCTTATACAATAAGGATTGGGTTCAAAAGTGAACTCCTTCGTCTAAGCTATGGATATATCGGTTGAGCTTAGGGTTAGAGGGATGGGAACAAGAATGTAGCTTCTAGAGCGACGAACAGCTGAGGTTTAGCTATAAGTTCGTGTCACGTCGCTTGGATACTAGATGCTTTATTGTCGGTTCAGCTTGGTTCCCTTATGAGCTTAGAGGTAGTCTTTCGCCGGAGATAACTCTTTCGATTCTTACGGAAGACTTAGGCTTTTGGAATTCGCTCGTTTGAAAGTTCGTGTGTGTGTTCGATTCTTCGTTAGCTCGTGAACTCTCTCACTTCAAATCTTGAATGATCCCTCTATTTATAGAGAAGAGATTGAGAAAGATCCGTTGGAGACGATCTTCTTCTCTCTCTCTCTCTCTTTTTGGTAGCAAACGGCTATTTTGGAATAGGTAACAGTGCCTTTTCCTCCTTTTCCGGAAAGTGTTGACTTGCAGCTTTAGTAGGTAGGATGACACGTGTATGCTTGTCATTTGTCGAGGCGGATAGAGCGGTTGAGACAGCACAGACTTCGAGACAAGCTGAAGCTGACTTCTCTCATCCTCGTATATGACAATGCTGATTGTCTTTCAAAAGATTCTACGATCCACGAAGACTATCCGCCGATGCTTGAGTCCGACCTTGTATTCGTAGATAGACAATGAGATAAGTCTACGAAGATCAGCTACGAGTCCAGATGAACTACTCTCGCCGAGTTCGGTTCAACCGACTCTCTCGCATATCTTGCTCTGCTGAGTCCAAGATCACCGAGTCTTCTACACCGGTGCCGAGGCGGATAAGCTGCCGAGCGCCTTGACCGAGCAGAGTGTCTACTGACTCTGAAACCTCAGAGACAAACAACATATACAACGGAATGCTTTACTAATCAAATAGGGTTTTGGGATCTTCAAATCTTCTCAACAGTTCAGAGCACATAGGCTACTGAGCTTGGTTCAGTATAGAAGACAGAATCATTTCCCATTGAGTGAAACAGTGTTGAGGATAGAATCATCACCCAACAATTTCCCCCTATTTGATGATGCCAAAACCTATCATCTATGCTAACACTAAACAGACAGAAACAAATCTCCTTACAATTTTACAAGTAAGATCAAAGGAGATGTTCCATCAATTCTAGACTACTGAAAAATAGGGCAAAAAATAATTTCCCCCATTACATAGAAGCAGGACTAGCAGAATCTAACAAAGCAATAAACTGACAAGTAATAAGAAAGTGAGTGTGTGTCAGTAATCACTTTAGTGATTCTGAGTGTTAAAGCATAAGACAAACATGGCTATTTAGACAACAAGTTGTTGTCAGAGCCAAAAGAAGATTTGTATATATAAGAGTGATTCAGTTTAGTACATTACAAATCTTGCTAGACTATGAAGAGAGAATACTAAGACTATGGGCGCTTAAACTGCTGAATCCGGTCCATGAATCCTTGCGATTGTGTCTCAGGCAGTGGCACACTATACATCCGGTACGTGGTCTTTCTCAGCTTCAAGTATTCCGCGAAGTCACCGGGTTATCATCTTGTAAGAATCTTTGATCGCCAGCGTCCTTCACTTCACTTCAATAGTCGCAACATGAATTGAGTCATCCATTCTTCTTGGAGGTGGAATGATTCACGGGTCCGGGAATCCGAATCTCTTTCCCTTCTAAAATGGCATTATACAAGTGGATGTAGAGATCCGCTTCGTAAAAGCATCATCCATTCGAAGATAAGCTTCAGCTCTAGACTTGTTCGGCCGTAATCTCCGTAAATAATAGCGTTTGATGAACTCAATCTTCGAATTTTCCCATCTCTGAGTGAATTGAGCCGGCATCCACTCGTCTTTTCTCGGCCATATGTGAGATTTCAGATCAGTGGCCTTCTTTCTGACTGTATCGATAGGGAATGTCAGCTTTAGCAGGGGTTCTGTGCCTGGCTTCTTCCTCAGTACGCTTCCTCAGAGCTTCCAGATCAGCTAAGTGGATTCTGTTTCTCGTAGCCTCGATCTGTCTCGCCTCTTCGCCTCTATATAAATATCTGTCCATCTGGGCGAATATGGCTTCTGTCTCATCATCTAGCTCTTTAGGTTTCTGGGAGGCATCTTCTGAGTCAGCAGGGGTACTTGATTTTTCTTTCGATGTACCCCCGCTTCTCGCACTCTTTTCTTCTGCTCCTTCTCCTTTTCCCTGTCATCATCGTCTTCGATCCTGAGCTTCCTTGGAGGTAGCTTGGCAGGCTTTCTTCCTCCTCTGCTTGGAGCTTTAGATTTTCTTTTCACAGGCTTAGGCTTAGGCTTGTTTGCAGCTTCTGCTTCAGCAATCTCCCTTGCCAGCTTTTCATCAGCGCAATCTGAGCCTCCTCTTCAGCTGAGATGTATCGTTTTGTTTTCTTTGCTGGAGGGGTCGGGAGTTTCAGTACCTTTTTGCCTTTGCCCTGAACAGGTGGAGGGAGAGGTGTTTCCTCTTCATCTGAATCTTCCGCGGCCTCCTCAGTATACTCTGCGACTTCCTTAATGATATCAGTGGGAGTCTGAGTCGCATGAGCAGCTTGGGTTCCTGAGCCACTTGGGCCGGTCTCAGCTGTGCTCGCAGCTGGGACACCCTGGGCCTCACCTATTTCAGTCTGAGTCTTCTTCTGAGTTGCTGTACCCTTAGATTTTTCAGTTTGGGTGGGGGTCAGCTTCTCAGTACTCTTCTTTGTTGTACTCTCCTCTTTTCTTTCCTTCTCTTTTCCTTCCCCCTTTTTGGCATCATCAATTGCAGCCGGGGTTGGGATGAGTACTGACCTTTCCAGACTTTTGTAAGAGGTTGACAGATCATCAAGACGATCATTGATCTTAGTCAGAGCCTCATGCAGCTCGTTCCTCTCGGTGACAAGATCTTCCTTGTACTGCTGGTGTGAGAGGTCAGCCGCTTCCTTGAACTCTTTCAGCTTGTCAGAGATCTTATCTTCCATGACCAACTGAATGTTGTCTAATCTGATCTCAGTGGCCTGGGCTTGTTCAGCGAAGGACTCAGAATGAGTAGACAAAGATGCCTTGAACTCTGCAAGAAGCTTAGCTTGTCCTTCCTGGAAGATCCTGAGCTGATCATCAAATTTCGTCTGCTGCTGAGCCAGGGCTTGAGTGACAATGGTAGAGACATCAGGGGCGGTTGATTGGGACATAGAGGATTTCAGCCCCTGAAGCTCAGTAGCGGTGGCTTCAGCAGTCTTCTTCCACACGTTGTGGACTGCCTTGGCGAGGGCACGGTTCTGAGTCCCTTGGCTTTTGATAGCCCTCGCCACATACTTGGAACGTCGACGATGCGGGCTGGGCGCTACCTCGAATGCAGACTCCGACAAGAGCTGAGCGGGCTCTGTGGATGCTGAGGTACCAGCCGTCGACTTCGCAGGTCCAAGGATACTGAGCGGACGCTGAGCTTCTGCAGAAGTGAGTGTATCCTTGTCCTGGGGATTTCCCTCATCAGGCTTTCCATGGTCTGACCCATCTGGGGGTGCTGGGCCTGAGGCAAGTTGTCGATCATGTACCATTGCCAGCATTGCAGCCCTCAAATTTTCCATTGAGCTGAGGTCTTCAGGCTCTGAATAGCCTATTTGTTCCCTCAATCTCAGTTCTTCTTCATGAAGCTGCTGACAGGAAAAGTGGAGAACTAGGCGTTGTAGACGAGGCCACTCCTGATGTCGCAGCAACATGTGGAGTCTTGCTGATTTGGCAATAAACATCAGATCGGAGTAGTCAGCAAGCTTCGGAATCAGTTGAAGAATTTCTCGGGATGCTCTGGATAGAATCACTGACGCTTCCATCCCGATTGTTTCTTCTTCAGACGCCGTCTTAGATTCCAAATTGATTGGAGACGTCTGATGTTCAGCAGGTGGCATACTGCTGAGTGGAGGAACTGTGAGGGGGCTGTCTAGGCGTTGAATTTCTTTACTGTGAGCTTCAGTAGCCTCCCCTTGTTCCATCTCTATTGGTTCTTCAGTGGAGACTCCCTTCTCCACTGATTGAGTCTTCTCAGAAGACTCTGGCTCATCTATTAGCCGCAAAGGCTGAATAGGTTGCTGAGTAGCCCGTTCAGCAGGAGTTTCAGGAGATACCTCAGATTCAGCAGGCACGTCTAGGATGGCTTTCTTCAGTTTCTTAGCCAGTGCCTTAGATATTTTTGCTGGAGGTGTTCTCTTCTTTGAAGGTGCAGCCTGCTGAGGCTTAGTCAGTTGAGCTTGGGGACCTGACCCTATCTGCTGAAGGGCAGCAGACTTGTTGTGGAAGCGCACCTTTTTCACATTGAAGTACTCTTTATCATCAAAGGTGACTTGATCTGAACCACAGAGGTCTTCAATCATTACTGAGAGCTTCAACCCATACAGTAATTTCCCCTTCGCGCTCAGGATGTGTGTTGACTTGTCAAACTTGGCCGCTTGGATCA
This sequence comes from Lavandula angustifolia, assembly GCA_028984105.1. Classification (NCBI taxonomy): domain Eukaryota; kingdom Viridiplantae; phylum Streptophyta; class Magnoliopsida; order Lamiales; family Lamiaceae; genus Lavandula; species Lavandula angustifolia. The sequence goes on from CM054803.1 coordinate 20,226,423, forward strand.
TGAATTCTCGGATGAAGAAATCTGTCCAGTTGATCTTAGCGCCATCGTATATCGCCATCATTAATTAGATCTTAGGTCGGGAGACCTGATCGAATGAGCCGCTTGGCTTGTCAGCAGCTGAGTGACAATGTAAGCCAAGGCTCTATATTGTGGTAGCATGGCGTTCTTGGGAAAAGCAGCTCTGAAGGTTGTTGGCTTTCCGCAGAATATGGATAGGTACTCGTCTACTGAGTCGTCATTGTAGCCTACGGTGCTGATTCCTTCAGATGGCAAGTCAAAGCTGTTCTTTAGTGCTTCCTTGATAGATATACGTTTCAGCAGTTGGGAAGCATTGTTGATGGAGTAAGTTCTGAACCTCCCAATGATGTCTCCAGAGATGGAGTCTGAATTGAGGTATATTTTAGCCACCTGTCGAGGAAGGAAGAACGTTGGCTTCCTCGATAGAAACTTCTCCAGACCGGACTCCCTTAGAGATGCAAAGATCTCATCCATGTAGTCTAGGTCGCACGCATCGAATTCCATGACTGGTTCGCACCAGACACGGCCTTTTGCAAGAATGTCCTCCATGTTATAAGGGGCATCTACAATTATGTTCGCCATGGTACCTGTTACATAAGAATCTTATTAGTATCAGTTTTAGATACAACATTTTATATATATTGATACTGAAGAAACAGAGAATACAGTAACAGTTCTAATAAGCATACCAATAAAATCGAGATAAGATATGAAGATGAAGTTGTAAGTAAGGATTGCTTTTGCAAATCTCGGATTTTTCGGACTTGAAAGATTTGAAGTATGCTAATGGCGGTTTGAGAAGATATGATCAAATATATATATCAAACGGGAAGATGAACAGTTATTTGATCAAAGGTTGTGTTTAAACTGCTTTATAGAATGGACGGTCAAGATTAGAAGATATATTATAGGTAATGATCGCATATGCCGTCTAAGTCAAAGCCAGTTGTAAAATAGCCTAAGTAGTAACTGTGAAAAGACATGCATTAAATGCGCGCAGAGTTCAGCAAGCTTATGTATGGAATGTCGTGCATTAAATGAGATTCGTTAATAATAAAGATAAACCAAGAGATATTAATATCATGCTGAATCTTTGTCATAAATGCAAGGTACTGTTATATAAATTACTACTGAGTAGAGATACGCAAACCTGTCAGCTGAACATAGTAGTCAGCTGATACCTCGTGTAGATGGTTTCTAAATCTCTACGTACTGAATACATTTAGTACTGAGAGTGAACATTCCCCCTTACTGAAATGGTCCTCTCATGGAACCTTCTTACTGACTGGGGTCAGTAGGGTCCAACAGACCTAGCTCTACTGAAAGTTCTCTGAATCTGGATTCAGCTAGAGGCTTGGTCAGTATGTCAGCCCGTTGCTTGTCAGTATGGATCTTTTCCATCCTGATATCCTTCTTTTCGACATGGTCACGAATGAAGTGATATCTGATGTCCACGTGCTTGCATCTCGTGTGTAGTACAGATTCTGAGTGATTGCAATGGCACTGGTACTATCGCAGAAGATCGGTACTTCATTCTGAATGACGTCATAGTCTCTCAGCTGCTGTCTCAGCCAAAGGATTTGGGCGCAACAACTTCCGGCAGCCATGTATTCAGCTTCAGTAGTCGACGTAGCTACTGAGTGCTGTTTCTTTGAAAACCATGAGATCAGCTTGCTGCCAAGGAACTGACATGTTCCTGAAGTTGATTTTCGGTCAATTCTACATCCTGCATAGTCAGCATCAGAATAGCCAGTTAGTTCAATATTATCATCAGCTGGATACCATAAACCCATGTCAGGTGTTCCTCGGAGATAGCGGAGGATCTTCTTTGCTGAGTCCATATGGCTCTGCTTCGGATTCGCCTGAAATCGAGCACAGACACCTACAACATAAGTTATGTCAGGACGTGTAGCTGTTAAATATAATAAAGAACCAATTATAGCACGATATTCGGTTTGGTCTACTGATACTCCCTCTTTATCAAGATCTATCTTTATATTCGTATTCATCGGGATCTTGATAGATTTGCCGGATGTGCAGCCGAATCTTTTGATGAGGTCTCGAGTGTATTTGCCTTGGTTGATGAACGTTCCCTTTTCAGATTGCTTCACTTGAAAACCAAGGAAGTAGTTCATTTCTCCCATCATTGACATCTCGAACTTATCCTTCATCATCTTTTCAAATTGTTGACACATGATGACATTCTTTGATCCGAATATGATGTCATCCACGTAGATCTGCACAAGTAATAAGTCTTCTTCCAGTCGAATGCTGAATAGAGTGCGGTCTCATCGTGCCTTTCTGAAAACCTTTCTGAAGAAGAAACTCAGACAGGGTATCGTACCAAGCCCTGGTGCTTGTTTTAACCCATACAGAGCCTTTCTGAGTCTATATACTTGATGTCCCTGCTGAAAGCCGGGCGGTTGTTCCACATAGACTTCTTCTTTCAAGACGCCATTCGAGAACGCAGACTTCACATCCATTTGATAAACTCCGAATCTTTGATGTGTTGCGTAGGCTAGGAATAGTCTAATTGCCTCCAATCTTGCAACTGGAGCGAAGGTTTCATCGAAATCTATTCCTTCAGCTTGACAGTAGCCTTTAGCCACGAGCCTTGCTTTGTTCCTTACTATAACGTTGTTTTCATCTCGCTTGTTTTTGAAGACCCATTTGGTTCCAATGACATATTGATGACGGGTCCGTCTACAAGCTCCCACACTTCATTTCTCGTAACCGATTCAGCTCCTCTCCGCATAGCTATGATCCAGTCAGCATCCTTTAATGCATCCTCAATGGTCTGAGGCTCTTCAGTAGACAAGAAGCAGGAAAATAATGCGCTTTCTCCTTGACAGAATCTGGATCTTGTCTTGACATTAGCTGAGGGATCTCCAATGATTAGATCAGCAGTGTGAGCGTCGAGCCACGATCTACGAAGTTTCAGCTCTTCATCTGAAATTTGTTCAACACAGATAGTAGGTGAGTTAGGCATTTCATTTGTACTATTATGAGATTGAAGAATTTCAGTGATAAGAGTATGGTCTACTGAGTCACCAGGTTCAGGGGCATTCAGCTCAGGAACATTACTAGATGTTCCCCCTGAGTTGTTATTCTCAGTAGTGGTCTCAGTTACCTCTTCGGTTTCTTCATCGACCTGAGTTACCTGGGATTGATTCCGTTCGGGAGAATCAATCTGCTCAGCTACTTGCTCTGCTGGTTGAGATTCAATAGATTTGTCTTCAGTTTCTTCGTCTGAATCATCATCCCAACATAGCTGGATCTTTTCAGGTTTGTCCTTTAAGTTTAGATCCTGTAGCTGTCTACTGATGTCCTCGTATTCGAATTTGAGTTATTGCTCTTGTCTTCGTAGCAAACTCGTTAAAAACAACATGAGGGCTTTCCTCCACGCAAAGAGTCCGATAGTTGAATACTCTGAAAGCTTTGCTGACCCGAGAGTATCCTAAGAATACTCCCTGATCTGACTTGCTATCAAAAGTCTTCAGCTGATCTTTCCCATTATTGTGGATAAAGCATGAACAACCAAAGCTATGGAAATAGGATAAAGAAGGCTTCCTGCCGTTCCATAGTTCATATGGTGTCCTCTTATGCTGCTTTGTCAGTAGAGATCTATTCTGAGTGTAACACGCAGTATCCGTTGCTTTTGCCCAGAATTTGGATGGGAGTCCTGAATCTGCGAGTAGAGTTCTAGCTGCTTCTTTAAGAGTTCTGTTCTTTCGTTCAGCAACTCCATTTTGCTGAGGTGTGCGGGCAGCCGATGTCTCATGCTCTATTCCTTCTGCTTTGCAGAACTCCTCTACCATGGAATTAAGGAACTCAGTTCCTCTGTCTGAACGTATTTTTCTGATCTTGGTGTTCTTCTCGACACTGAGCCTTTTCAGAAGCGTTGGTAACTCTGTTTTGACATCAGACTTGTTGGCAATGAATATGACCCATGTGTAGCGCGAGTAGTCATCTATGACCACTAATGCATATTTCCTGCCTCTGATCGTCACTGGGGAGACTGGACCGAACAAATCCATATGTAGCAGCTGAAGGATTCCATCAGTGGAAGGAGATGTAACTGTTGGATTTTGATTCTTTGTTTGCTTTCCCTTCAGACATGCTTCACACTGAGTGTCTTTGCTGAATATTTCATTCGGCAGTCCCCTTGCTAGAGTGTCTCTTGCTAGTTTGTTGAGCGTCTTGAAGTTGAGATGGCTGAGTCTTCTATGCCATAGCCACCCCGTGCGATTATCATTCATTGCCAACAGACAAGCTTCAGGTTCAGCTGAGTTCCAGTCAAGAACATATATGTTCTTTACTGCGCGAACACGATAACACTTGTTTTCCCCTGTAGATTTATCAATAACATCACGAAAAAACAGCGTCAAATACCACTCTATTTGAGTTATCACAAAATTGACTAACGAGAGAGAAGGTTATGTTTGAAGTCCTTCAACATATGATACTCTTGGAACTTTGGCGGTCTCAATGCTTGAGTGTTCCATATCCTCTAGTATAGCCTTTTGCATTGTCTCCGAACTCAATTCGGGGTCCTTCTTCGATGATATAATTCTTCGAAGAGACTCCTTTGGTATGTCATATGTCTTGAGCATCCACTGTCCACATACCATGGGTCTCTGCGCACCTGCAAAACAGAATTATATTCAGGTACCCTTTATTTTGTTTTTGGGTCCTTAGGTGTTAGCTTTAATAACCCAAATTTGTCTAACAACCCTGGTGGTTTCAGACATCTTCTTTCCACTAGAGTCAACATATCTGATCACTGGATCGGACACGGTGACTTCGAGGCTTCGAGGTTCGGGAGTCCTAATCTTCCCGAGCCGGTGGATCGCCGACCTTTGCCTTACGTGCGGCTTTCTGTTTCTTCTGACTTTTGGACCTCTTCGTCTATAGGATCATAATAATATGACCCATACTGAGCTGGATGTGTCAGCTTTGGAGGTCCATACTGATCGGCCAATTTTGATTTGCTGGTTCCCCCTTGACTGAACTGGGTTACTTTGGCTTTGATCTTGTTGTCAGAATGCTACTGAGTAGGATGAGGTGCTTTCATCTTTTGTTTGTTCTTTGCGAGGGGGTTCAGTATATCAGCATTGATGGTCTTTCCTCGAACAAACCTATCAGCAAGCCGTCCTTCTGAGTGTACTGGGGCAGACGAGGAAGCTCCCTGGCTGAATCCAAGTCCTTCCTTGCAGTGCTTTGGCTTGTTGCTTGCTAGCATAGCCTCCACTTTCTTTTCAGAGCCCATGTACCTCACAGTCATCAGGTTCCTCCAGACATCATCACTTTTCTTCAGTGCATCATGTTCGGTCTGAAGTCCTGACAGTTTTTGCTTCAGCAGACTCAGTTCAGTATCTTTTTGAATCAAGTCATTGGTCAAAACTGAAATCCGATCTTCTTGATGCTGAGACTTGGCCATCAGAGAGTTTATCTCCTCCCTGAGTCTCACCACAAGTCCTTCGGCCTCAGTAGTAACCTGACTCTCCTGAGAAAGTCTCTGATTCTCCACTTTCAGGGTATCCAACTCCTGAAGAGTCTTGCTTTGAGCCGCGACTCATTTGAATTTGTTCATCTAGTAGATCTTCATATGCGGTTGTGATGTCCAAATTCCCATCTGCACCTGAAACAGTGTCGTGTGTGCAGTGTGAAGAGGAGTTGATTGGTTCATGAGAATTTACCTCATCCTCTTCGCCTGCCATCATGCACATTTCAGTCGATTCATCTGCTTCATGCTCTAAGGCCATGAAGGCTGCTTCATCGTCAGATGAATCCATAAATGAGTCGACCTCTTCTGAGTCGTCTGAGATTTCGCCAGCTATGTAGGATTGTCTTTTCTGGGCGAATTTCTCTCTCCTTGCCTTACGTGCTGTGCGTTCAGCACTACTGAGCTCAGGACAATCATATTGATAATGTCCCGCTTTTTGCAGTTGTAGCAAGTGATGACTTTTTCTTCTTTGGTTGCACTATCCCTTGAGGGTGCTGAGTCATCTTTCTTTCGCATTCGTGAAGATTGTGAGTCGGAGAGCGTTTTGGTGTATATTCCGACTTACCTTTTGTGTCTCGGTATGCTTTAGTCGGCTTTCTACGCCTCTCTTTCTCCTTCGATACTTTACAAATGAGCAACATACTTCGAGCGAGACTTCCTTCTTGTAGATCATTGAGTGAAGGCTCGGTCTTACTCGTCGTCTTGCTCGTCACGGGACATGCTTGTCTTGACCGTTGCTTTGAAAGCATGGTCGATCTTTGTGTCGCCTTCGGCTCTCGGCTTTCGTTGAGGTCTCGTCGAACTCAAACTCCTGCGCTCGTAATTACGAAAAGATATGGTCGGGAGAGACAACATCTAAATCGAATGTCGCAATAGAGTGGCAAAAGGTGTCCAGTGTTCGTCTGGCAGTGCCCTCAGTATTTTTAGATTCATTTCTTGGTTGTTGAATGTCTTTCCCAGCCCGTTGATTGAGTTCATCAGATTGGTAAATCTGACGTTCAGATCTTTGATTTTGTCACCAGGCATGAGAGACAAGCTTTCCAGCTTTTGGAGTTCCAGCGCTAGTTTATTCGCTTTAATCTTCTGAGTCCCTCGACTCAATAGCGCTAGAGCATCCCAGAGTTCTTTAGCGGTTTTGCATTCCTGAACCCTGCCAAGATAAGAATCGCTAAGAGTGGTTAGTATGGCATTCCTGGCGACTCGGTCTAGATTGTCAAGCTTCTTCTCTTCAGGAGTGAAGAGACTTCTGTCTTTATCCCAGTCACCATTCCTCCTCCTTGGTCTTGAGTTACGACGCTATCGATCATGGGAACGATAGGTCCATCTTCAAGCACTTCAGTCATACTGTCATGGAGGGATGTCAGATGTGCTTCCATTCTGACTCGCCATACTCCATAATTCTCCACCGAGAACATGGGTACCATTCTTATACCTGACATATCATCTATGAAAAATATTGATATGAATGTAGAGTGATATGCAGTGAAAAATGTTTTCCTCCGGATCCATTCGAATAGACCAGTCTCAAAGTGACAAGAGTCTTAAGGAACTCCTGCTCTGATACCAATTGTTGGTCCCGAGAGTGAGTTCAGGTGTAGAGGGGGGGGGGGTGAGTACACTTGAATCCAAATTTCTCAACATCGAACACGAACAGTCCTATTCAGGAAGATGTCGTACTGAAATGATTCAGCAGACCAGACAACTGTTCTGAATCGTGTTAAAGGCTAAAAGTCTGACTCGGCTGAGATCTACTAACTGATTAGGTCAGAATTCAGTATCGATCAGCAAGAGTTCAGTGCGCGGAATAGTGTAGGCCCAAATCAGTTTTTAAGAGAAAACGTTTTAAGTCTCGGTTCGGTAGATAAGAAGTTCGAGATATCGAGACAGTTAATTGATTTTAAATAAGATGTTCGGTATGCACAGGTAAAATCAATGTAACGGTAAGTAAACGACACGATTTTTAAAGTGGTTCGGATATCAACAATCCTACGTCCACTGTCCCGATAGATCAGGAGGCTATTTATTATACTGGAGTTAGTCTCGGTCGGCTTGTACACGGGACAAAGCCGTGGCTTGGGGATTATACTGAGCAAGTCCCAGTTTACACTTCTATCAAACTTAAAGTGTTTGACAAACTTCTCCAACAGTGAAGGAGTCCTTATACAATAAGGATTGGGTTCAAAAGTGAACTCCTTTGTCTAAGCTATGGATATATCGGTTGAGCTTAGGGTTAGAGGGATGGGAATAAGAATGTAGCTTCTAGAGCGACGAACAGCTGAGGTTTAGCTATAAGTTCGTGTCACGTCGCTTGGATACTAGATGCTTTATTGCGGTTCAGCTTGGTTCCCTTATGAGCTTAGAGGTAGTCTTTTGCCGGAGATAACTCTTTCGATTCTTGCGGAAGACTTAGGCTTTTGGAATTCGCTCATTTGAAAGTTCGTGTATGTGTTCGTTTCTTCGTTAGCTCGTGAACTCTCTCACTTCAAATCTTGAATGATCCCTCTATTTATAGAGAAGAGATTGAGAAAGATCCGTTGGAGACGATCTTCTTCTCTCTCTCTCTTTTTGGTAGCAAACGGCTCTTTTGGCGTAGGTAACAATGCCTTTTCCTCCTTTTCCGGAAAGTGTTGACTTGCAGCTTTAGTAGGTAGGATGACACGTGTATGCTTGTCATTTGTCGAGGCGGATAGAGCGGTTGAGACAGCACAGACTTCGAGACAAGCTGAAGCTGACTTCTCTCATCCTCGTATATGACAATGCTGATTGTCTTTCAAAAGATTCTCGACATCCCCGAAGACTATCCGCCGATGTTGAGTCTGACCTTGTATTCAGTAGATAGACAACTGAGATAAGTCTACTGAAGATCAGCTCTGAGTCCAGTGAACTACTCCTGCTGAGTTCAGTTCAACTGACTCTCTCAGTATACTACTCTTGCAGAGTCCAATATCACTGAGTCTTCTACACTGGTGCTGAGGCAGATAAGCTACTGAGCGCCCTGACCAAAGCAGAGTGTCTACTGAGTCTGAAACCTCAGAGACAAACAACATATACAACGGAATGGTTCACTAATCAGATAGGGTTTTGGGATCTTCAAATCTTCTCAACAGTTCAGAGCACATAGGCTACTGAGCATGGTTCAGTATAGAAGACAGAATCATTTCCCACTGAGTGAAACAGTGCTGAGGATAGAATCATCACCCAACACTCTATGCCTTCAGTTTTGCAGAACTCCTCCACCATCGAATTCAGAAACTCAGTTCCTCTGTCTGAACGTATTTTTATAATCTTGGTGTTCTTCTCGATACTGAGCTTTTTCAGAAGCGTAGGCAACTCTGTTTTGACGTCAGACTTGTTGGCAATAAATATGACCCATGTGTAGCGCGAGTATCATTAATAACCACTAAAGCGTACTTTTTGTCTCTGATCGTCACCGGAGAGAGTGGACCGAATGAATCCATATGTAGCAGCTGAAGGATTCCATCAGTGGAAGGCGATGGAATAGGTGGATTTTGCTTCTTTGTTTGCTTTCCCTTCAGACATGCTTCACACTGAGTGTCTTTGCTGAATACTTCATTCGGCAGTCCTCTTGCTAGAGCGTTTCTAGCTAGCTTGTTGAGCGTCTTGAAGTTGAGATGGCTGAGTCTTCTGTGCCAGAGCCACCCCGTTCTGTTATCGTTCTTCGCTAACAAACAAGCTTTAGGTTCAGCTAAGTTCCAGTTAGCTACGTAGATATTCTTTTTGCGAGAACCTGATAACACTATTTTCCCTGTAGATTTATCAATGACATCACAGAAATCAGCGTAAAAAATCACTCTATTCGAGTTATCACAAAATTGACTAACAGAGAGAAGATTATGTTGAAGTCCTTCAACATATGATACTCTTGGAACTGTGGCGGTTCCAATGCTGAGTGTTCCATAGCCTCTGGATAGCTTTTTGCACTCCAAACTCGATTCGAGGTCCTTCTTCAGTAGTATAATTCTTTAGTAGGTCTTTCTGGTATGTCATATGTCTTGAGCATCCGTTGTCCACATACCAAGGGTCCTTGTGCACCTGTAAAATAGAATTATATTCAGGTACCCTTTATTTTTGATTTTGGGTCCTTAGATGTTAGTTTTTGGAAACTCAAATCTGTCTCACGACCCTGGTGGTCTCAGACAGTTTCTTTCCACTCTGATCAACATACTTGACCACTGGACTGGTCGATGCTGACTTCTGAGGGTTCACAGGTTCAGGAGTCCTGATCTTCTGAATTGGTGGACTGCTGACCTTTGCCTTCTAAACGGTTTTCTTCTTCTTTTTCTGACTTTTGGATCCTCTCCTGACTATAGGATCATAATAATATGACCCATACTGAGCTGGATGTGTCAGCTGTGGAGGTCCATACTGATCAGCCCATTTAACTCTGTTGGTTCCCCCTTGACTGAACTGGGGTGATTTTGAGCTAATCTTCTTGTCAGAATGTTGATAGCTGGGATGGGGTGTCTTCATCTTTTGTTTGTTCTTTGCTAGGGGGTTCAGGATTTCAGCGTTGATAGTTTCCCCTTGAACAAATCTATCAGCTAGCCGGTTCTCTGAGCGTACGGGGGCAGATGAGGAGGCTCCGTGACTGAATCCAAGTCCCTCCTTGCAGTGCTTGGGTTTGTTGCGGGCTAGCATTGCATCAAGCTTCTTTTCAGCGCTCATGTATCGCTCTGTCATCAGATTCCTCCAGATATCATCAATTTTCTTATGCGTTTCATGCTCGGTCTGAAGTCCAGACAACTATTGCTTCAGTAGACTCAGTTCAGTATCCTTCTGAGTCAAGTCATTGGTCAGTACTGAGATCTGATCTTCTTGATGCTGAGACTTGGTCATCAGAGAGTTAATCTCCTCCCTGAGTCTCAACACAAGTCCTTCTGACTCAGTAGCAACCTGACTCTCCTGAGAAAGTCTCAGATTCTCCACTTTCAGGGTATCCAACTCCTGAAGAGTCTTACTGAGCTACAGGCTAATCTGAATCTGCTCGTCTAATAATTTTTCATAGGCGATCGAGACGCCCAGATTTTCATCTGCACCTGAAATAGTGTCGTGTGTACAGTGTGAAGAGGAGTTAAATGGAATGTGAGAGTTTACCTCATCCTCTTCTCCTGCCATAAGATACTTTTCAGCATCTTCTTCGAGCTCTACGGCCTTGAATGCCGCTTCATCATTTGATGAATCCATGAATGAGTCGACTTCATCTGAGTCGTCTGAGAGTTCACCAGCTATATATGCTTGACGCTTCTTGATGAACTTCTCCCTTCGAGCTTTGTGTGCTGCTCACTCAGCAGTACTGAGCTCAGGACAGTCATACTTGTAACACCCCGAAATTCTAATAATAATAATAAAGTGCATTTACATTTTTTTATTATTATATTTTTTATTCATAATATCTTGTGGGAAAATCCTATATGTCGCGCCTTGGAAAATTTGTATGCATGTATATTGTATGTGTGCACTCATACATTAATATGTTGTTAGAGCATGATTTTATTATAGCAATGAGTAGAGATAATTACACGATATATATTTACACACGAAATGTTGCACATTATAAAAGTCATTATGAAGCATGGTGCGTATATCACTCCAAATATTTCTTTAGAGTGGAAGACAATCCCAAATTATTTCCGTTACAATATTTCTACTTTTGCTTTTGGTAATGTTTGACCTCCTTTTCCCCTCAATTGAGGGCGTGAGTTTTCCTTTTCTTGTATAAAGAAGCCCACAAATTCATCATTATTTCCATTCATCTTCTTCAAACGTTCCTCTCTTCTTTCGTATTCTTCTTCTTCATTTCTTCTTCTCATATAATCTTCAAACAATCCATCAAGATTTTTCATTTTTCACTCTCCCATACAAGAGGTCATACTGCAGGTATAACTATGTTTTTAATTAAATTGCATGTGTAGATTTCATGAGAATATAACTTTGTGATACCATTTATTTATTTTCTGCCGTGAGTTCTAGGGTCAAATTCATGATCTTTTGTTTCTTGAAAAAATTCTAGAAAAATTATAGAGATAAAATATAGGATGTCTTTAAGATCTTTGCAAATTTTCATGATTTATGGATAAGTATTTACATTTTTAACGAATTTCGACTTTTATACTTCCGAGAACTCATGTTTCCGGGATAGGGCTTTGTAAAAATTTTATATCTCACTCTACGAAAATGATTTAAACTTGATTATTTTTCCTAAATACTCTAAACACATATTTTTGTGTAAAAATAATTATTTTGTATTTTTATCGTATTTATACGAAAGCAGTTTATTATATATATTCGGGTAGTGAGACAGAGTATGCAATTTCGTATTTTGTTTTTGGGAAAAAATATTCGGTATTTTCTGTAGTTGTTACTTATCCTTCTGGTTTGAAATTTATATATGATATGTATACGTATGTCTCCTAGATGTGTATAAAATCTTAGAATTTTTAATGCATGTTTGGCCCCTTAAACGTATGGATGAATCACAGTAGGTCAGAAATCGATTATGGTTGCACAACAATTATTGTTTTGGTTATAACTTTTAGATGACTTATCATTTTTATGTGAAACAAAATCTGGTGTGTTTGAGACTCACTAAAGAATTTATATGTAGAAAATTAGAATTTTTTTTGGAACTAATTTCTGTTATGTGGAATTTTTTCTAATATATATATATGGAATTACATGATATGTATGAGTTAAATGTTTTGGTATTTAGTCACTTCTTTTTATATTAGCTTTCGGTTCTTAATGAAATGTTTGATTTTATTTTACATATTAGAGTGTTGATGTATAAATATTATAGCATCATATTAATTGTGATTGTTTTTAAATTGAAGAAAATTTATTGGGAATAACATCATATTAATTGTGATTGATTTTAATTGGGCCATTATGAAATATTATATGGTATAACTTGTTGTTAGGCTACTGATTTGGAAGTTTATTTATAACATGATATTTTTTTTTTTTCCATATAACATGCTATTTATTTTATTTACATTACATGTTGTTTTATAGTTTGTATGGTGCATCCACAACATCATATTAAGAAAAATTATTTCATGCATATCACGATTTTAAGATTTAATATTTTATCATCTTAGGATTGGCGCGACGGATTTAACCCCTTGATATACATCATTTTCATTTGCACAAAAAGGTTAAGGTGGGGTTTTACTTTTATCCTTATTATACATTATATCGTTTTTCTCATGCGTTATTCAGTACAGGCAGAGCCTTCGGGCAAATCATAGCAGAATGACCTTCGGGTGTATCACAACAGAATAACCTTCGGGTTAACCTTGGGGCAAATCATAGCAGAATGACCTTCGGGTGTATCACAACAGAATAACCTTCGGGTTAGCCTTCGGGTAAATCATAACATGTCTAATTTCCCATGTTAAATACTTTATAATTTATAATTTGGATAATGTTAACCCCACTGAGTAGTCGTACTCACCCCATTATATATTTACATTTTTTAGATCATGGACCGGCAGATGTTTGAGGTGGCTGATGGTGATGGTCACATGTAAAAAGAATTTAAATTATTTTTTTCCGCATCAAATTATTTTGCTCAAGAACTATGCATTTATTTTCCGGTTTTATATTTTGTAAACTAAATGACTCACATGTTTTTATTTTAAGATTTTCCGCATTTATGAGTGTCTTAGAAATTTTCAGTTTTTTTTTTATAAATTATTATTATTATTATTATTAAAAAAAAATGTATTGAGGAAATAAAAAGTATGCACAAGGTGACGCTCCCGACTAAAAAGCATCCGAGAATTGGGGCGTTTCAATTTGGTATCAGAGCAAGTTTATTTTTCTGTAGACTTATTTCATGTTATGCAGGAAATTGACCATCATCATTGCCACAGCATCATGCCGGTGAGGTAAGAAAGATTTTCTAAATTAATTTTGAAATATGGAAAGCATGTTTTTCTAGCATGGCATGAGCATGATCATTATATGAGAAAAATTTGTAAAATATTTAAAGTCCTCGAAGATGTTACCTTAAGAATATGAACTTAGAGGCCTTACATAGTTGAATTTTATTTGAACAATAGGGAGATGCCTCCGAGAAGACAACCCGGTAACAATGCTAGTGGAGGGACAGTAAATAATCCTCCAGAGAACCTTAGTAATGCACAACTGTTGGAGGCCATGAGGGAAATATTCCCGCAGCGCCAAGGAGGAGATCCACTGGTAAATGATTTTAGGTCGATGTCACCCCCTATTCTTAAGGGGATTGAAGGACCCGTTTATGTGGAGGAGTGGATTGGAGATATGGAAAGGATCTTCGATCACTTAGGATGCAGTGATGATCAAAAAGTGGCATGCGCAAAATATCAGCTTGCCCAAGATGCGCGCAAATGGTGGAATTCTAGACTTCGGACTATGGCGCCAGAGCAGCAACAAAACATGACCTGGGATTTCTTTAAGACTCAACTCTTGAACAAGTTTTTCCCAGAATCTGTCCGAAGGGAAAAGAAGGTGGAGCTGATGACCATTAAGCAAGGGAATAGATCAATCGTGGACTATGAGCGTCATTTCAACCAACTCTCACAGTTTGCGCCTGATTTGGTAGATACCGAACAAAAGAAGATGGAGATTTTCGAGAGCGGACTGCATGATGAAATAGGCGGCATATTAGCGGGTCATGAGATTTCATCTTTTGATGTGTTGGTGCAGAAAGCCCAAGCAATCGCCAAACGCAAGAAGCTTGATGGATCGGCATCTAGGCCGCCTGCTATTACTGGGAAGCGAAGATGGGAGGATAACAGAAATCAAGGTCCTGGAAAGAAGCAGAAGCAAGTCGCTCCTAGCAATACCGCAGCTTCGACTGGAAAACCAAAGTGCCCTATCTGTGATAAGAATCACTATGGGGAATGCTTGCGAGGAAAATTTATCTGCTACCGTTGCCATCAGGAGGGACATGTAGCACAGAATTGCCCTATGAACAACACTACAACCTCAAACAATGGGAAGAGAGGAAAAGCAAGAGTCTATTCCATGGTTGAAGTGGATGATGATGATGACGACGAGCCACAGACGGTATCAGGTACTATTCAGTTTTGAATTATGTTTGAGTTTATTCTATGAATCAACTACATCCAACTATAGTTAGCAAACCTTATTACCTCAGGAAACATTTTAGTACTCAATCAAATAGCCGTAGTTCTTTTTGATTACGGAGCGTCGGATTCCTTTATATCGAAACGATTTTACGACAAAGTAGCTGAAAAATGCGAAGAGGAGAGTGCAACATGCAAGGTCGGGTTTCCTGTTGGAAAAAGCAAAGGAAACAAATCGTCGAGTAAAAGGAGCAACGTTGAGGATCGATGATATGATCTTGAAAGCAGATTTGTACATCTTGGAGATGAAGGGCTTCGACGTCATATTGGGATTGGATTGGCTCAGTAAGCAAGATGCGGTTATCCGATGCAGGGATCGTGAAGTCGTTTTCCCAACACCAAACGGAAATCAATTTTCTTTTTACGGAAGTAAGAGAAAGAGAGGACCACATATTATAACTGCAATGAAGGCCACCAAGATGATGAGGAAAAAGGATTGTCACGCATATTTGGTGAATATTACAAGCACAAAGACAGAGGAGATAACCATAAACGATAGCCCGGTGGTGAGGGAATTTCCTGACGTGTTCCCTGAGGAACTAAGTGGTCTTCCCCCAAATAGGCAAGTGGAATTCACTATCGATGTAATTCCTGGAGCAGCTCCTATCTCAAGAGCACCTTACAGAATGGCACCAATGGAGTTACAAGAACTCAAGATACAACTACAAGAGTTGTTAGATAAGGGACATATTCGTCTAAGTGTATCTCCATGGGGAGCGCCTGTGCTCTTTTTCAAGAAGAAAGATGGAACTATGCGTATGTGCATAGATTACCGTGAGCTCAACAAGTTGACAATCAAGAATAAATACCCGTTGCCAAGAATTGAAGACCTTTTCGACCAACTAAAAGGTACAGGAATCTTCTCAAAGATTGATTTGAGGTCCGGATATCATCAGCTGAAGATTAAGGAGAGTGATGTGCCGAAGATAGCTTTTCGAACAAGATACGGTCACTATGAGTTTACCGTGATGCCTTTTGGATTGTCTAATGCACCTGCAGTTTTCATGGATTTGATGAACAGAGTGTTTCATCAATATTTGGATCAATTCGTAATTGTCTTCATCGACGATATCTTGGTGTATTCAAAAGATCGGAGACAACATGAAGAGCATCTCAGGATTGTGTTAGAGACTTTAAGAAATGAAAATCTATACGCCAAGTTCAAGAAATGCGAGTTTTGGCTTAGTCAAGTAGTATTCCTTGGTCATGTAGTGACTGCACAAGGGATAGAAGTGGATCCAGCAAAAATCGAAGCGGTTAGTAATTGGAAACCACCTAAGAATGCAAGCGAAATCCGAAGTTTCTTAGGATTAGCAGGATATTAACGACGGTTTATTGAAGGATTCTCAAAGATAGCAAGGCCACTCACCCAATTAACCAGAAAAGGGATCACGTTTGAGTGGAATGAAGAGTGTGAGAGGAGTTTCCAAGAATTGAAAGGAAAGTTAACTACCGCACCAGTACTCACTGTTCCTGACGGAACTAAAGGGTATGTAATCTATTGCGATGCCTCAAAACAAGGACTTGGATGTGTTTTGATGCAACATGGGAAAGTCATAGCTTATGCTTCAAGACAGTTGAAGACTCATGAACTGAATTACCCTACACACGATCTGGAATTGGCAGCTGTGGTCCATGCTTTGAAGATTTGGAGACATTATTTATATGGAGGCAAGTGCGAGATATATTCTGATCACAAGAGTCTCAAATATCTGTTCACACAGAAGGAATTGAACATGAGACAAAGAAGGTGGCTTGAACTAGTGAATGATTACGACTGCACAATTCATTATCATCCAGGAAAAGCAAACGTCGTAACTGATGCTTTGAGTAGGAAAGGGAGTTTGACAGCCTCGCACCCTTCCCGAATGATTGAAGAGTTTGCAAAAATGGAGATTGAAGTTGTACCATCGACGTAAGACACTACTACTAAGTTAGCCGCTATGAAGATCCAACCTTTGCTAAGGGATCAAATTCGGGAGGTACAAAAGAGAGATAGGTTTTTGTGCAAGATAAGAAATCAAGTTTTAGAAGGGCAAAATAAGGGGTTTGAGATTGCAGCAGATGGGACGCTGATGTTCGAGAGAAGGATCTGTGTACCAAAAGGAAGTGAGATGATGAGGGAGATTTTAGAGGAGGCACACAACACGCCATACAATGTCCATCCGGGAGGGACAAAGATGTATCATGATTTGAAGAGACACTTTTGGTGGAGGAATATGAAGAGGACTATTGAAGAATTCATACAAAGTTGTATGACTTGCCAACAAGTGAAGGCTGAACACCAACGGCCATCCGGTTTACTAAAGCCACTGGATATACCTCAATGGAAGTGGGAAGAGATATCCATGGACTTCGTGGTAGCATTACCAAAAACTCAAAAAGGAAATCACTCAATTTGGGTAATTGTGGATAGACTCACGAAATCGGCTCATTTTCTTCCGATGAAGATGACGGATAATATGGATCGGTTGGCACAGATTTATATAGATGAGATTGTAAGACTACATGGAGTTCCTACCAGTATTGTATGTGACCGAGACCCGAGGTTCACATCAAAATTTTGGAGGAGTTTGCAAGCCGCTATGGGTACTAAGTTGAAGTTCAGTACCGCCTACCATCCACAAATCGATGGACGATCCGAAAGAACTATTCGGGACTTTGGAAGATATGTTGCGAGCATGTGTCATGGATTTTGGAACAAATTGGGAGAAGCATTTACCGCTAGTGGAGTTTGCTTATAATAATAGTTATCAAGCAAGCATAGGAATGGCACCTTTTGAAGCATTGTATGGAAGGAAATGTAGATCGCCACTTCACTGGGATGAAGTTGGTGAGAAAAGAATATTGGGACCCGAGATCGTAGAAAGAACCGTGAGAGTCATTACAAAGATTCGAGAGAGAATCAAGATTGCTCAAGATAGACAGAAGTCCTACGCTGATTTGAAGAGAAAGGATATACAATTCGAGAAAGGTGACAAGGTGTTTCTTAAGTTGTCACCAATGAAAGGTGTAGTGAGAATTGGAAAGAGAGGAAAACTTAGACCTCGATACATTGGACCGTTTGAGATAATCAAAAGAATTGGAGAAGTGTCATACGAGTTGGCACTACCTCCAAGTTTGACATCTATTCATAATGTTTTCCATGTGACGAACTTGAGGAAGTATGTGCATGACCCAAGCAACATAGTCAATTATGAAGGATTGGAGCTGAACAAAGATTTATCATATGAAGAGACGCCGAATGCCAACTTAGACCGGAAGATTATCCAACTTAAGAACAAGGAGATACCATTAATTAAAGTTCTTTGGAGTAGACATAGCACCAGTGAGGCGACATGGGAAGTAGAAAAGGACATGGAGTTACGCTATCCAAATTTCATAGACAAAGGTAATTAATTTTCGAGGACGAAAATTTTATAAGTAGGGGAGATTGTAACACCCCGAAATTCTAATAATAATAATAA
The DNA here is from genome assembly GCA_028984105.1 of Lavandula angustifolia. Classification (NCBI taxonomy): domain Eukaryota; kingdom Viridiplantae; phylum Streptophyta; class Magnoliopsida; order Lamiales; family Lamiaceae; genus Lavandula; species Lavandula angustifolia. Next base: position 20,244,566 of record CM054803.1, read on the forward strand.
AGTGCATTTACATTTTTTTATTATTATATTTTTTATTCATAATATCTTGTGGGAAAATCCTATATGTCGCGCCTTGGAAAATTTGTATGCATGTATATTGTATGTGTGCACTCATACATTAATATGTTGTTAGAGCATGATTTTATTATAGCAATGAGTAGAGATAATTACACGATATATATTTACACACGAAATGTTGCACATTATAAAAGTCATTATGAAGCATGGTGCGTATATCACTCCAAATATTTCTTTAGAGTGGAAGACAATCCCAAATTATTTCCGTTACAATATTTCTACTTTTGCTTTTGGTAATGTTTGACCTCCTTTTCCCCTCAATTGAGGGCGTGAGTTTTCCTTTTCTTGTATAAAGAAGCCCACAAATTCATCATTATTTCCATTCATCTTCTTCAAACGTTCCTCTCTTCTTTCGTATTCTTCTTCTTCATTTCTTCTTCTCATATAATCTTCAAACAATCCATCAAGATTTTTCATTTTTCACTCTCCCATACAAGAGGTCATACTGCAGGTAAAACTATGTTTTTAATTAAATTGCATGTGTAGATTTCATGAGAATATAACTTTGTGATACCATTTATTTATTTTCTGCCGTGAGTTCTAGGGTCAAATTCATGATCTTTTGTTTCTTGAAAAAATTCTAGAAAAATTCTAGAGATAAAATATAGGATGTCTTTAAGATCTTTGCAAATTTTCATGATTTATGGATAAGTATTTACATTTTTAACGAATTTCGACTTTTATACTTCCGAGAACTCATGTTTCCGGGATAGGGCTTTGTAAAAATTTTATATCTCACTCTACGAAAATGATTTAAACTTGATTTTTTTCCTAAATACTCTAAACACGTATTTTTGTGTAAAAATAATTATTTTGTATTTTTATCGTATTTATACGAAAGCAGTTTATTATATATATTCGGGTAGTGAGACAGAGTATGCAATTTCGTATTTTGTTTTTGGGAAAAAATATTCGGTATTTTCTGTAGTTGTTACTTATCCTTCTGGTTTGAAATTTATATATGATATGTAAACGTATGTCTCCTAGATGTGTATAAAATCTTAGAATTTTTAATGCATGTTTGGCCCCTTAAACGTATGGATGAATCACAGTAGGTCAGAAATCGATTATGGTTGCACAACAATTATTGTTTTGGTTATAACTTTTAGATGACTTATCATTTTTATGTGAAACAAAATCTGGTGTGTTTGATACTCACTAAAGAATTTTTATGTAGAAAATTAGAATTTTTTTTGGAACTAATTTCTGTTCTGTGGAATTTTTTCTAATATATATATATGGAATTACATGATATGTATGAGTTAAATGTTTCGGTATTTGGTCACTTCTTTTAATATTAGCTTTCAGTTTTTAATGAAATTTTTGATTTTATTTTACATCTTAGAGTGTTGATGTATAAATATTATAGCATCATATTAATTGTGATTGTTTTTAAATTGAAGAAAATTTATTGGGAATAACATCATATTAATTGTGAATTTGAAGAAAATTTATTGGGAATAACATCATATTAATTGTGATTGATTTTAATTGGGCCATTATGAAATATTATATGGTATAACTTGTTGTTAGGCTACTGATTTGGAATTTTATTTATAACATGATATTTATTTTTTTTCCATATAACATGCTATTTATTTTATTTACATTACATGTTGTTTTATAGTTTGTATGATGCATGCACAACATCATATTAAGAAAAATTATTTCATGCATATCACGATTTTAAGATTTAATATTTTATCATCTTAGGATTGGCGCGGCGGATTTAACCCCTTGATATACATCATTTTCATTTGCACAAAAAGGTTAAGGTGGGGTTTTACTTTTATCCTTGTTATACATTATATCGTTTTTCTCATGCGTTATTCAGTACAGGCAGAGCCTTCGGGCAAATCATAGCAGAATGACCTTCGGGTGTATCACAACAGAATAACCTTCGGGTTAGCCTTGGGGCAAATCATAGTAGAATGACCTTCGGGTGTATCACAACAGAATAACCTTCGGGTTAGCCTTCGGGCAAATCATAACATGTCTAATTTCCCATGTTAAATACTTTATAATTTGGATAATGTTAACCCCACTGAGTAGTCATACTCACCCCATTATATATTTACATTTTTCAGATCATGGACCGGCAGATGTTTGAGGTGGCTGATGGTGATGGTCACATGTAAAAAGAATTTAAATTATTTTTTTCCGCATCAAATTATTTTGCTCAAGAACTATGCATTTATTTTCCGATTTTATATTTTGTAAACTAAATGACTCACATGTTTTTATTTTAAGATTTTCCGCATTTATGAGTGTCTTAGAAATTTTCATTTTTTTTTATAAATTATTATTATTATTATTATTATTTTAAAAAAAATGTATTGAGGAAATAAAAAGTATGCACAAGGTGACGCTCCCGACTAAAAAGCATCCGAGAATTGGGGCGTTTCAATACTGATAGCGTCCTGGCTTCTTGCAGTTGTAGCAGGTGGTGACTCTTTCTTCTTTGCTCTCGCTGACTTTCGACTAAGCTGAGTCCTCCTGTTTCCTGCAATCAGAAGTATGAGATTCAGGAGTGTGCTTGGGTGTATACTCAGACTTACCCTTGGAGTCTCTGACAACTCTAGAGAGTTTTCTATACCTCTCCTTCTCCTTCTGATACTTCACGGCAAGCAGTACGCATTTCTTAGCTAGGTTTCCTTCTTGTAGATCACTGAGTGAAGGTTCTGCCTTGCTAGACGCGGGAGCCGCTGTGCTGACTGATGCTTTGAAAGCATGGTTGATTTGAGTGTCAGCTTGAGCTCGCTGCTTCCTTTAGGGTAGACCGGACTCGAACTCCTCAGCTTTTAATTCTGAAAAGACATGATCAGGAGAAACAATATCTAAGTCAGAATGTCACAGTAAAGTAGCAAATGGAGTCCAATGTCCGTCCGACAGTGCTCTCAATATCTTGAGATTCATTTCTCAGTTGGAGAATGTCTTTCCCAGCCCGTTGATAGTGTTCATCAGATCCGTAAATCTGACATTAAGATCTTCAATCATGTCACCATGCATGAGAGACAGTCTCTCCAGCTTCTGAAGTTCCAGCACCAGTTTGTTCGCTTTGATCTTCTGAGTCCCCGACTCAGTAGCGCTAGAGCATCCCAGAGTTCCTTTGCGGACTTGCACTCCTGAACTCTTCAGAGATAGGAATCACTCAGGGTGGTCAGTATGGCATTTCTGGCAACCCGGTCTAAGTTGTAGAGCTTCTTCTCCTCAGGGGTGAAGAGACTTCTATCTTTGAGGATCTTCTTCCCGGTCACCATGCCGCCTCCATGTGCTGGATCATGGGTTTCGACGCTATCAATCATCGGAACGATAGGTCCGTCCTCCCGTACCTCTATCATGCTGTCGTGGAGGGAAGTCAGATGTGCCTCCATTCTGACTCGCCATACCCCGTAGTTCTCTACCGAGAACATGGGTACCATCCTGATTCCTAACATATCAGACATTGAAAATTGTGATATGAATGAAGAATGATATGCAGTGAAAACGTTTTCTAGATCCTTTCAAGTAGACCAGTTTCAGAAAACAAGAGTCTTGGAGAACTCCTACTCTGATATTAATTGTTGCTCCCAAGATAAACGTTCAGGTTTGGGGGGGGGGTGAATACACCTGAAAACTTTTTCTCAACTTAAAACGCAAACAGTCCCTTTCAGGAGGATGTTGTACTGAACATGTTCAGTAGACCAGATAAGCTGTTCTGAATCGCGTGGCAGAGTGACTGACTTCACTGAGGCCTGCTAGCTGACTTAGGTCAGAATTCAGTACCGTTCAGCTGAAGTTCAGTAGAGTGCGGAAATGTGTAGGCCTAAATTCAGTTGAGTTAGAAAACGTTTTTAAGAAAACTATTTCAGTATATTAGTGTAATCTATTAAGCTTTGCTAAAACACAGTTGAATAATTTTGAAAGATAATTTCAGTATGAACAGTAATCAATGCAACAGTAAAAACAGAGCACACAGAACACAAGCAATTTTAAAGTGGTTCGGATCCATCAATCCTACGTTCACTGTCCAGAAAAGATTAGGATGCTATTTTAATATACTGAGTTAGTCTCAGTCGGTTTGTGCACTGGACAAACACTGGTCTTGAGATTTATAATGAGCAAGTCTGAGTTTACAAGGTATCAAACTTAAGTGTTTGACAAACTCTCCAACTATGAAGGAGTCTTTACAATAAGGATCAGTTCAAAGATGAACTCCTTCGTTCTAAGCTATAGATATGGTCTGCTGAGCTTAGGTTAGAGGGAAGGGAACGAGAAAGTGGCTTCTAGAGCGACGAACGGTTAAGTATAAACTCTGGGTTCGTATTTAGTCGCTTGGATACTAGAGGCTTATGATCTGATTCAGCTTGGTTCCCTTTGAGCAAGTATGTCGCCTTTCGCTGGGAATAACTCTATGAAGTTCTTGCGGAAAGCTTAAGTCGATTCTGAGTTGCTCGTGAATGCTCTTGTGTTCTTCGTTTTCTTGGTTTCGTGAGCTTCAATTTGAAATCTTCCCTCTATTTATAGAGCAGAAACATGGATAGATTCGTTGGAGACGACGATCCATGTCTCTCTCTCTTTTGGGTAGCTAACAGGTCTTTCAAAGTATGGTTACAGAGTCATTTCCCTCCATTTCTGGAAAGTTGTTGACTAGCAGCTTTAATCAGAAAGTGGACAGCTGGCTGCTTGTCATTGGTCGAGGCTGAATAAAGTAGGTGAGACAAACAGACTTCAAGGTAGATATGAAGCTGACTTCTCTATTCCTCGTATGACTCTGCTGATTTGACTTATGAGATTTCTTAACAGTCAGAATATTGTCTGGCCGTTACTGAGTCTGATCTATGTTCAGTAGCATACTCCTACTGAGTTCAGCTCTACCGAAGATCAACTCTAAGTTCAGTGAACTACTCCTGCCGAGTTTAGTTCTACTAACTCCTTTCAGTATACTGCTCCTGCTGAGTCCAGTACTACTAAGTCTTCTTCTCATGGTACTGATGCTGATAGTCTGCTGAAGAACCAGCGGACAGAACTGAACGCCTAAACCATGTCGAAGGGTGTCTACTGAGTCTGAAACTCTCAGAGACAAAACAAACAAATACAACTGAATGGTTCATTAGTCAAAGTAGAGTTTTGGGATCTTCAAATCTGCTGAGCACTAGGCTACTGAATCATCTCCCAACAGTCTCCACACCAGGGGTATGTGGGAGATTGAACTCGAATTCCTCTGCCTTTTACTCTGAAAATATATAATCAGGAGTAACAGAGTTCGGATTAGTTCTCCTCAAACATGTAGTAAAGAGTACCACTTGGGTCTGCTAAGAGCCCGTAAGATCTTTGTGTTGGTGTCCTTCTTGCTGAATGTTTTCCCCAGTCCGTTGATGATTTTTATTTGATTTCTGAATCTGACGCTAAAATCATCAATGGACTCTTCTGGAAGCATAGTGAATGCTTCTAGCTTCTGTAGCTCTAGCTCCAGTTTGTTTTCCTTCATCTGCGGAGTTCCTTAGCTCAGCACAGCTAGAGCATCCCATAGCTCCTTCGTTGTCATGCATTCGTGCACCCTGCCAAGATACGAGTCACTAAGAGTTGTTAGTATTGTATTACGTGCAACTTAGTCTAGGTTGTGCAACTTCCTCTCTTCAGATGTGAAGAGGCTCTTATCATTGGGGACCTTCGGGCCGGTTCTGGGGCGTGCTGCTCCTTCAACTACGATTTCAACACTGTCAATCATAGTAACAATAGAGCCTTTTTCAAGAACGTCGGCCATTCTGTCATGCAGCGATGTGAGATGAGCCTCCATCCTCACCCTCCATACCGTATAGATTTCTGCCGAGAACATGGGTACAGTCCTGATACTTGAAAAGTCAGACATGATGTAGAATATAGTATAGGATGCTGTGAAGAGATATGCAAGTACAGAGAAAACGGTTTTCAAAGATCTGTTCGAGTTAAGACCAGTAAACAAATAACGATAATCTTAGAAGAACACCGGTCTAATCCCAATTGTTGGTCCAGAGACGCGGTTCAGGTGTAGGGGGGGTGTATACATCTGAATGCGAATTCAAACTCAGAACGCGAAATCAGCTTTTGCTGAAGATTGCTACTGAACTTGTCAGTTGGCCAGATATACTTTCTCGATCGTGTGGGAAGAATGTTCTCCTACTGAGTACAGTCATACTGACTTATGTCAGTGAACAGTAGTTCAGTACAAGAGTTGTGTGTGGAAATGTAGGCCCTTTAAAATATGCGTCTCAGTTGAAAACCCGTTTTCATGCAAGTTGATTAAAACTCAGTTGAATGCTGAATGAACAGTTAAATCAATAAAACAGTAGAAATCAACACAGCGATTTTTAAAGTGGTTCGGACATACAGGGTCATACGTCTAGTGTCCTGAACTAAGCAGGAGAACTTGTATTATTTATACTGAGCAAATCTCAGTGATCTGTTCATAAGACAGATTCAAAACTTGTTTACTTATACTGAGCAAGTCTCAGTTATTTGTGCACAGGACATATATCTACTTATAGTCGTAGTGACTTTACACTTCTTAACTTTTAAGGTTAGAGATTCTCCAACTGTGAAGGAGTTCTTACAAGAAAGAACAGTTCAAAAGATATGAACTTCTTCGAGGTTATAAGCTATTGATTTTACAATACGCACGCTTAGATAGAGAAAGGGGACAATAATTATCTAGAAAGATATCAAATCTATGAGCAAGTTCTTAGTTTTTATGTTGCTTGAAGGTTCGCTAGAGTTCTTGAGCTTTGTTCGCTTTGGTTCCCGGTGTTGTGTTCTTTCTGCATGAAGATACTTCTCTATTTATAGTCTTTGATTTGTGAATATATCCGTTTGAGAGTGTCTAGCCACGTGTCAAATAAGACAAGAAAAACGGTCATATATAATTTGAACGTTGAGTAGAGGCACTGTTGAGATTTCCTCTTTTTCCGGCTAGGAGCAGCTTTATGGCAGAGCAAGTAAGGAGTTGTCGGCTCCTTATTGGTCAAGGTACATGAGAGTTGGTGAGGCTTGTTCAAACTCAAAGTACACTGAGTTGACTTCCTCTGAATCATTGGACCGTCGCTTGATTGTCCTCTATCGACATTCGTCTGAACACTTCAGTTTCTGGCTCGATTTCCTTTGCAAATTCAGCTGGTGAATGACAGACCAACTGACTTCTTCGATACTGAGTTCTTCAGCTGAGTGCAGAATCTTCTACTAAATCCACAGCTACTGAACTCTAGCCTACTGAGTTCTAACAGTTGAACTCAAGCTAAGCTATTACAATATCAAAGGTTCATCTATCAGCTAGGGATTTTGGGATCTTCAAATCTTATCATATAATTTATGCCAACAATTTATATTCATCCCAACATTAACCAACTGCACTACTACTATTCTGTTTTAAAATTAGCACGCACATTTTTATTTATTTAGGGAGCAGATCGCAGATTTTGGGGTTGGCATGTGCAACCGTTTACGAAAGTTTTAGTGGCATAATTAATGTATCATTAGTGAATAACGACTAGGATCAGGACCGAAACCTCGCGCGCTTCATCACATATACGAGAGTGTAAAGTAGATCTTAACTATGGCTATACCAGACGGATCAGATATCCAGAAAAAATAACAGAGTAGGCGATTAGAAAAATAAATGAAATTAAAGTCAAAGAAGTAGAGTTGGGCAAACCAACACAAGTTTTTTTGGTAAAGGAAGAAAAAAAGGCAAATCAAATAAAAAGGAGAAACAAACAACAATAATCTGATAATTTACATGCAATCAATGTCTCTATATCTCCCCAGGTCGAATAATACCATACCAATATGTTCTTCACATTACGTATGCAAATAAAGCAACAGATGTGTCAAAGCAATCCAAGTCAAATATATCCCCATCCGTCCGTCCCCAAGCATTCACCGTCGCCACTTCCGATCTGAAATGTAAAGGTTACATGCTAGAGCATTTCGAAGTAGTACAAAAAGTGTTGCGAAGAATAAGGTTAGCATACAACATTTTCTGAGAATACGTTGGTTCAGATCTGAAGCAGAGTTGCATTGCCCGTAATAAGGAAAGGAAGCAATAAATCTAGATAAGTAACATTACACCCAAGACCTTTCTCTCTCTCTAATCCTAGTTTTTTACTCCATCCGTACCATTAGAAACGACGCGTTCTTCTTTCCGGGATGTCTCATTTGAAACGACACGTTTCCGAAAAAGGAAATAACTTTTTTAAAAAATCACAATTTTTCTCTACTTTATTATTTTTCTCTCTTACTTTATCATCTATCCATCTCTCATACTTTATAATCCACGTTCTTAATTCCCACACTAAAAATGAAACGCCTCGCTTCAAACGGAATTGATGGAGTATTTGTTTTGAGCAGGATCAAGGCATGTGCGCGTGTGGGTCTTGGATGTAGTATGATCATTTTAGGTGACCTCATAATTCATCTTTAATTATCCACAAGATGAATAACAATCATTATAGCTCAATTTTTCCTCGACATACATGGATGGTCTGGCAAGTTAAGAAAATACCTTGAGGAGAACGGCTTGCATTTCCCTTGGTATTTTGTTGTGCTTGAGACAGAGACTGATGAATACGAGGAGATCCTTGCCTTTCATTCATACCAGGTAGGGAATGTCTCTTCTTTATATAGACATCCTTTTCATGCACATCAGGACTTGATCTTGGAGAGCCATTTGCAATAGCTTTAGCTCTTGCAGACTCAGTCGCTTGCATGTAACTTGGTAGAGAATTACTGCTGCTACTATCTCTTGCTTCCTGCTCCCTATGATCAGGTTTTGCTGAACCAAAGGAGTTTCGTCTCTTCCCCAGTTTTTGCTCTTGTGGCTGCTCCAAACTGCTTCTACAAGTAGAATCTTGGTTATGATTTGAGAGTTTTACATCTTCTGAAGGCTTATTACTCTTGCGATTCGACCGACTTTTTTCACCTTTACTTTTCTTTGGTTTGACAGACACTTGGCTGGAAGGAGTTGCTTGTGATTCGGGGATAGGGATAGTTGCACGGCTTCTGGGAGAAGATTCAAGTGATAATTTATTTACCAGGTGGCTTGTTTCAGATCCCAGCTCTACCTGAAGGTGGTTCAGATCTTTTGGCTTCTCCAGCTGAGGTTTGTCTACAAGTATGCCAGAGTTGAGAGATTCACCAGAAACTGAGTCAACACTTTCATATCTCTCCAACTTGGTAGTGTTATTAGATGAAGGATCAGTTTCCAGCACAACAGATTTAGCATCAACTTCTAAATTCTCCCTGGCTCTAGGATTATCAGTCTCATCTGAAGTTTTCCGTTGCATTCCTCGATAATTGATCCCAATCTCTGATCTATCTGGGGAATCTAGGGTAGAACTAACAGAAAGTTCAGTCCCGCATTCAGAGATACCTCTTTGAACTGCTGAAGCATCCGGAATGGAGCTTCCGGCTAACTCAATGTCTTTGTCCTCAGCCCTGAAAGATTGATCCAAACTAGATTCAACATCAGGGTCGTGAGAAGGGGTTACTTTTGCAGATGTGGCAGCCAAGCTCAGTTCTTCAAATTTTGACTGAGCGGCAACAAAAGAAGGATTACTTGCTTTTCTTGAAATCTTTTTCACCTCGGTTTCAGGTTGCACAGTGGAAAACTTTTCAGAATCAGGTGCATCCTGAATAATTACTGTTTCTTCTTCCGGGAGAAGACATTCCACTTCCCCCACCTCATTTACTATTTCCTCTTTTTTGGGAAGATCCACTTCCATCTTGTCAACCATATCTGTCATTTTCATCTCAGTGGAAGAAAGTTCAGTTAGCTCAAATTCTGTATCTGATTGGTCACTGTTCTGCCAATTAGAATGAATAGGCAAAGGTGATATAGATTTGCTCAGTTGGTCATTTGCATCATAACTTATCATATCATTATCATTGGCAGCCTCATTTGATGCATCAGATTCAGAGTCTCTTGACTTGGGAATCATCTGAACTAAAAGGTCCTCTTCTTTGCAACCAGAGTGCCCAATGTCCACATCTTTACAACCAGAATGTCCAGGCTCGTCCGTATGTGGCTCCGCTGCTTCTTGGATCTCCTGTGGCTCTTTATTGCTGACCGATGAAGCAGACATCCATCTCTCAAGCCATTTCCAAGCAGAGTCCGATTTTGAGGGGTCACATTTGATGTTAATAGGTTGGGTCTTTGGCGTTGTTTCCATGAGCTTACATCAAAATTCATACGCAAGTCAAGTTCTAAATATATTATACTTGTCCAAAGGAAATACAAAGCTAATGGTGAAATTAAATTCTTATAAATATAGCAACATCATTCACCTGACGAGCAAAGGCATTGGTAAGTAGCTTCTCAATGGAAACATAAGTGTATCGACCAGTTGCTTTGGCTTCTTTCTTACTCTGGAAATGAAAAAATTATCAGATGTTAAATAAAAAAAATCGAAGGATAAAACTCTAAACGTTTTAATCCATTTGTAATTATAGAAGATCATAAGGCTGTCACTGATTAGAGGAAGAATTGTTCTGGCTCCATACTTGCATTTGACTTGAAAGAGCAGCCAAACATGGTGCACACAAGGGGGCAGTGGACTATAGAAAGCAACCTAATTAAACTGTTACCAAAAGAGTCCAGTCATTTTAACCTGTCCATTGCTTTCTCCATGCTTCAGAATATCACCTGAACCTTCTATAAGTAGGCGGGCATGGCATGCTCGAACAAGAGCTTGTATTTTGATAATGGCTTGCACACAGCGAAGAGTTCCAACCGCATGGCTTCGAACTATATGTCCTCTTACAACGGCTTGCAATTTAGTTATAATTTTTTGCTTCAACAGCAGTCGTCGAGCCTGGCAAGAGAAAATAAGAATGATGCATAGCTATGACTCATTAACTTATTATATAATATAATAATAACCAGGACAAGGTCACATGGTGTACCAGCAACCCCCTAATGGCTGTCTGGATTAAAATAATTTGGGCTCATCAGGTTGTATATATACTCCAGAGTCATCCTCTATAGACGCTTGGGTATCCGACAACTTTGAGTCCAGAAAAGAAGACAACTCAGTCTTCCTCGCTTCTTTCTGCTGAATTTCTGTGGTCTTCTCTGCAATAGCCAGATCAGGCTGCACTTGGCAGCTGACAGAAATCGATTCTTGGGTTTCCTTGCTTGCAGATGCAGGTGCTTCTGAAGTGACACTGTTACTCAGTACACGATGTCCAGCAGATTTCTTCCAGAAACTCCATCCACGCCGATCACCAGTGCCCTTGTTCTGTAAATAAGTAAAATAACATGAAGAAGGAATGATATAAAATATATTTTCTCACCAAAACTTAAATGCCTGTTGACCTTGATCCCTATATTTTCAATCCGCCAAAGCTTCACAAGATCATATTCAGAAAGGGCATGCATGCTTAAATTAACTATACATAATTGATGACAACACAGGATGATAGCAGTGCAGCTACTAGGAATGTTTCACATGAGAAATAGTGAACTTTTTATTACCATAGTTGTGAAATTGAGATCATTGTTCTATTAATATTTTGAGACAGGAAAGGCATCCTACATACCCATCCTGGACACCTTCCAGTACACCCAATGTATTTTCACTTTGAATAGATAATTCAAGTGACATCTAATACACAAGGTGTGGTAACATTCAAATATACTCCATCCGTCCCACTCCATTGGTCTCATTTCCCTCTTTTGGTTGTCCGACTCCATTGGTACCATTTCCTTTTTCATTTAAAATACTCATCTAACAAATTCAATGGACCCCACAACTTTATCTTATTTTACACACAAAAAATAACTTTCTTAATCTCCATGCCGAAAAGAAAAGGGTCCAATGGAGTGGGACAGAGGGAGTAATTAATTTCAACTGAAACAGCATCCATCTATACAAATATATATGGTCTCAAAGTGCAAACCTTTTTACTATATTTTTTTGGAGTTGTGACATTATAAGAGGCTAAGAGCATGGTGAAACTTGCTGGCAGCGTAGAAGTATGTCAGAGATAAACAAAGATGACAGAGAGGAGAAACACAGAGTCTACATATCAAAAAAAATGCATCAATATTAAAAATGTGCCAAGAGTATGTTTATGTTGCTATATAAATTAATTTTTAGCAATACATTTTTTCTGGAAGAATTTTCAGCATTACTTAAAAGGAACATAATGCGTAAATTGTTTGCCAGATTTGTCAAGCCTACTAGATTATTTAAATAGCAAATCAATCTGATTCATTCGGTCAAGCCTACACAAAAGATGCCATTGTTTCCATTTTCCAAGATACACATCTTTAAGCATAACATGCGTCGTTCGACATCCTATTCGGGTTATGTAGCTGAAATTTAGATTCTTACAGCTTCTAGCAAAATGTAAATTCCATCATGTAAAGGAATCATCAGAGGTAGTACAATTTTGAAGAACAAAGAAAACGATGGATGCCTGATGAAGTCTAGATGTGCAATATTATGTAGTAAGCTTTCTACATTCAATCTGGGATTCCTTATCCTTTTTGTAATTATACTTTACTAATTTACTTAATTGACACAATCTCCTTGTTTCCTACAAAAAATATGACAGGGCTTAGGTCAAGTTGCAGGTATTGCAGGTTTAAACATATTTTTCAAAAGAAAAAATGGAAAGTAGATTTTCTCAAATTTACACAAAGCTCTATGATGTATTGATTTTCCTGTTCAATTTTAAATAGATTCTTTAACATGATAATCGAAAATTGTTGACAAACCTATATCTTTAGTTTCAACAAAGAGGTAGGTGGGGATTATGCACAATTTACACACCAAATGCCACAATATGGAAAGATAAGCATTTCAGCACTTTAGTATCACTCGAGAGATTTTCATCATTAGATGCTAGGAATTGGATTAAGAATCAGCTGAAGCAGCCAAAGTAAACAAGAATTCAAAAATAATTCAAAATCTTGATAATCTCTTTGAATGGCGAATACTGCAAAAAAATTGATTTTAGCACTAAAGATGCATGATTAAGAGGTGCAATAAGAACGAGTGAAGGGGGCAGGCTCAACACTACACAGCAAACAACCTTATTTTTCTCAATAGAAAATATAGAAAAGTAGGAAGATGAAGCATTGCAATTGAATCAACAGATATTTCGATATGTCCAAACCTCAATTAATAAGATACGACTAGTTACCAGATGGCTAAGACCGAACATGTATTTACACTATTAGTGCCTAGATTGACTTGAACCAAATGAACTACTGTGTTATACATCAAAACGATAATAAACGACAACAAAATAAACTAACATTTTGGCTGCCATTATTTATTATTCCAACTACATAGTCTTACAATGTCATTGACCTGAACTTTGTCTATAAATTGGATCTAGACCAAACAAGGTAATAAAGAACGAAAAAATAAGATCCGGCATAAAATTTCCATTTCAAGGATACACCAGTTAGATAAGGATACCAACATACAAAGAAAATTTTAATGCACCTATTCAAGTTCAAACAAACCAACTAATCCTAATCACAAGCAGATCTATCATAAGTTTCGTTTGATATTCTTTTCTTGTGGCTGCTCTGATTCTCATTTTTTCTTTATCTTAGTCAGCTGTATTTGTTGACTGGAGCTTTCTCTTGTAATAGATATTCTGTTCAGTAGCTATTAGTCTTAACCTTAGCATGTTTTATGTGATAGAAGATGTAATAGGTTTTGGCATCATCAAATAGGGGGAAATTGTTGGGACAAAAGGATTCAGTAGATGAATTAGTAGATTTGATAGCCTTGATGTTTTAGAAAGATTTGATAGATCCCAAAACCCAAGCTGAATATTGTACCTTCGTATCTATAGCCTAGTCGAGTTCAGTTATTAGAACTCAGTAGGATAGAGTTCAGTTGTTGCAAGATTCAGTAGAAGACCTCACTCAACTGAAGAACTCAGGATCGAAGAAGTCAGTGGGACAGCAACCTCCAGCTGAATCTGCCCAGGAATTTGTGCCCATGCACTGAAAGCTCAGGTACACGTCAGTAGGAAAGACACTTCAGTTCCAGGTCCGAGGATTCAGAGGAAGTCAACCTTGATGTTTGACAAGTCTCAACTGTCAATCTACCTCGACCAATAAGGAGCCGACAACGACCATCTACTCTGACAAAAGCTGCTCTGAAACCAAAAAGGGGAGAATCTCTACAGTGTACCTGCTCGACAATGTACAAATTAAAGGAGTCATTTTCCTTGTCGCATCGACACGTGTCTAGAGTCCCTCCAATGGATCTATTCACCATCGATGCCTATAAATAAGAGAAGTCACCATGCAGAGACGACACCGGGAACCCAAGCTTTCTACGCACAAAACTCTTAGCAATATCAAGCAGAATCGAGTGAAGAACTAACATCCATTGAAGAACACCTCTTTAGTTTGTCACTTAGAGTTTTATCTTGTTCCCCTTCTCTTATCTAAGAAAGCTCATTGTAATATCTTTAGCTTAGAAACATCGAGGAAATGTAAGCAGCTTCACCTAAGTCCTTCATTTGAAACTGCTCGGATAACCACGTCTTTACGTCTGATAACAGTTCAACATTGTTGCCAATGAGAAGGATGTCGTCTATGTAAAATGCAAGAAACACCATTGATTCATTAAAACAAATACGGTACACACGCACCTCATTAGGATAGGATACAAATCAATAGGATTTGACTACCTCGTCGAAACGCTGGTGCCATAATCGGGAAGTTTGCTCAAGTCCATAAATGGACTTCTTAAACTTCCAAACTAGATGTTCTTCACCATCCTTCACATAACCATCTGGCTGTTTCATGTAGATGTATCTACCTTTTTCAAGGTGACCGTTTAGGAATGTGGTTTTGACATACATTTTCCAGATCTTTAGGTTCATGTGAGCTGATATGGCAAGGAGAATCCAAATGGACTTGATCATTGCTACAGGCGAGAAGCTCTCTTCGAAATCGATACCTTCTTTTTGGGTAAAACCCTTCGCCACTAGCCTGGCCTTAAATGCCATGATCTCTCCATTCGATCCTCTCTTTCTCCTGTATACCCACTTACTACCAATAGCCTTGCAGCCCTCAGGTAGTTCAGTGATCTCGTATACATCCATATCAATTATGGACTTATATTCTGAGTCCATGGCGATTCGCTAGGAATCTGTATCTATATCTCCCACTGCTTCATTGTAGGTCCAGGGATCAATAATATCTTGTTCATTTATCGGGAGATGATCTGACGTCTCCCTAGTGAACATATACCGATCAGGCGTAAATATCACCCTCCCACTACGTCGAAGAGTGCCAGGAGTTGTGTTAATAGATTGTGCAGTTGCTCGTGGAGCTGTGAGTGGATCTCGATCACCTTGTAATTCCTCTAAGAACCTAGCGTTAGTGCTAACAACGATCTTCTGCTCTTTAGGATCATAAAAGTATCCACCCTATATTTCTTTCGGATACCCTATGAACAACATCACTTCTGAACGTGATTTCAATTTGCCAGCCTGCCTATTTAGTACATAAGCAGGATAGCCCCAAATCCTTAAATGGTGCATACTGGGTTTGTGCCCGCTCCACAACTCGAAAGGGATCTTTTGTATCGACTTGGAAGGCACACGGTTCAGCAAGTATGCCGCAGTCTCTAGGGCATATCCCCAAAAGGAAACTAGTAAAGTTGCATAACTCATCATCGACCGAACCATCTCTAAGAGAATTCAGTTCCTTCTCTCGGACACACCATCTGCTGAGGCGTGCCCGGTGCTGTCAGTTGTGATGTAACCCCACATTCTATCAAGTAGTCCATGAACTTATTGGATAGGTATTCCCCACCACGATCAAACCGTAGTGTTTTGATTTCTTTACCTAGCTTCTTCTCCACTTCTTCCTAGAATTCCTTAAAGGTTTCAAAGCAATCCAACTTGTGGCGAAGAAGGTAAACATATCCATACTTCGAGTAATCGTCAGTAAATGTGACGAAGTGCTCATACCCTCCACGAGTTTGTGTAGACATAGGCCCATACAAGTCAGAATGTATCAAACTTAATACTTCTGTGGCTCTATAACCCTTTTCCTTGAAAGGCATTGTCATCATCCTTCCTTCCAAACAGGTTTCACAAGTTGGAAATTGTTCAACTTGGAGAGACTCCAATAATCCATATTCCACCAACGTTTAAGTCCTGTTAAGATTGATGTGACCTATAGTCTTAAGTGCAACAAATAAGTTTGGTTTACCTTAGAAGACTCTTTCCTCTTCTTAGGAAATAGAAATTATGTTTCGCCTAAACTCATGCACCTGTAAAATATCTTTAAGTACTAAAACAGAACTATCAAAAGATAGATGTAAATCTCCAATGGCAATTGCAGGAACTTTCGATCCATTGCCTATTGAGACTACCACCTCGCCATTGCTCAATTGCCTTTTCTGCAAGAAACCTTGCAAGGTGTAACAAATATGATCAGTTGCCCCCGAATCCACTACACACTCGTGGGTAGAAGAGGAAACCAGAACAGTTTCAGTTACAAGAGCGACTCGCGTCTCTTTCTGTTTTGCCTTGACATCTGGATTATAATTATTCCAGTGTCCTTTCTTACCATTCTTGAAGAACCTTTCTTTCTCCGTTGACATTCGTATATCGCCGGTAAGGACCTCTTCTTACTCCCACTGCTCTTCTTGAATTGACCACCCTTTCTGCTCTTTTTCTTGTTTCCGCCTTTCGGTGGATTCCTTGAACTACTAGGGATATTCAAGACTTGAGCACTCTTGCCCTTTCCTATAACCTGTTTGACCGCTACCAAAGATTTGAGAAACTTACTCATAGTAAACTCTTTCTTAGACATAGAGGTCCTAAAATAGAAGTTCTTATAGGACCTTTGCAGAGCATTTATTGGGAGTGTAAGATATCTCTTCCACTCTATGAAATTATTTAAAAGGTTAAACCCGTTAGGGTTTGGTTGGTGAGACTGTTTAGGAACTCAAAAAAAAAAAATATTCGAACAAGCATGGCTGAAAAATATAATTTAAAAGCATGTATGAAATTAATATTTGCACATAATTCGTAATTAATAATCATTGTAATCTTTTGTAAAAACAAGGATATTAAAAACCTCGAACAGCTCTGGGAATTCCACTCATAAGCCACGCAGGTGGACGTTTACTAGCGTAACCCTAAACCAAGCTATTTACCTAGCTCTTTAATTCCAATCCACGCCTAGGTTCTTAAGACGAATGGAATTAATAGTCCGATATTCTGGACCATGTCACTATTAAAATGCGGGAAGGGACTTCGAGGGAAGTGAATTGTACCTGTGGTGACATCTAAGCACTGACCATTAATTTGACCAAAATAGAATCAAATTCTCGAAATTAACATACTTACTCGAACCATGCCGCATTCAATTTGATCTAATTAGCCATCCTATTTAATTATTATCTTCTAGAGTCCTCGAGTTTACTAGGCACGCAAGCCATGCAGGTGGACGTTTACGACTTCACTCCCACTAATCAATAATAATCAAATATTGTTTTGAAAAATTCATCTCACAAAACTTGTAGCTCAAAGATGCAAGGAAGCCACGCAGGTGGACGTTTACTCACATAATCTTACTATTTCTGTGTAGAGTCCAATTAATGGAGATCCGATTAAGTGTTTAATATCCAAATTAATGGAATCTATTTAAACATTTAATTTAAAGTTGCTTAGTCTTTTTATGCAAAAGGTTTGTTATGAATCATACATCATCACATAATTCCTAAAGCATGCAATTTCTAAACGCACATAATAAAACGTGCTCGTGAAAATTAAAACATGCTTAATAACGCACATAATAATCGCATGCTAAAGCATAATAATAAATAAATGTGCAAATAGGAAATTTAAAACATCGTTATCGGGATTTAAAACACGTAATTACTAACTATTACATAGCCCGATCAAAATACAGCTCTTCGAAATCTTTAAAATCTTCGAATCGGAAAACTGCATCGAAAACTGTCTCGTGCCATGTCATCAAGGTGTCTGCCACGTGTCAGACACGTATCAGCAAGGGTTGATGTGGCGCGATACGTCAGCATCTTCTTCAACAAGCAGAATACTAGAAATCGCGCCACCGCAGCTCGCCGTCGACAGCAGCCGACTCCCCGACCAGCCTCGCCCAGCGTCGCCGCCTGAAATGTGCTGCAGCGCCGTGGAACGGCACTGGTGATGGCAACGCGTGGCCGCGACTGCACGCAGCAGACGCGCGCCGCCGTGCCTTCCCCGGCCCTCCGCCACCGTGCCCGCTGCCCCCTGACGTCATCCAGACGTCTGATCCGGACAAGACAGCCGCCGCCGCGATCTATTGCTGTGAAATTTCGCAGCCCGCCAAAATTAACCTCTTCCGAGCCACGATTCGTTCAATTGATTCATGGGTAATGATTCAGAACGATTTTAGGCCACCATGAACTGATTTTAGGCCCTCAATTTTTGAATTTTTCGGCGGAAAAATTTATGGTGAGCAGCGAACATTAGACGTCGATTTCGGTCGCATCCGAGATCGGATGATCCCATACGACATATCAACGTGAAGCTTGTAAGACTAGGAATCCAGATGTTCAAGCCGATCATCGATCGAACACCGTCGGGAATCGCCGCCGAAGGATGCGGCGGTACCCTAGCAAACTAGGGTTTTCGGCGAGAAAACTAGGTCTCATCTTCATCTCATTTTTCATGCCTACCGGACCAGAATATAGTACTAAAACAGTACAATCACATAACAAATAGGTCCTATCAACAACTCGTGGATTTTCTCACGAGAAAAAACGTTACAACGGGGTCAAAACAGTGGCTCGCAGGCCGCCCCAAACACAAAATTAGCCCGATAACGATGGAATAAACACTAATCATGCTCCTAACAGCAACAATCAGAGCCTAAACCAGGCTCTGATACCAATTGAAGGAAATAGGAGGTGAAAGAACGATATACCTTCCTCCTACGTATGTTGCTGCAGCTCTGATTGTTGCTCGTGTGTCAGATCTTCTGATCTGTGTCCCGGCCTTTTTCTTCCTCTAAGTGGTCAGAGAACTCAAGAAATAAGATTACTGTCTCCCGAATTCTCACGCCGTGCGTGTATGAAATTATGTGTGTGTGTCTTCTGTTTATGAACAGAATACTAATATATATAGGTTTCAAAAGACAATATAATATTAATATTTATAGACCATTAATTTAATTATATTCCTAATGGACTTCCACATAATTAGCCTATAATATAATTAATTAATCAATTGGGCTACTAATATTTATCAATTAATTGGCATGGCCAATTAATTCTAGATAAATAACATTATTAAATAATGTAAAATTACATTAAACTATTAATAATGATTTTTGAGAGACAATAAATAACTAGGCAACTAATTGGGCCAGATCAGGGATCTAATACAAGAAATAAAGCAGGGCCTCAAATTAATTAATTATCTATGCTCATCGCAGAGCAAAATTAATTAATAAACACAGATTCATTTCACTAGAGAATCCGTGCTGACTTATGCCTTTATCCCAAATTGTGCAAGGGCTTGTATTTTAGACTTAATCGATCTCCATATTTAAGATAGAAATATCGGTTAATTAATTAAGCTTACTAACAACTTAAATTAATTAACATCTTATATTCCTGAGTAGTATCACTCGACCCTATTAACACACCTGAACTTTATCAGATAGGAGAATAAAATAGTGGTAGGGACAAAACACATTGTATACAAGCATAAAATTTGCTTCCAGTATACAAAATCCCAACACAGTGAAGGAGTTCTTTACAATAAGAAAAGTTCAAGATATGAACTCCTTCAATTCTAAGCTATGTATATTTCAGTTGAGCTTTGGTTAGAGGGAAAGGGAACAATGAAGGGGCTTCTAAAGTGAAGAACAATAAGGAATAATCTCTCTGGGTATGTGTTCTATCACCTCGATGCTAGAGGCTTTGATTCTGTTAAGCTTGGTTCCCTAGAGTAGTGTAATCGCCTTTCGCGTTGAGTATTTCTCTGAAGTTCTTGCGGAAAGCTTGTATCTTGTTTGTTCAATGCTCGTATATCACTGTTGTTTTCTTCGATTTAATTTTCCCTCTATTTATAGAGGTGAGCTATGGATAGATCCGTTGGAGACGAACTGTCCACGTGTCACTCTCTTTGGGTAGCTAACGGCTCTTTTGAAATCGTGCAGAGTCTACCCTCTTCTTCATGAAAGTAATTGACTTACAGCATTTTACTAGAACTTTGACAGCTGGCTGCTTGTCATTGGTCGAGGTGTAGAGAGTTGTTGAGACATTTAAACTTCAAGGCAGATACTGAAGCTGACTTCTCTGATGTGTACAACCTCGGACAACTCTACTGATTTAACATTGAGAACTTTCTGACAATCAAGGAAACTGTCATGTCATTACTTAGTCTGACCAAGGGTTCAGTAGTATACTCCTGCTGAGTCCAACTCTACTGAAGGTCGACTTTGAGTTTAGAGAACTGCTCCTGCTGAGTGCAGTGATGCTGAAAAGTGTCTCATGGCTGGAGAAGAGGATGAGATAAACTCACATGAACCATTTAATTCCTCTTCACACTACACACACGACACTCTTTCAGGTGCAGACGAGAATCTGGACGTCGCGATTGCATACGAAGAACTACTCGACGAGCAGATTCAGATGAGTCTACAGCTCAGTAAGACTCTTCAGGAATTGGATACCCTGAAAGTGGAGAATCAAAGACTTTCTCAGGAGAGTCATGTCGCTACTAAGTCAGAAGGACTTGTGTTGTGACTCAGGGAGGAGATAAACTCTCTGATGGCCAAGTCTCAGCATCAAGAAGACCAGATCTCAGTTTTGACCAAAGAATTGACTCAGAAAGATACTGAACTGAGTCTACTGAAGCAAGAGTTGTCAGGACTTCAGACCGAGCATGAAATGCTGAAGAAGAGTGATGATGTCTGGAGGAACCTGATGACAGAGCGTTACATGGGCACTGAAAAGAAGCTAGAGGCTATGCTAGCAAGCAACAAGCCCAAGCATTGCAAGGAGGGACTTGGATTCAGACAGGGAGCCTCCTCTTCTGCCCCCGTACGCTCAGAAAACTGGCTTCCTGATAGGTTTGTTCAAGGGGAGACCATCAATTCAGACATACTGAACCCCCTAGCCAAGAACAAACAGAAGATGAACGCACCTCATCCTACTTATCAGCACTCTGACAAGAAGATCAGCACAAGATCACCCCAGTTCAGTCAAGGGGGAACCAACAAAGCAAAAATGGGCTGATCAGTATGGACCTCCACAGCTGACTCATCCAGCTCAGTATGGGTCATATTACTATGATCCTATAGTCAGGAGAGGATCCAAAAGTCAGAAAAAGAAGAAGAAAGCCATGCAGAAGGCAAAGGTCAGCAGTCCACCCGCTCAGAAGATCAGGACTCCTGAACCTGAAAAGCCTCAGAAGTTAGCAATGACCAGTCCAGTGGTCAAATATGTTCACAAAAGTGGAAAGAAACTGTCTGAGACCACCAGGGTCGTAAGACAGATATAGGTTACCAAAACTAACATCTAAGGACCCAAAATCAAAAATAAATGGTACCTAAATATAATTCTGTTTTGCAGGTGCACAAGGACCCTTGGTATGTGGACAGCGGATGCTCAAGACATATGACATACCAGAAGGACTTGCTGAAAAATTATACTACTGAAGAAGGACCCCGAATCGAGTTTGGAGACAACGCAAAAGGCTACACCAGAGGCTATGGAACACTCAGCATTGGAACAACAACAGGTCCAAGAGTATCATATGTTGAAGGACTTCAGCATAACCTTCTCTCTGTTAGTCAATTTTGTGATAACTCGAATAGAGTGATTTTTGACGCTGGTTTCTGTGATGTTATTGATAAATCCACAGGGAAAACAGTGTTATCAGGTTCGCGCAAGAAGAATATCTATGTAGCTGACTGGAACTCAGCTGAACCTGAAGCTTGTTTGTCGGCGAAGAATGACAATAGAACGGGGTGGCTTTGGCACAGAAGTCTCAGCCATCTCAACTTCAAAACGCTCAACAAATTGGCTAGAAACACTCTAGCAAGAGGACTGCCGAATGAAGTATTCAGCAAAGACACTCAGTGTGAAGCATGCCTGAAGGGAAAGTAAACAAGGAATCAAAATCCACCTGTTCCATCTCCTTCCACTGATGGAATCCTTCAGCTGCTACTTATGGATTTGTTCGATCCAGTCTCTCCAGTGACGATCAGAGGCAAGAAGTATGCATTAGTGGTGATTGATGACTACTCGCGCTACACATGGGTCATATTTATTGCCAACAAGTCTGACGTCAAAACAGAGTTACCAAGGCTTCTGAAAAGGCTCAGTGTCGAGAAGAACACCAAGATCGTTAAGATACGTTCAGACAGAGGAACTGAGTTCCTGAATTTCATGATGGAGGAGTTCTGCAAAGTAGAAGGCATAGAGCATGAGACATCTGCCGCGCGCACGCCTCAACAAAATGGGGTTGCTGAAAGGAAGAATCGAACACTTAAAGAAGCAGCAAGAACCCTGCTCGCAGATTCAGGACTCCCAACCAAATTCTGGGCAGAAGCTACTGACACTGCATGTTACACTCAGAACCGATCTCTACTGACAAAACAACATAAGAAGACACCATATGAACTATGGAACGGCAGGAAGCCTTCTCTATCTTATTTCCATATTTTTGGGTGTTCGTGTTTTATTCACAATAATGGGAAAGATCACCTGAAGACTTTTGATAGCAAGTCAGATCAGGGAGTGTTCTTAGGATACTCCCGGGTCAGCAAAGCTTTCAGAGTCTTTAACTATCGAACCCTTTGCGTGGAGGAAAGCCCTCATGTTGTTTTTAATAAGTTTGCTACTGAAGACAGGAGCAGAAACTCTAAACCTGAATCTGAGGACATCAATAAGCAGCTACAGGATCTAAGCTTAAAAGATAAAGTTGAAAAGATCCAGCTATGTTGGGATGATGATTCAGACGAGGAAACTGAAGATAAATCTACTGAATCTCGGCCGGCGAAGTAGGCGCCGAACAGTTGACTCTCCCGAACGAGTCAATCCCAGGTAACTCAGGTCGATGAAGAAACCCCAGTGGTAACTGAGACCTCTACTGAGAATAATAATTCAGGGGGAACTAATGATGTTCCTGACCTAAATGCCCCTGAACCTGGTGACTCAGTAGATCACACTCTTGTAACTGAATTTCTTCAATCTCAGAATAGTACAACTGAAATGCCTAACTCACCTACTATCTGTGTTAAACAAGTTTCAGATGAAGAGTTGAAACATCGTAGATCATGGCTGGATGCTCACACTTTTGATTTAATTATTGGAGATCCTTCAGCAAGAGTAAAGACAAGATCCAGATTCTGTCAAGGAGAAAGCGCACTATATTCCTGCTTATTGTCTACTGAAGAACCTCAGTCAGTTGAGGACGCACTGAAAGATGCTGACTGACCCCGGCACCAACATGTGATCGGAAAAAAATGGGTCTTCAAGAACAAGCAAGATGAAAACAACGTTATAGTAAGGAATAAAGCAAGAGTCGTGGAAAAAGGCTACTGTTAAGCTGAAGGGATGGATTTTGATGAAACGTTCACTCCAGTTGCAAGATTGGAGGTAATCAGACTATTCTTAACCTATGCAACACATCAAAGATTCAGAGTATATCAAATGGATGTGAAGTCTGCCTTCCTGAACGGCGTACTGAAAGAAGAAGTCTATGTGGAACAGTCTCCCGGCTTTCAGCAGGGACATCAAGTTTATAGACTCAGAAAGACTCTGTATGGGTTAAAACAAGCACCCATGGCTTGGTACGATACCCTATCTGATTTTCTTCTTCTGAAAGGTTTTCAGAAGGGCACAGTAGACCGCACATTATTCAGCATTTGACTGGAAGACGACTTATTGCTTGTGCAGATCTACGTAGATGACATCATCTTCGGCTCGAAGAATGTCATCATGTGTTAGCAGTTTGAGAAAATGATGATGGATAAGTTCGAGATGTCCATGATGGGAGAGATGAACTATTTCCTCGGCTTTCAAGTCAAACAATCTGAGAAGGGAACGTTCATTAATCAAGGAAAATACACTCGAGACCTCATCAAGAGATTCGGTTGCACATCCGGCAAACCAATCAAGATCCCGATGAACACGAATATGAAAATTGATCTTGATAAAGAGGGAGTATCAGTAGACCAAACTGAATTTCGTGCTATAATTGGTTCTCTATTATATTTAATAGCTACTCATCCTGACATAACTTATGATGTAGGTGTCTGCGCTCGATTTCAGGCGAATCCGAAGCAGAGTCACATGGACTCAGCAAAGAAGATTCTCCGCTATCTCAGAGGAACACCTAACATGGGTTTATGGTATCCAGTTGATGATAATATTGAACTAACTGGTTATTCTGATGCTGACTATGCAGGATGTAGAATTGACCAAAAGTCAACTTGTGGAACGTGTCAGTTCCTCGGCAGTAAGCTGATCTCATGGTTCTCAAAGAAACAACATTCAGTAGCAACGTCAACTACTGAAGCTGAATACATAGCTGCCGGAAGTTGCTGCGCCCAAATCCTTTGGCTGAGACAGCAGCTACGCGACTATGACGTCATTCAGAATGAAGTGCCGATCTTCTGCGATAGTACTAGTGCCATTGCAATCACTCATAATCATGTACTTCATACGAGATGCAAGCACGTGGACATCAGACACCACTTCATTCATAACCATGTCGAAAAGAAGGATATCAGGATGGAAAAGATCCATACTGACCATCAAAGGGCTGATATATTGACCAAGCCTCTAGCTGAAGCCAGATTCAGAGAACTCTCAGTAGAGCTAGGTCTGCTGGATCCTACTGACTCTAGTCAGTAAGAGGATTCAGGAGAGGAGCATTCAGTAAGGGGGAATGTTCACTCTCGGTACTGAGTAAAATCAGTAGGTAGAGACTCAGCAACTATCTACACGAGGTAGCACGCCCGGTGGCACACACGAGGTGTCAGCTGACTACGATGTTCAGCTGACAGGTTTGCGTATCTCTACTCAGTAGCCTATAGAACTATTCTGTGCATTCATGAATCAGATTCAACATCGTATTCAATGCCTTAGAAAATGTCATTTAATTTTTAACGGACTACATTTAATACACGACATTCTATGTAAAAGCATGTTGAACTCTGCAACGCATTTACTGCATGTCGTATCAAGTTACTACTTAGGCTATATACAACTGGCTTTTGACTTAGGCGGCTAATATGATCATTACCTATTTTATAAAACTTAATCCTAGCCGTCCATCTCAAAATGCGCGTTCAAACTGAACCACTGATATTTAACTGTTTATCTTCTCTAAGATATATATAAGTGTTCAAATGTTTGAAACCGCCATTTCATCTCTGCAAATATCTTAAGTACCCTAGATTTTTCTGAGAATATCACTCACTTAGTTACATATTTTCTATCCATTAAACCTCTCAGAAAATCTCTTGGTAATTTTTCAATGATCTTTTCAGTATTGCATGATCTTACAATGATTTTTTTTTCGGATACTGACTGATATTGTGTTTGCAGATTATTAAGGGGGTGTTTGGGATAGCTTATGTGAATCAGCTTATAGCTGAAAGCTGCATCGGGAAATGAACTTGGTGTTTGGGAAATTCAGCTTATAGAGATGCTGAAAGCTGTTTGGGTCCAAGATAGAGAATTTTCGTAAGCTGGTATTGGCCAGCTTAAGCTGATAGCTTATAGCTTTTATAATTTTTAATTTTTTTAATAAATACATTCTATTATAATTTTATAACTATTTTTTTTAATTAATGATCGATATTACTTATTTATATGCATACTTTTTATTTGTCATTTAATAAAGAATAAGTAAATATTTATGTGGAAGCCCATTAGAAATATAATTAAATTAATGGGATACAAATATATTAATATTATATTGGATTTTGAAGCCTATATATATTAGTATTATGTTCAGAAACAGATAACACACATTCACAAATTCGAGCCGCCGTGCGTGTGAATAAGAGAGATGATAATCTTATTTTCTCCAGTTCTCTGACCACCCAGAGGGAGAAAAAGGCCGGGACACAGATTAGAAGATCTGACACAGGAGCAACAATCAAAGCTGCGACAACATACAAAGGAGGAAGGTATCGTTCCTAACCCTCAGTTATCCTTCAATTGCTATTAGAGCCAGGTTTAGGCGCTCTGATTGTTGCTGTTAGGTGTATGATTAGGGTTCAAAACAGTGACCCCGTTGTAACGTTTTTCTCGTGAGAAAATCCATGAGTAGATGATAAGACCTATATGTTATGTGATTGTATTGTTATTGTACTGTAATTGGTCCGGGAGGCATGAAAATCGAGGCGGGAGGACGAAAAAGGGCAAAACCCTAGAAACTGGCAGATCACGTCTTCCGACTTACGATGGCGCGTGGGGGCGCGTATAAATGAATTTTTCCGATCCGTGCAGATATTTTTGTTCATTTTTTTGTTAGCTTTGTCTGGATAGGTCGCACGACCCATTCCGATTTCTGGTTTGTCCGGAATATCGTCAGAAAGGAGAAGAAGTCGTGCTGTCCAGAAAAGCCCCAAATTGGAAGAAAACCTTAATTCGGCTAGGGTTCCGCCGCATCTTGCGGCGGCGATTCCCGGCGGGTCCGGGGTCTGATTTTCGATCGGCTTGAACTGATGGATTCCTCGTCACACAGGCTTCGTGTTGATATGTTGTATGGGATCATCTGATCCCGGATGTGACCGAAATCGACGTCTGAAGTTGGCTACTCGTTATGAATTCGTTTTGGCGAATCGTTTGAAATTCGGGAAATTGAGGAACTAATCTCGGCCGGAATCCGTTACACGGTGGTCGTAAGTGTTCCAATTACGTTTTCCCCTCTTTCAATTGATCAAATCGCGGCTCGGAGAGTGCGAATTTGCTCGGCAAAACTCGCCGGCGACAGGTGCGTAATTACGCAGCGGCAAAGTCGCGGCGGCGGCTCTAGGCGGCCGTTATTCACGGCCCAAGATATCTGGAGGGGATGAGGCCATCGTGGACGGCCGGACGTGGCGGCGGGAGGCGGCGCGAGCCGCGCGCAGCCGGAGGCGCAGACGTGGCGGGGCTGCTGCGTCTCCAGCGCCGAACGGCGCCTCTTCCGGTAGAGGAGGCCGGCGGTTCCTAGCTCGCCGTGGCCAGGCGACCACCACCACGTCAGTGGCCGGTAGAGAACCGGCCTACAGCGGCGATAGGAAGAGAACCAGCGGCGGCGACAGTTTTTGCTGTTGAAGAAGGCGGCTGACGTGGCGGCGTACTGCCACGTGTCTGCCACGTGACAGACCCCCCTGATGACGTGGCGACGACAGTTTTCGATGCAGTTTTCAAATTCGAAGTTTTTGAAGATCAAAGTGCTGTATTTTAATCGGGCAATGTAATAGATAGATTTAGTTTTTATCTGTGTTTTTAAGCCCGATAACGACGTTTTAAATTTTCTATTTACACATTTATTTATTATTATGCTTTAGCATGCAATTATGTGATTAATTGCGCTTAGAGAAGCATGTAAATAGGATTTACGTCGTATTAAAGCATGTTTTATTTTTTGTGGGCACATTTTATTATGTGCGCTTAGAAATTGCATGCTTTAGGAATTATGTAGATATGGATGATGCATAACAAACCTTTTGAATATAAAGACTAAGCAATTTTAAATTAAATGTTTAATTAGATTCCATTAATTTGGATATTAAACACTTAATCGGACCTCCATTAATTGGACTCTATACGAAAGTAGTAAGATTATGTGAGTAAACGTCCACCTGCGTGGCTTGCTTGTATCTTTGAGCTACAAGTTTTGTGAGATGAGTTTTCCAAAACAATATTTTAATATTATTGAGTAGTGGGAGCGAAGCCGTAAACGTCCACCTGCGTGGCTTGCGTGCCTAGTAAACACGAGTACTCTAGAAGATAATAATTAAAGAGCTATTAATTTCATTCGTCTTAAGAACTATTAATTTCATTCGTCTTAAGAACCTAGAAGTGGATTGGAATTAAAGAGCTAGGTAAATAGCTTGGTTTAGGGTTACGCTAGTAAACGTCCACCTGCGTGGCTTGCTAGTGGAATTCCTAGAGCCGTTCGAGGTTTTTAATATCATTGTTTTTACAAAAGGTTACAATGATTATTAATTACAAATTATGTGCAAATATTAATTTCATACATGCTTTTAAATCATATTTTTCAGATATGTTTGTTCGAAAAAAAAATTTCAAGTTCCTAAACAGTCTCACCAACCAAACCCTAACAGGTTTAACAATTTTAAATATTTTCATAGAGTGGTAGAGATATCTTACCTCTCCCAATAAAAGCTCTGCAAAGGTCCTATAAGAACTTCTGTTTTAGGACCGCTATGTCTAAGAACGAGTTTACTATGAGTATGTTACTAAAATCTTTGGTAGCGGTCAAAGAGGTTATAGGAAAAGGCAAGAGTGCTCAAGTCTTGAATATCCCTAGTAGTTCAAGGAATCCTCCGAAAGGCGGAAACCAGAAAAAGAGCAGAAATGGTGGACAATTCAAGAAGAGCAGTGGGAGTGAGAAGACGGTCCTTACCGGCGACATACGAATGTCAAAGGAGAAAGGAAGGTTCTTCAAGAGTGGTAAGAAAGGACACTGGAATAATTATAATCCAGATGTCAAGGCAAAACAGAAAGAGACGCGAGTCGCTCTTGTAACTGAAATTGTTCTGGTTTCCTCTTCTACCCACGAATGGGTAGTGGATTCGGAGGCAATTGAGCAATGGCGAGGTGGTAGTCTCAATGGCCAATGGATCGAAAGTTCCTGCAATTGTCATTGGAGATTTACATCTATCTTTTGATAGTTCTGTTTTAGTACTTAAAGATGTTTAATATGTGCCTGAGTTTAGGCGAAACATTATTTCTATTTCAAAACTCTGCACCATGGATGGTTATGAATCAAGTTTTGATAGTGGAGTTTCTATCATGAAAGACGATGATTTTATCTGTGGTGGACCATTAAACGGATCTTTATATACTATTACTTGTAAACCGCATAGTTCTGTTAATATTGCTTCCTCATCATCAAATCCTAAGAAGAGGAAAGAGTCTTCTAAGGTAAACCAAACTTATCTGTGACACATAAGACTAGGTCGCATCAATCTTAACAGGACACAAAGGTTGGTGGAATATAGATCATTGGAGTCTCTCCAAGTTGAACCATTTCTAACTTGCGAAACCTGTTTGGAAGAAAAGTTGATGACTAGGCCTTTCAAGGCAAAGGGTCATAAAGCCACAGAAGTATTACGTTTGATACATTCTGACTTGTGTGAGTCTATCTCTACGCAAGCTCGTGGAGGGTATGAGTACTTCGTCACATTTACTGACGATTTCTCGAGGTATGGATATGTTTACCTTCTTCGCCACAAGTTGGATTGCTTTGAAACCTTTAAGGAATTCAAGGTAGAAGTGGAGAAGAAGCTAGGTAAAGAAATCAAAACACTACGATCTGATCGTGGTAGGGAATACCTATCCAACGAGTTCAAGGACTACTTGACAGAATGTGGGATTACATCCCGGTGACGGCACGGGCGAGCCTCGGCGGAATGGTGTGTCAGAGAGAAGGAACCGAAGTCTCTTAGAGATGGTTCGGTCCATGATGAGTTATGCAACTTTGCCAGTTTCCTTTTGGGGATATGCCCTAGAGACTGCAGCATACTTGCTGAACCGTGTGCCTTCCAAGTCGGTACAAAAGATCCATTTCGAGTTGTGGAGCGGGCGCAAACCCAGTATGCACCACTTAAGGATTTGGGGTTATCCTGCTTATGTGGTAAATAGGCAAGCCGACAAATTGGAATCATGTTCAGAAGTGATGTTGTTCATAGGGTATCCGAAGGAAACAAAGGGTGGATACTTTTGATGATCCTAAAGAACAGAAGATCGTTGTTAGCCCTAACGCTCGGTTCTTAGAAGAGGATTTCATTAGTAACCATAAATCTTGAGTCGACATTATCCTTGAGGAATTACAAGGTGGTCGAGTTCCACTTGAACAGCCAGTTGTGCAAGATAGTACTCCACGAGTAAGTGCACAATCTGTTAACATAGCGTCTGACACTCTTCGACGTAGTGGGAGGGTGATATTTACACCTGATCGGTATATGTTCATTGGGGAGACTTCTGACCATCTCTTGGCAGATGAACAAGACACTATGGATCCCTGGACTTACAACGAAGCAGTGGGAGACGTAGATGCAGATTCATGGAGAATCGCCATGGACTCAGAATTTAAGTCCATAACTGATATGGATGTATACGAGATCACTGAACTACTTGAGGGCTGCAAGGCTATTGGTAGTAAGTGGGTATACAAGAGAAAGAGAGAGGACCGAATGGAGAGATCCTGGCGTTTAAGGCCAAGCTAGTGGCGAAGGGTTTTACCCAGAAAGAAGGTATTGATTACGAAGAGACCTTCTCGCCTGTAGCAATGATCAAGTCCATTCGGATTCTCCTTGCCATATCAGCTCACATGAACCTAGAGATCTGGCAAGTGTATGTTAAAACTGCATTCCTAAATGGTCACCTTAAAAAAGGTAGGGACATCTACATGAAACAGCCAGATGGTTATGTTAAGGAGGGCGAAGAGCATCTAGTTTGGAAGCTTAAGAAGTCTATTCATGGACTTAAGCAAGCTTTCCGGTTAAGGCACCAGCGTTTTCGACGAGGTAGTCAAATCTTATGGATTTGTATCCTATCTTAACGAGGTGTGTGTACAGTATTTGTGTTAACGGATAAGTGGTGTTTCTTGCATTTTACGTAGATGACATCCTTCTCATTGACAACAATGTTGAAGTGTTATCAGACGTAAAGACGTGGTTATCCAAGCAGTTTCAAATGAAGGACTTAGGTGAAGTTGCTTACATCCTTAGGATCAAGGTTATCCGAGATAGCCAGAAAAGGATGTTAAGCTTGTCACAAGTATCCTACATTGACACTGTTATTGCTCGTTTTAGCATGAAAAAAGCCAAGAGAGGTTCAGTACCTTTCAGACATGGCATTTTTCTATCCAAGAGTCAGTGCCCTAAAACGCCTGAAGAGATAGAAAGTATGAAGCTAGTATCATATGCTTCTGCTGTCGGTAGCCTCATTATGCAATGCTTTGTACGAGAACAGATATCTCATATGCTGTAGGCATGGTCTCAAGATATCAGTCTAACCCTAGAAAGGAACACTGGACTGCGGTCAAGCATATTCTCAAGTACCTTAAACAGACTAGAGATTATAGGCTTGTTTACCAGTCAAACAGTCTAGTGTCTTTGGGTTATACAGAATCGGATTTCTAGGCTGACAGAGACGAGTAGAAGTCTACCTTGGGTTATGTGTTTACCTTAGGAGGTGGAGCCATTTCATGGAGGAGTGCAAAGCAGAAATGCATTGCGGACTCAACCAGGGAAGCAGAGTATGTGGCTGCTTCAGAAGCTTCGAAAGAGGCAGTTTGGCTCAAGAATTTCCTCCTGGATCTTGATATTGTTCAGAATTTGCCTAAGGTGATCAAGATTTATTATGATAATGCGGGTGCAGTGACAAATTCTAAGGAACCTAGATCTCACAAGGTGTCTAAAAACATAGACAGGAAGTACCACATTATACGAGTATTCGTAAATTGAGGTGACGTGTTGATTGACAAAATTGGAATTGAAGTCAACCTAGCTAATCCGTTCACGAAGAGCTTACCACTCCTGTCTTACGAGAAGCATGTTCGTGGCTTCGGGATGGTAGAGATGCTCCCCACTTAGGACTACAGAAACTTGTGTATAGTGGGAGAAGATGCAGTGATAGATAAGATAGATAGTTGAGAAATAGTTGGGTACTAGTTTGTACCTAGATAGCTGAGATATAGCTGAGTACTAGTTTGTACCTAGAACTGACACATTGTATACTAAAAGTTTACTTTAGTATAAGTGGGAGAATTGTTGGGATTTTGTATACTGGAAGCAAATTTTATGCTTGTATACAATGTGTTTTGTCTCTACCACTATTTTATTCTCCTATCCGATAAATAACTATATTTGCACGTGTTATCCTTTATCTTGTATAAAAGTTAGATTTGTGTGGTGTGTCGGGTATCACAGAAGACAACACAAATTGGTTGAACTGACAAGATATAAACAGTTATCACAGCTGAGACAACTTAAGAATAAGTTGTCGGTTTAAGCTGCAGTTTAGATAAGAAGTGGCTTGTCTTAGCTGCTTGTCTTTACTGGTATACATAAGGTGGTGTATTGATGGATCACAGTGAGATGTGTTCTCCTAACTGACCTTAGTGGAGAACCATGATCTCGGTGACTTAGCTGATCTTAAGCTTGGTAAGACTTCAGCTGAGTGCATTTGGCTATCTATCACTTTAACCTACTATGGTGAACGTCATCGCGACCGGATCTACGTATCTTAGGTGTTAGTAGTTATTTGTGGCTTAGGCTGGTTGTCTGTATCTTGCAACCGTATCCTAGTAAAATGGGTTGATAATATCCCCTGAGGAACTCGAAAGGATTAGCACACTAAACCCGACCGATTGATTAAGTTCAGGTGTGTTAATAAGGTCTAGTGGTACTACTCAGGAATATAAGATGTTAATTAATTTAAGTTGTCAGTGAGCTTAATTAATGAACGGATATTTTTATCTTAAATACGGAGATCGATTAAGTCTAAAATACAAGCCCTTGCTCAATTTGGGATAAAGGGGTAAGTCAGCACGGATTCTCTAGTGGAATGAATCTGTGTTTATTAATTAATTTTGCTTTGGGCTGAGCATGGATAATTAATTAATTTGAGGCCCAGCTTTATTTCTTGTATTGGATCCCTGATCTGGCCCAATTAGTTTCCTAGTTATTTATTGTCTCTCAGAAATCATTATTAATGGGTTAACGTATTTTTTACATTATTTATTAATGTTATTTATCTGGAATTAATTGGCTGAGCCAATTAATTGATAAATATTTGTAGCCCAGTAAATTAATTAATTATATTATGGGCTGGTTATGTGGAAGTCCATTAGAAATATAATTAAATTAATGGGATACAAATATATTAATATTATATTGGCTTTTGAAGCCTATATATATTAGTATTCTGTTCAGAAATAGATAACACACATTCACAAATTCGAGACGCCGTGCGTGTGAATAAGAGAGATGATAATCTTATTTTCTCCAGTTCTCTGACCACCCAGAGAGAGAAAAAGGCTGGGACAGATATCAGAAGATCTGACACAGGAGCAACAATCAAAGTCGCGACAACATACGAAGGAGGAAGGTATCGTTCCTAACCCTCAATTATCCTTCACTTAGGACACATTGAAATATTCATTATTGGGGGAAATTGTAGTGATGTTGAATTTCATCGCTATGGAATTGAAGATCCCAAAACCTGTTCTGAACCCAATGTCTGTTTGAACCATGACAATGTAATAGGCTAGACTCGTTCTTATCATTATTGATTATTTTGTCTAAGTCTTGTAAGGGGTGTTGTTGGTCTGAACTTCAGTAGAGAAGTTAAATTCCAGAACCCCGAGTCATCAGTTTATAGAGCTCGTGTCTTCAGGTTCTCTCGCTGACTGTTCTCACTTGTAGAATTCTTTCAGCAGAACTCAGATGAAGACTCAATACAATTCTTGATCTACTGAATATTTGAAGAGCTCAGTATCTTCAGAGTCACCAGCTGTCTATCCTCAGTAGAAGATTCTTATCAGCAGACTCAGATGAACAAATCAGTATGATCGGTCTAGATCTATTGAACTCATGCAACTTAGTTGCAAGTCTGACAAGGAAACAACTTCCCGACTCTTATCATTCGAATGTCAGCTGAGATTATTCAGTATACGAGGTTCAGAGAGAGTCAACTCAGATGAAAGACTGATGTCTAACAAGTCTCACCTACCGCAAACCTCGACCAATGAGAAGCAACCTAAGCCTTACCTGCTCTGACATTAATGCTGCTCTCATATACAAAAGCCAACCACTCTGCAGCGCATTTTCGAAAACATATGGTCATTTTCCTTGGAAGTTTGTGACACGTGGCATCGTCTTCTCCAACGGATACATGCATATGTCATGACTATAAATAGAGAAGAGTCTCCAAGCTCAACGTACGGGACAACAAGGGAATACAAGCTCATTGCATACAACTCTCTAGCGCAATAAACCCAATCCAGCGAAGAACTTACGTAGTTGAAAATCCTTAGTTCTTCTCTCTAGAGATTCGTTAGTTCTCTCTTCTCTATCTAAGCTCCATTGTTATATCTTTAGCATAGAATCTTCGAAGGAGTTCACTTTTCTGTGAATTGTTCGTAGTGTAAGGACTCCTTCATTGTTGGAGAACATCCCCTCCCCTTCAAACTTCAGTTTGATTTGTAAAAGTCGCTAAGGACTATAACTTAGAAGGGTCTGTCTAGCATACAGATTCCATACTGAGGCTTGCTCAGATTAATCAACAAGAACTCCTGTTCTGCAGGACCGTGGACATAGGATCTTACGTATCCGAACCACCTTAAAAACTGCTTATTGCATTGTGCTATTGTGCTCAAACCTAGTTACAAACTCATCCTTTGCATAAAACGTACTTAATAACTGCACCAGCTAAAACAATTTTGGTTTCCGAAAACACGTTTTCAAAAGAGACGAAGTCCTACGGGCCCTACACTTATCCGCACTGAAATTCATCTACTGAACTCTTTAAATTGACTCAAGTCAGTAGAACAGAATCAGTAGTTGATACACTCTGACCCACAATTAGAAGGTTCTTATTTGGCACTGTTCATTCAGTCGCATATCTGAACTCAACTGACCTTCGCGTTTGAGGCAAAACTTGCAATCAGGTGTATTCACCCCCCCCCCCTCCCCTGCCACCCCCCTCTACACCTGATACTCGTCTCCGGACCAACAATTGGTATCAGAGCGGTGTTCTCCTGATCATCTTTTTGAAAAACCTATTGGTCTACTCGAACAGATCCTGAAAATGTTTTCACTGCACAAGCATCTCTTCATACATCCTTATACTCTTACCCAAAATATCTGATATGTCAGGTATTCGGATGGTACCTATGTTCTCGGTGGAGAACTACACGGTATGGCGTGTGAGAATGGAGGTGCACCTTACACCGCTGCACGACAGCATGACTAACATCCTCGAAACAGGACCTATCATTCCCATGATTGATAGTGTACAATATGCCGCTGTGGGAGGTGTAGGATCACAAACTGATGCAAAGGTTGCCAAAGATAAATCTGCCTTCACGTCGGAAGAGAAGAAACTGCACAATCTTGATCGAGTAGCGCGGAACGCAATCCTGACAACGCTCAATGATTCTCATCTCAAGATAGTGCAAGATTGTATGACAACAAAGGAACTTTGGGACGCTATGGCTGTACTGAGCTAAGGAACCCCTCAGATCAAGGAAAACAAGCTCGAGCTAGAGCTTCAAAAGTTCGACAACTTTCCTATGGAGCCCAGTGAAACCATTGACGAGCTTAGCGTCAGATTCACCAATCAGATCAATGTGATCAATGGGCTGGGGAGAACGTTCACCAACAAGGAGATGAACACCAAGATCTTAAGAGTGTTACCTCGACTGAAGTGGCTTCCTTTTGCTACTTATTTACGTCGTTCTGATCTTAATGGTTTAACTTCATATGTTAACTTTTCAGAGCTAAAGATAGAGGAGTTCGAGCATAGTCTACTCCAACGGTGCGTTAGCGCTCCAACTGACACTCAAATTGGCCATACTTTCAAAGCAACAATCAGCACTTCGAGAGCCAACCCCGGTTACGCTGGCAAGACGAAGAGGCGCATCGAAGCAAAATCCACGAGATACACACTTTCGAGCGTCTTGCGCTTATGGCTCTCAAATATCAAAGGGAGAAGGAGAGATTAAGAAAGCTAAAGAAATACCATAGAGATTCTCCCACGGGTAAGAAAGATAATCACAAAAGGGAAGAATCTGAACCTTCTCTTGATTGCAGGAACACAGAACCTGCTGATAGTCCATCCAACACCTCAACTGGAAAAGGTGGCAAAGTTACTATATGCTATAACTGCAAAAAGGAAGGACATTTCCAGTACGAATGTCTTGAGCTCTCAGCTGCCCAACGAGCTGAACGGCAAGATAGAAGAGAGAAATTTGCCCGAAGGAGGCAGGCCTACATTGTCGGAGAGCTATCCGACGACTCAATAGAGGAAGATACCTTCATGAATTCTTCTAAAGATGAAGCTGCATTTGTTGCTGTTGAGGTCAGAAAATCAGATCATGAACCATCAACTGAGTACTGCCTGATGGCTGGAGAAGAGGCTAAGGTAAATTCTAAACTAATTATAACCTCCTCTTCACAGAGCACACACGACACTTGCTCAGCTATAGGTGAACCTCTATACATGATTCAAGCATATGACGACCTACTAGAGGAGCAGATTCAATTGAGTAGAGAGTTCAGTAGAACAGTTCAGGAACTAGAACATGTAAAGGCTGAAAATCAGAGACTTTCTACTGATTGTCAAGTCTCTTCTGATTCAGAGAATCTTGTTGCGAGACTGAAGGAAGAGATTAAATCTCTTATGACTAAGTCTCAGCTTCAAGAAACTCAGATATCAGTTCTGACTAAGGACAATTCTGAGAAAGATACTGAGATAGTCAGGCTCAGTCAGAAGCTCGCAGAAGTTGAAAAGGATTATGAATTGATGAGTGATTTTTATACCATCTCATCGTATTCTTTTTAAGCTTATTTGCATCATTTTCCATATATTTTTAGCTTTTGTTTTATTTGGAATCATATACTTTCGATGGTTTTTGGTTTTGTAGGTTTCTCGGGCGTTTTGATCATATTTGGTGGTATTTGGCACCCAAATGAAAGAAACCATGACCATTGATGCATTTTTGGAAAATATAGATTTGTTTGGATGAATAAGGAAGATGATTTGAAGCCGGATGTTGAAGAAACCGTATTTCAAAGCTCTTGTAAAAGGGCAGTTGGGAAATTTCGTTGCAGACGGATCTAACGATCTTATAATCCGATCTCCACCGTCCACGTTGTACCTCTATGTGTTAGGAACATTTTGGCAAAGTTTCGTGGCGATCCAACGGTTATCGAAGGAGATATCACGTTTTTCCCAAAACGCGACAGTGTAGGAAATTTTGGCTCGGCCGAAGACATCGAACCGCGGTCTGCATTTTTTGCTGGACCGCGGTCCGCGCTGTTCTGACCCCAAACTCAAAATTTTCGTGGGAGTCGGACTGCGGTCCGCGTTTTGTGCTGGACCGTAATCCGCTCTGTTCAGCCCTAAATCATTTTTTCTCGGCCCGAAACGTATATAAACCCTTCCGGACTTGTTTTCTTCGACGGACACACCCTAATTTTGACCTTTTCCACCCTCCAAAGCAGATAAACACCCAAGACATCCCTCCATTGAAGATTCAAGACGAAGATTGAAGACCACAACCCGAGAACCAAGTGCGAGGATCAATCCGCTAGATTCTAGGTTGTATTATTCCTTCTCAGTTTTGTTTAGGGTTTTTGATACTTGAATTCTATGGATTCTTTCTGCATATCTTGTGACTGGTTTCCTATGAATATGAGTGGCTAAATCCCCTTGTGTTGGGGTTTAGCAGGATCTATGTTTTTGATTAATTGATTCAAACCCTAATTTTTCAATGAATGAATTGTTTTGTTTCTTAATTGTTGAGCCTGCTTTTGATTTCTCTATGATTCTTTAATATGACTGGCCATCATCTTAGATAATTGTAGAGAATATAGGTAATAGGTAACACGGCGGATCATACCCGGTTATTTATTTAGTCCTGCAATTAAGTGTCCAGATTGTCACCATTGGTTTGGGATAGTTTAGATGCTTCTTTAAATCCTTGAGCATGATACGATCCTTAGGTTCATGATATGATCACTTGATTGACCCTTAGGTTTATAAGTTAGAGATCTCCCGCCATCATACGGAATCCCTAGAGCCTTAGTGGATGAACCAACAAAATAAATTCATAAATGCTAGCTAGATAATGGGAATGGATCGATCATCTTAGACATAGTGATTGTTAAACCTCCGGACTCTTCATCAAACTTGAAACCAGACCCATTAACCCACTTCGCTTTGCTCTTACTTGTTTTTCTACTTTCTTGCTATTTTAATTTCGTAATTTAGGATAAACCAAACCCATTTTAGGACCAAGTAGATAGTAAAATAATTAGGATAATTAGAACCCAACTGAGTCCTTGTGAGATCGACCTTGGGAGTTGCTAGATTAGGTATTACACCGATTCGTGCACTTGCGAGAATTATAATTTGTTCATCATGAATCACTTAGGAAAAGTGATGAATTACGGCGAGGACTAATGACTGAACAATACCTGGGAGCCAAGGAGAAGTTGGAGAGCATGCTTAGAGCACAAAGGCCAGTGGTCATGAAGGACTCGGTTATACACACGAAGCTTCAACCTACACCTCAAAAGGCTCAGAAATGCTGGCTGATAGGTTCCTCAGAGCAAAAGATCAAACTAATGAACCCGTAACTCAGGCGAAAAATAAACAGAAGATTATTGCACCTCAGTCGAGCAATAAGACACTGACCAAGAGTTCTAGCCCCAAAACACCACGATCAAATTCAGGGGGAACTAAGAAGGTCAGATGGGTAGAGCAGTATGGCGAACCGCTGTATGAGCATCCAGCACAATATGGTTCGTACTATTATGAGCCCAGGTCAGAAAGAGCACAAAACCTCAGAAGAAGAAAGCTCCTGAACCCAAAGCTGCCAGAAAGTCAGTATCTCCGAGTTCAGTGGAGAAGAAAACTGACAAGGTTCAGAAGAAGAAAGTGTCTGAGACTCCCAAGGTCGCCAGACAGATTTGGGTCGTGAAACTATCGATAATCCTTAAGGACCCAAATTGAACCAAAGGTTACCTAAAATTGTTTATGTTTTGCATGTGCATAAGGACCCTTGGATTATGGACAGCGGCTGCTCAAGACATATGACCTATCGAAAGAGTTTGCTGACCAATTACATACAAGAAGATGGTCCCAGAATTGAGTTTGGTGACAACTCAAAAGGCTATACAAGG
Source organism: Lavandula angustifolia (assembly GCA_028984105.1). Lineage (NCBI taxonomy): Eukaryota > Viridiplantae > Streptophyta > Magnoliopsida > Lamiales > Lamiaceae > Lavandula > Lavandula angustifolia. Next base: position 20,283,777 of record CM054803.1, read on the forward strand.
GGATATGGAACACCGAACATTGGGGTTGCTTCAGTTCCAAGAGTAACATATGTTGAAGGACTTCAACACAATCTCCTTTCTGTCAGTCAATTCTGTGATAATCTTAACAGAGTTATCTTTGACACTAGTTTATGTGATGTTATTGATAAATCTACAGGAAAAGTAGTGTTATCAAGTTCGCGGAAGAAGAACATGTATGTTGCAAACTGGAACACCGTCGAACCTGAGGTTTGCTTGCTTGCCTAAACGAAATCAAGTGATAAAACAGGATGGATGTGGCATAAGAGGCTCAGTCACCTGAACTTCAAGGCAATGAACAAGCTGGCTAGTTACTCAAGAGTCAGAGGACTGCCCAATGAAGCTTTCATCAAAGATAAGAACTGTGAGGCATGTTTGAAGGGAAAACAAACTAATAAAACCAATCCACTAATTCCTTCACCTTCTACAGATGGAATCCTTCAACTGCTCCACATGGACTTGTTTGGGCCAGTCTCTGCAGTGACTATAAGAGGCAAGAAGTATGCCCTCGTCGTTATTGACGATTATTCAAGATATACATGGGTTATCTTCATAGCCAACAAATCTGATGTCAAGACTGAGTTGCCGATACTGCTGAAGAAACTCAGTGTGGAAAAGGACATCAAGATTCAGAGAATTCGCTCAGACAGAGGGACTGAATTTCTGTAACACCCCGAAAATTTTCTAATATAAGATGCATTACATATCATTTCATGCATGCCATCTTAAGTAAAAGTTCAATAAGTCGCGCCATAGAAATTAATTGAATGGAAAGCAAGATAATACATTTTTTTATGCATGTTATGTTTATTAATTTGAGAAATGTGATGGATTAATTATTATATGTTTAATATAGGTACAAGGTGTTTATGTGCTTTGAGTATATGCATGATCTTAATATCCTTAAAATGTAAGAAAATATCTTGTTGCTATTATTAAATAGATCTAGTTATTATGCTATGTTATATCATTAGCTATACGAACCACTCACACTTTTAGGATATTAGACTAACTTAAATTAAACTCTTAAAAATAAATAGATATACAGGTTTACATAAATTAGAATATTAGGTTTTGAATTGCTTGTTATGCGATGTCATTCTTATGATAAATCTTATTATATGCATATTTATCTTAAAAAAAAAAATCCAGTTAGTTGCTATTATTTTGAATATATATATATATATAAACGAATTTGTTTCTAAGATAAGATAATCTTTAAGATTTCATGGAATAACTTTATAACTGTCAAGCCTTATCTAATTGGGTCTACATTATTTATAAATACAAAACGTGGTTGCACTTCATGATTTAATTCAAAAGAATACGAAGTTTTTACCTTCGATCCAGAATTCTCCAAGCTTCCTCATTCTTTAGGTAATTTCAGAGCCTAAGACTTATTAATGTGTAGCTGCATATCTTTAAATCTGTTTTGTTTTTGTTATTATTGTTTCCCTCACGTGATTTGTTGTGCAATAATTATGCACTTAAGCGATTATGTTGTTGTGATCTTCAGGGGGTTAAGCAAATTAAAAGACCTTATTATTAGTTATATAATTAATTGTAGATAGTTCCTGAAGGTTGAGGGGAAAAAAAGTTATTAGATCAATGTTGTAATTCATGTGTAATATGTGCATTTTGTGCGCTTAAATTGTTAACTAGGAGAGCTTGTATTTTTTTATCTGCCGAGTAGTTAGGAACTTAGAATTTCATGAGATGTTTACAACTATGTGAAAAAAAACCCTAATATAATATATATTTTGGGATATACATGTACATAATGGATATGAAATTACGTAAGCTTTATTTTTTATGTGTGAATCAATATGTTATTTTTTTTTTAGCTATCTTGACTTTCTAGCTAATATGGATTATTTTGTTAGATTAATTAGACTAATTAAATGAACTTGTTCGTAGGTCAAATTGTTAATTTGATTACATATCATGTCTCTCGTTCCGACCCCTGCAAGCATTGACGAGATCATCCAGTCTGGAGTTCCACCTTGCGGAACTGCCTTGTCTGGAGCCCGTTTTCTCTGCTCTCAAAGCCTCTGGGCTGAAGACGCTTCAGACAAAGCATCCCAAGGCTTGCCTTCCTCATCAGGTGGTGGAGTTCTTTTATAACATGCATCCAGTTGAGGACACGGACGCAAAGGTGACTCTCATCCGATACATGAGGGAGGTTTCCCCTCAGAAATGGGAGGAGAGTCATGCTGACATCAGTATCCTGGAAGGGCTAAAATCTATATTCGAACTTCCTGACAGCGGCATCTCCCTCATCGGCTATAAAGACGCCGAACTCAACGCCTTAGTCAAACGTTTCTGGGGAAGGGATGACGTCTCCTTCAAGGCCACATTGCCCAAGAACCAGGTTCTGCCGGAGTACAGAGGCTTAGCGTACATCGTGATCCACATTCTCACAAGCGCTGCTGGTTCGTTCGACCAGCTGTCTAAACTAAGTTTCCAAATCTTGATCGCCATTATAGATGGAGTTAGGGTAAACTGGGCTCAGTTCTTCCTATCCGAACTGAAGGCCCAGGCTAAGAAGTTTGTTGCCACTAAAGCTGGAGAGAGAAAATTGATTAGTGTGGGCAAGCTTCTGTATGGTACGAAGGTCTCAATGCTGATAGAAGACTCAGTGACAAGTCATACATCGTTTGGCGACATGGTGTACTTTGATAAGAAGCTGATTAAATTCAGGACAAAATCAGCAGCAGAGAAGTCCATCGGTCGTGGAGCCGAGCTGAAAAGATCCTCTACTGATCTGCCTCCACGCACCGAACAGCCTAGGAAGAAGAAGCTAATCAAGATAGAAGCTTCTAAGGCTGTCTCCCCATCGCCCCTCAGGTGGAAGACTTACTAGATGCTGACACAAGCATTGAAGGTGCCACGTTGAAAAAGAAATTCCAGCGAATAAGTACTGAGGAAACTCAGCTGGAAGAAGAAGATGAACCAGCTACTGAAGTTTCTTCAAAACAATCGTCCACAGTTCAGCTGACCAGACTCTGAGGTGCAGGGGAGGTCTCAGAATAGATTCCTGAGATCTCTCAGCATCAGGATCTGGTAGACGTGGCCATCCGAGCAAGGACCCAGATGCTACTGAGGTTCCTAAACTGGGATATCCTCGCTGACCTTGTTCAGCAGCATGCTGTGGATTTGTTGGGAGATGATTCAGACCCTCCACAAATTGTTGGGAGACAACTCAGTAGCCTAGTGCTCTGAAGATTTGAAGATCCCAAAACACTACTTTGACTGATGAACCATTCTGTTGTATGTTGTTGTCTGTCTCTAAGAGGTTTCAGACTTAGTAGACACTCTTCGTTTGGTTCAGGCGCTCAGTTCTGTCCGCTGGCTATTCAGCAGACTATCGGTCAGTACCAGAAGAAGAAGACTCAGTAATACTGGACTCAACAGGAGCAGTATACTGAAAGGAGTCAGTGGAACTGAACTCAGCAGGAGTAGTTCACTGAACTCAGAGTTGATCTTCAGTAGAGCTGACTCAGCAGGAGTATGCTACCTAATATAGATCAGACTCAGCAACGGCTGAACAGTCTTCTGACTGTCAGGATTTATTAAGTCAAATCAGCAGAGTCATACGAGGTATAGAGAAGTCAGCTTCAGATCCACCTTGAAGTCTGTTTTGTCTCACCTACTTTGTTCAGCCTCGACCAATGACGAGCGGCCAGTTGTCTACTTTCTGACTAAAGCTGCAAGTCAACAACTTTCCAAAAATGGAGGGAAAGGACTCTGCCCCGATCTTTGAAAGAGCCGTTAGCTACCCAAAAGAGAGAGACACATGGATCGTCGTCTCCAATGGATCTATCCATGTCTTTGCTCTATAAATAGAGGGATGATTTCAAAATTGAAGCGCACGAAACCTAGAAACCTAGAACACACGAGCATTCATGAGCAAATTCAAAAATGACTTAAGCTTTCCGCAAGAACTTCAAGAGTAGTCTCCGGCGAAAGGCGACATACTTGCTCATAGGGAACCAAGCTGAACCAGATCACAAAGCCTCTAGTATCCAAGCGACTGAATACGAACACAAGTCTATACTTAACCGTTCGTCGCTCTAGAAGCTACTTTCTCGTTTCCTATCCCTCTAACCTAAGCTCAATAGATCTTATCCATATCCTAGACGAATGAGTTCATATATGAACTGATCCTTATTGTAAAGGACTCCTTCATAATTGGAGAGTTTGTCAACGCTTTAGTTTGATACCTTGTAAACTGAGACTTGCTCAGTATAAATCTCAAGACCAGTGTTTGTCCAGTGTACAAACCGACTGAGACTATCTCAGTATAATAAATAGCTTCCTGATCTTTCGGGACAACCACTTTAAAATTGCTTGTGTTCTGTCTTTTTACTGTTGCATAGATTACTGTTCATACTGAAAATATTTCTAAAATCATTCAACTGAGTTTCAGCAAAGCTTAATCGATAGCACTAATATACTAAAATTGTTTTCTTAAAAACGTTTTCTAACTCAACTGAATTTGGGACTACACATTTCCGCACTATACTGAATTTCAGCAGAACGGTACTGAATTCTTACTTAAGTCAGCTAGAAGGCCTCAGTGAAGTCAGTCACTCTGCCACGCGATCCAGAACAGCTTATTTGGTCTATTGTACATGTTCAGTACGACACTCTCCTAAAAAGGACTGTTCGCGTTTTAAGTTGAGAAATTGTTTTTAGGTGTATTAACCCCCCCCCCCCCACACACACACACACACACCTGAACGTTTAATCTCGGGACCAACAATTGGTATTAGAGCGGGAGTTCTCTAAGACTCTTGTTATTCTGAAACTGGTCTACTTGAACGAATCCAGAAAATGTTTTCACTGCATATCATTCTTCATTCATATCATTATTTTCAATGTCTGATATGTCAGGAATCAGGATGGTACACATGTTCTCAGTAGAGAACTACGGGGTATGGCGAGTCAGAATGGAGGCACATCTGACTTCCCTCCACAACAGCATGACAGAGGTACTGGAGGACGGACCTATCGTTCCGATGATTGATAGTGTCGTAACTCAGGACCCAGCACAAGGAGGAGGCATGGTGACCGGGAAGAAGATCCCTAAAGATAGAAGTCTCTTCACCCCTGAGGAGAAGAAGCTTCACAACTTAGACCGGGTCGCCAAAAACGCCATACTGACCACCCTGAGCGATTCTTATCTCGAGAGAGTCAGGACTGCAAGTCCGCAAAGGAACTCTGGTTTGTTCTAGCGCTACTGAGTCGGGGGACTCAGAAGATCAAAGCGAATAAACTGGCGCTGGAACTTCAGAAGCTGGAGAGACTGTCTCTCATGCCTGGTGACTCCATTGAAGATCTTAACGTCAGATTCATGGATCTGATGAACACCATCAACGGGCTGGGAAAAACATTCTCCAACCGAGAGATGAATCTCAAGATTTTGAGGGCACTGCCAGACGGTCATTGGACTCCCTTTGCTACTTTACTAAGATATTCTGATTTAGATATTGTTACTCCTGACCATATCTTTTCAGAACTTAAAGCTGAGGAGTTCGAGTTTGGTCTACCTCAAAGGAAACAGCGAGCTGAAGCTGACACCCAAGTCGACCATGCCTTCAAAGCATCAGTCAGCACAGCGGGTCCAACTTCTATCAAGGCTGAACCTTCACTCAGTGACTTACAAGAAGGAAACCTGGCTAAGAAGTACGCGCTGCTTGCCGAAAGTATCAGAAGGAGAAGGAGAGGCGCAGAAAACTCTCAAGAGTCGTCAGAGACTCCAAAGGTAAATCTGAGTATACACCTAAGCGCACTCCTGACCCACATTCTTCTGACTGCAGGAAACAGGAGGACTCAGCTCAATCGAAAGATAACGAGAGTTAAGAACAGAGAGTCACTACCTGCTACAACTGCAAGAAGCCAGGACATTATCAGTATGATTGTCCTGAGCTCAGTACTGCTGAGAGAGCAGCACGCAAAGCTCGAAGGGAGAAGTTCATCAAGAAGCGTCAAGCATATATACCTGGTGAACTCTCAGACGACTCAGATGAAGTCGATTCCTTCATGGATTCATCCGACGATGAAGCGGCATTCATGGCCGTAGAGCTTGAAGAAGATGCTGAAAAGTGTCTCATGGCAGGAGAAGATGATGAGGTAAACTCTCACGCTCTATTTAACTCCTCTTCACACTGCACACACGATACTATTTCAGGTGCAGATGAGAATCTGGACGTCTCGATCGCCTACGAAGAACTGTTAGACGAGCAGATTCAGATGAGCCTGCAGCTCAGTAAGACTCTTCATGAGTTGGATACCATGAAAGTGGAGAATCAGAGACTTTCTCAAGAGAGTCAGGTTGCTACTGAGTCAGAAGGACTTGTGTTGAGACTCAGGGAGGAGATAAACTCTCTGATGGCCAAGTCTCAGCATCAAGAAGATCAGATCTCACTACTGACCAATGACTTGACTCAGAAAGATACTGAACTGAGTCTACTGAAGCAAGAGTTGTCAGGACTTCGGCCGAGCATGAACTGGCCAAGAAAAGTAATGATGTCCGGAGGAATCGATGACAGAGCGGTACATGGGCGCTGAAAAGAAGCTTGAGGCGATGCTAGCCAGCAACAAGCCTAAGCACTGCAAGGAGGGACTTGGATTCAGCCATGGAGCCTCCTCATCTGCCCCCGTACGCTCAGAAAACCGGTTAGCTGATAGATTTGTTCAAGGGGAGACCATCAACGCAGAGATTTTGAACCCCCTAGCCAAAAACAAACAAAAGATGAAGGCACCTCATCCCAGCTATCAGCATTCTGACTAGAAGATCAGTTCCAAATCACCCAAGTTCGGTCAAGGGGGAACCAGCAAAGTTAAATGGGCTGATCTGTATGGACCTCCGCAGCTGACACATCCAGCTTAGTATGGGTCATATTATTATGATCCTATAGTCAGGAGAGGACCTAAAAGTCGAAGAAGAAGAAGAAAGCCGTGCAGAAGGCAAAGGTCAGCAGTCCACCAATTCAGAAGATCATGACTCCTGAACCTGTGAAGCCTCAGAAGTCAGCATTGACCAGTCCAGTGGTCAAGTATGTTGATCAAAGTAGGAAGAAACTGTCTGAGACCACTAGGGTCGTAAGACAGATCTGGGTTTCCAAAACTAACATCTAAGGACCCAAAATAAAAAATAAAGGGTACCTAAATATAATTCTATTTTGTAGGTACAGAAGGACCCTTGGTATGTGGATAACGGATGCTCAAGACACATGACATACCAGAAGGACCTACTGAAGAATTATACTACTAAACAAGGACCCCGAATCGAGTTTGGAGACAACGCAAAAGGCTATACCAGAGGCTATGGAACACTCAGCATTGGAACCGCAACTGTTCCAAGAGTATCATATGTTGAAGGCCTTCAGCACAATCTTCTCTCTGTTAGTCAATTTTGTGATAACTCGAATAGAGTGATTTTTTACGTTGGTTTCTGTGATGTCATTGATAAATATATAGGGAAAACAGTGTTGTCAGGTTCGCGCAAAAAGAATATCTACGTAGCTGACTGGAATTCAGCTGAACCTGAAGCTTGTTTGTTGGCAAAGAACGACAACAGAACGGGGTGGCTCTGGCACAGAAGACTCAGCCATCTCAACTTCAAGACGCTCAACAAGCTAGCTAGAAACACTCTAGCAAGAGGATCGCCGAATGAAGTATTCGAAGAAAGACACTCGGTGTGAAGCATGTCTGAAGGGAAAGCAAACAAGGAATCAAAATCCACATGTTCCATCGCCTTCCACTGATGGAATCCTTCAGCTGCTACATATGGATTTATTCGGTCCAGTCTCTCCGGTGACGATCAGAGGTAAAAAGTATGCCTTAGCGGTCATTGATGACTACTCGCACTACACATGGGTCATACTTATTGCCAACAAGTCTGACGTCAAAATAGAGTTACCAACGCTTCTGAAAAAGCTCAGTGTCGAGAAAAACACCAAGATTATAAAGATACGTTCAGATAGAGGAACTGAGTTCCTGAATTCGATGGTGGAGGAGTTCTGTAAAGCTAAAGGCATAGAGCATGAGACGTCTGCCGCGCGCACGCCTCAACAAAATGGGGTTGTTGAAAGGAAGAATAGAACACTCAAAGAAGCAGCAAGAACCCTGCTCGCAGACTCAAGAATCCCAACCAAATTCTGGGCAGAAGCGACTAACATTGCATGTTACACTCAGAGCAGATCTCTACTTACTAAGCAGCGATAAGAAGACACCATATGAATTATGGAACGGAAGGAAGCCTTCTCTATCTTATTTCCATATTTTTGGGTGTTCGTGCTTTCTTCCACAATAATGGGAAGGATCAGTTAAAGACTTTTGATAGCAAGTCAGACCAGGGTGTCTTCTTAGGATACTCCCGGGTCAGCAAAGCCTTCAGAGTTTTTAACTATCGGACCCTTTGCGTGGAGGAAAGCCCTCATGTTGTTTTTAATGAGTTTGCTACTGAAGACAGGAGCAGGAACTCTAAATCAGAGTCTGAGGACATCAGTAAGCAGCAACAGAATCTAAGCCTAAAAGATAAAGTTGAAAAGATCCAGATGTGTTGGGATGATGATTCAGAAGAGGAAACTGAAGATAAGTCAGCTGAATCTCAGCCAGCAGCAGAAGTAGCTGAATAGATTGACTTTACTAAACAACGTCAATCCCGGGTAACTCAGGTTGATGAAGAAACCCAAGTGGTAACTGAGACCTCTACTGAGGATAATAATTCAAGGGGAACAAATGATGTTCCTGAGCTAAATGCCCCTGAACCTGGTGATTCAGTAGACCCAACTCTAGTAACTGAATTGCTTCAATCTCAGAATAGTACAACTGAAATGCCTAACTCACCTACTATCTGTGTTGAACAAATCTCAGATGAAGAGTTGAAACATCGTAGATCGTGGCTGGACGCTCACATTTCTGACCTGATTATTGGAGATCCTTTAGCAAGCGTAAAGACAAGATCCAGATTCTGTCAGGGAGAAAGCGCATTATATTCCTGCTTCTTGTCTACTTAAGAACCTCAGTCTGTTGAGGACGCACTTAAGGATGCTGATTAGATCGTAGCTATGCAGCAGGAGCTGAATCAGTTCACGAGAAACGAAGTATGGGAGCTTGTTGATAGACCCCGGCATCAACATGTGATTGGAACTAAATGGGTCTTCAAGAACAAGCGGGATGAAAACAACGTTATAGTAAGGAACAAAGCAAGACTCGTGGAAAAAGGCTACTGTCAAGCCTAAGGGATAGATTTCAACGAAACTTTCGCTCCAGTTGCAAGATTGGAGGCAATCGGACTATTCCTAGCCTACGTAACACATCAGCAATTCAGAGTTTATCAAATGGATGTGAAGTCTACGTTCTTGAACGGCGTGCTGAAAGAAGAAGTCTATGTAGAACAGCCTCCCGGCTTTCAGCAGGGACATCAGGTCTACAGATTGGGAAAGGCTCTGTATGGGTTAAAACAAGCACCCAGGGCTTGGTACGATACCCTGTCTGAGTTTCTTCTTCAGAAAGGTTTCCAAAAAGGCACAGTAAACCGCACATTAATCAGCATTCGACTGGAAGATGACATCTTACTTGTGCAGATCTACGTAGATGACATAATCTTCGGATCTAAGAATGTCATCATGTGTCAGCAATTTGAGAAAATGATGAAGGATAAATTCGAGATGTCAATGATGGGAGAGATGAATTATTTCCTTGGTTTTCAAGTCAAACAATCTGAGAAAGGAACGTTCATCAGTCAAGACAAATACACTCGAGACCTCATCAAGAAGTTCGGTTGCACATCCGGCAAACTAATCAAGATCCCGATGAACACGAACATGAAAATTAATCTTGATAAAGAGGGAGTATCAGTAGACCATACTGAATTTCGTGCTATTATTGGTTCATTATTATATCTAACTGCTACTCGACCTAACATAACTTATGTTGTAGGTGTCTGCGCTCGATTTCAGGCTAATCCTAAGTAGAGTCACATGGACTCAGCAAAGAAGATTCTCCGCTATCTCAGAGGAACACCTGACATGGGTTTATGGTATCCAGCAGATGATAATATTGAACTAACTGGTTATTTTGATGCCGACTATGCAGGATGTAGAATTGACCGAAAGTTAACTTCTGGAACTTGTTAGTTCCTTGGCAGTAAGTTGATTTCGTAGTTTTCAAATAAACAGCATTCAATAGCGACGTCAACTACTGAAGCTGAATATATGACTGCCGGAAGTTGTTGAGCCCAAATCCTTTGGCTGAGACAGCAGCTACGCGACTATGATGTTATTCAGAATGAAATACCGATCTTCTTTGATAGCTCCAGTGCGATTGCAATCACTTAGAACCCAGTACTTCATACTAGATGCAAGCACGTGGACATCAGACACCACTTCATTCATGATCATGTCGAAAAGAAGGATATCAGAATGGAGAAGATCCATACTGACCATCAAATGGCAGATATTCTGACCAAGCCTCTAGGTGAAGCCAGATTCCGAGAACTTTCAGTAGAGCTAGGTCTGCTGGACCCTACTGACTCTAGTCAGTAAGTGGATTCAGGAGAGGAGCATTCAGCAAGGGGGAATGTTCACTCTTAGTACTGAGTAAATTCAGTAAGTAGAGACTCAACAACAATCTACACGAGGTAGCAGCTGACTACAATGTTCAGCTGACAGGTTTGCGTATCTCTACTCAGTAGCCAATGAAATATTCTGTGCATTTATGATTCAGATTCAGCTTCGTATTCAATGCCTTAGAAAATGTCAATTAATATAACGGTTTACATTAAATACACGACATTCTATGTAAAGCATGTTGAACTTTGCGGTGCATTAGATGCATGTCGAATCAAGTTACTTCTTTGGCTAGTTACAACTGCATTTTGACTTAGGCGGCTAAATTGATCATTACCTATTTTATAACATGAAATCCTAGCCGTCCATCTCATAAAGCAATTTTAAACTAAACCGTGGATTTTTAACTGTTCATCTTCTTTAACATATAAAAACACGTTCAAAGTTTAGAAACCACCATTTTCACTCTGCAAATTTTTCGAAGCCCTAGATTTTCTTAGAATAGCCTCCGTTTCTTTGCAAATTTCTATCTCAAAATCTCATAAACTCTTTGGTAAATCTTTAATGATTATTCAACATCGTATATGATACTTATAATATTTTTCCATTCGATACTGATATTTTTCATTTGCAGAATATAAATCATGGCAGGATCATACGTCAGTGTTCCCCTGGATATGCAAGAGATCTTAGAGAAGGATCGCGTCTGGTGTGAGCCGATAATGGAGTTCGATGCCTGCGAGCTCGACTTCATGGAAGAGATCTTTGATGCGCTCAGAGCGACAGGCTTGGAGGGTTTTCTATCGAGGAAGCCATCGTATTTCCTCCCGAGCTCGACTTCATGGAAGAGTTGTACTTGAACTCAGAGTCTGTAGAAGGAGACATTCAATGCAAATTCGTCACTCATACAGTTGGAGATCCCTCCCATGCTATTTCAGAAATCAAGACGATGTCCATAAAGGAAGCTCTTCAGCGTAGCTTCAAACTTCCAAATGAAGGATTCAGTACGGTGGGATACAAAGACGACCTTATGGATGAGTACTTAGAAACCTTCTGCGAGAAGCCAACTACGTTTAGAGCAGCCTTCCCAAAGAACGCCATGCTCCCTCAATTCAGAGCCCTTGCCTACATCGTCATTCAGCTACTGGCGAGTCAGGCCGGTTCTTTTGATCAAGTATCAAGGCCAAAGATTCAGCTGATGATGGCCATATACGATCATGCCAAGATCAACTGGACTGAGTTCTTTCTCAAGGAATTTATGACTCAGACCGCGAAGTTTGACAGATCATCTCAACGCCTAGCCATGAAGGGAAAGCTCTTATACGGATTGAAGCTATCAGTCATGATAGAAGACTTATGTGGAGCTAACAACGTAGTATATGCTGATAAGCTTTACTTCAATCCAAAGAAAGTCAGGTTCCAGAGCAGGGCAGCGGCCCTTCAACAAATTGGGTTAGGGCCTACTGATCCCAAGACAGGAGCTCAAAAGACCTCAACACCTACAAAGAAGAGGTCGCCTCCTAAGTCTACTCCCAAGACACCGACCAAGAGACTGATGAAAGTCAGTGAGGTCGTAGCTGAACCGCCTTTGCAGCTAAGGGACGAGGCTGAGTCCTCAGAGAAGACCGTGTTAGTGGAGAAAGTCGTCTCCACTGAACAAGGCGAAACAGTGGACCAAGGGGTAGAGACTGAACCGATCCCTACAACTCAGAGCCCCTTGGATATCCCTCCACTCAGTAGTATTCCATCTGCTGAGAAGCAACAGTCTCCGATAGAAGTGGAAGACTCAGAGACTGCTTCTTAATCAGAATCAATCGGGATGGAGGCGTCTGCTCTGCAATCAAGAGCCTCCCAAGAGATCTCTGAACACATTCCGGAGATAGCCAGCCATGCAGATCTGATTATATTGGCGAGGCAGGCTAGGCTCCATACTTTGATCAGATTCCAGGAGTGGTCAACCTTGAACAAGTTGATCCAGCACCACTCCTGCGAACTACTCCATGAAGAGGAGTTGATGATAAGGAACAAGATAGGATACTCAGAGCCTTCTGACATCTATTCCTTGGACGACCTGAGGGCATCCATGCTCGCCATGCTGAACGATCGCCAACCCACCTCAGCAACGGCGCCCTCAGATGGGTCAGACCCTGATGGTCAGGACCCACCCCGTGATTCAGGCACTGAGATGCCTGATGAGGGAACTCAACTGGACAAGGATACTCCCACTACTACTGCTGAACCACCACTCAGCGTCCTTGCTCCAGGTCAGTCGGCGGCTGGTACCTCAAAGACGGCGGAACCAGCACAGCTATTGTTGGAGTCTGCGTTCGAGGTAGCGCCCAGCCCTAAAAGCCGACGCTCGAAGTCAGTGGCCAGGGCACTGAGGAGTCAAGGCACTTAGAATAGACTCCTCGCCCGTGCCGTCCACAAGACGTGGAGGCAGTCCACGCAGGCTCAGAGTGCGGAGATAAAGGGGCTCAGAACATCACTCCAAAACACACCTGCCCGTGACTTCTCAACGATACTGACCGACGCACTTGCCACTCAGAGAGCCAACTTCGAAGAGCAACTGAAGTTGATGGAAGCTGGCCAAGCTAAACTTTTGGAAGAATACAAGGCAGCCCAGTCAGCGCATATTGCATCCATTTCTTCTATCTCTCAGGCCTCCGAGCTCAGACTCCAAACCATTCAGAAGGCCATGGAAGATAAAGTGGATCAGAAGTTGCAGGACATTCAGACTGAGGTGGAGAACTCTCACAAGAAGTACAGCGAAGTTAAATTACAGAACCCCAAGTCATCAGTAGAGAAGTTAAATTCCAGAACCCCAAGTCATCAGTTTGTAGAGCTCGTGTCTTTAGGTTCTCTCGCTGACTGTTCTCACTTGTAGAATTCTTTCAGCATACCTCATAGGAAGACTCAGTACGATTCTTGATCTACTGAATTTGTGAAGAGCTTAGTATCTTCAAAGTCACCAGTTGCCTATCCTCAGTAGAAGATTCTTATCAGCAGACTCAGATGAAGAAATCAGTATGATCGGTCCAGATCTACTGAACGCATGCAACTCAGTTGCAAGTCCGACAAGGAAACAACTGCCCGAGTCTTATCATTCGAATGTTAGTAGAATTATTCTGTATACGAGGTTCAGAGAGAGTCAACTCAGATGGAAGACTGATGTCTGACAAGTCTCACCTACCGCAAACCTCGACCAATGAGAAGCAACCTAAGCCTCACCGGCTCTGACATTAAAGCTGCTCTCATATACAAAAGCCAACCACTCTGCGGTGCGTTTTCGAAAATATATGGTTGTTTTCCTTGGAAGTTTGTGACACGTGGCATCGTCCTCTCCAACGGATACTTGCCTAGGTCACGACTATAAATAGAGAAGAGTCTCCAAGCTCAACGTAATGGAGAACAAGGGAATACAAGCTCATTGCATACAACTCTCGCGCATTAAAGCTAATCCAACGAAGAACTTGCGTAGTTGAAAATCCTTAGTTCTTCTCTCTAGAGATTCTTTAGTTCCCTCTTCTCTATCTAAGCTCCATTGTTATATCTTTAGCTTAGAACCTTCGAAGGAGATCACTTTTCTGTGAATTGTTCTTATTGTAAGAACTCCTTCATTGTTGGAGAACACCCCCTCCCCTTCAAACTTCGGTTTGATTTGTAAAAGTCGCTAAGGACTATAACTTAGAAGGTGCATCCGGCCCAATGCATGCATTCCTTGTTGAGGCTTGCTCAGATTAATCAACAAGAACTCCTGTTCTGCAGGACCGTGGAAGTAGGATCTTGCGTAAAAACTTCTTGTGTTATTTACCGTTTTATTGCATTGTGCTCAAACATATTTAAAAACTCATCTTTTGCATAAAACGTACTTAATAAGGGCACCAGCCAAAACAATTTTGGTTTGCGAAAATACGTTTTCAAAACAGATGAAGTCCTATGGGCCCCACACTTATCCGCACTCCAATTCATCTACTGAACTCTTTATTCTGACTCAAGTCAATAGAAAAGACTCAGTAGTTGATGCACTCTGACCCGCGATCAGAAGGTTCTTATTTTGCATTGTTCATTCAGTCGCATATACCTTCGCGTTTGAGGCTAAACTTGCAATCAGGTGTATTCACCCCCCCTACACCTGATACTTGTCTCCGGACCAACAGACCTCTACTGAGAATAACAACTCAGGGGGAACTATTGATGTTCCTAAGCTAATTGCCCCTGGTGACTTAGTAGTCCCAACCCTTGTTACTGAATTGCTTCAATCTCATAATAGTACAACTGAAATTCCTAACACTCCTACTATCTGTGTAGAATCAATTCCAGATGAAGTAACAAGACGTCGTCGTTCGTGGATAGAAGCTCATTCTTCCGATCTTATAATTAGAGATCTATCAGCTAGCGTCGGGACAATATCCAGATTCTGTCAAGGAGAAAGCATTTTATACTCCTGTTTCTTGTCGATTGAAGAACCTCAGACTATTGAGGACGCACTGAATGATGCTGACTGGATCACTGTCATGCAAGAAGAGCTTAATCAGTTCACTCCAAACGACGTATGGGACCTTATTGACAGACCTAGACATCAACATGTGATAGGAACGAAGTGGGTCTTCAAGAACAAGCGTGATGAAAACAACGTCATTGTCAGGAATAAAGCTCGACTTGTTGCCAAAGGATATTGTCAAATCTGAAGGAATAGAATTTAACGAAACATTCGCCCCAGTCGCAAGATTGGAAGCCATTCGTCTATTCCTAGCCTATACAACACATCAGCATTTCACAATTTATCTGATGTATGTGAAGTCAGCTTTCCTGAATGGCATGCTGAAGGAAGAAGTCTATGTTTAACAACCAACCGGCTTTCAGCAAGGACATCAGGTTTACAGACTTAAGAAAGCTTTGTATGAGTTAAAACAAGCACCTAGGGCTTGGTATGATACCCTCTCAGACTTTCTACTTCATAAAGGTTTTCAGAAGGGAATAGTGGATCGCACCCTATTCAGTATCAAGTCAGGAGAAGACATCCTACTGGTACAGATCTACGTGGACGACATCATCTTTGGATCAAGGAATCTGGCTATGCGTCATAAATTCAAGCAGATGATGAAAGAAAAGTTTGAAATGTCGATGATGGGAGAGATGAACTATTTCCTTGGACTTCAAGTGAAACAATCTAAGAAGGGAATATTCATTAATCAAGCTAAATATACAAGAGATCTCATCAAGAAACTCGGTTGCGAATCTAGCAAGTCAGTAAAGATACCCATGAACACCAATCTCAAGATTGATCTTGATAAAGAGGGAGTATCTGTTAACTCAACTGACTATCGCGCTATTATCGGTTCTTTACTATATCTTAAAGCCAGCAGACCTGACATAACTTATGCTGTAGGTGTATGCGCGAGATTTCAAGTGAATCCCAAGAAGAGCCATGTAGATTCAGCGAAGAAAATTCTTCGTTATCTGAAGGGAACACCTGATGTTGGGTTATGGTATCCTACTGATGATAACCTTGAACTAATTGGTTATTCTGATGCTGATTATGCAGGTTGCCGAATCGACAGAAAGTCTACCTCAGGAACTTGTCAGTTCCTCGGCAGTAAGCTCATTCATGGTTTTCAAAGAAACAGCATTCAGTAGCAACGTCCACTACTGAAGTTGAGTATATGGCTATCGGAAGTTGTTGCGCACAGATACTGTGGCTTCGGCAATAGCTAAGAGACTACGACATTCATCAAGATGAAGTGCCGATCTACTGTGACAGTACCAGTGCTATTGCAATCACTCAAAACCCTGTTCTACATACAAGGTGCAAGCATGTGGACATTCGTCATCACTTCATTAGAGACCATGTCGAGAAAAAGGATATCAGAATGGAGAAGATCCACACTGATAAGCAAAGAGCTGATATCCTGACCAAACCTCTATCTGAGACCAGATTCAACGAACTCTCAGTAGAATTAGGTCTATTGGATCCTACTGATACGATTCAGTAAATGATCCGGGAAGTACTGAGTAAGGGGGAACTTACTCTCAGTACTGCTGAAATACTTAGTATCGTCAAACGTGGTATCAGCTGACTACGATGTTCAGCTGACAGGTTATGAGTATTTACTTCAGCATTTGGTGATTCAGCATGTCATAGCATTTATTTCCCGCCTTTAATGTTCATCGTAGTGCATTGAGTATGTCGTTTTCATTTAACTCACGACATTCCATAAAACTGACTACGGCGCATTAAATGCATGTCATTTCACCTTACCATTTAGGCGATAGAGATAAGTAGGTCAAGATTATAGGTGGCACAGTAATCATACCCTATTATAACATCTAATCTGAGTCGTCCACCTCATAAAACTGATTAATCTTGACTGCATTCTTATAAACCGTCATATTCAAATCTGAATATATATATATGCATGTTATCTCTCACCTTATCATCTTTCCGCCATTTTCAAACGATTTGTGCTCTTTGCAAACTGTTTCTCTTGCTTAGACTCCTACTACATCTTTTGCACTCATCATTCGGTAATTATTTTCTTAAACTAAATCTGCTTTGCTAACTTACTCTATTTTCAAGTGCTAACGTTATTTTTGCAGATTTCAGTTATATACGATGGCAACTATTCCCACCAGCGATGTGCTGATTCCTGAGGACATTCAAGAGATCGTTTCGAGGAAGAGGGTTCTCTTGGAACCCGTCCTTTCGTTCAGGACATGCGGCATGGAGTGTATGGCTCCTATCTTCGACGCGCTTGAGAGCTCGGGTCTTATGCCGATTCTCTCTAAGGCTCCGCGTTAGAGCCTGCCTCGCCAGGTTGCAGATATCTTTCTGAACTACAGAGAGGATGACATTCATTATGTCATCTCATCCATCCTATCCAGGCATGAGGTCCAACTGAATCAGTGGGAGGACCAGACCACTCAGATGGACATTGCGACATGTCTCCGTCGCAGTTTTAAAATTGAAGACGAAGGGATTTCCCTTGTTCGATACAAGGAATCCTCTATGGATGAGTATCTCTACCGTTTCAGCGAGCAGAACGTTGTCTTCAAAGCTGATTTTCTGAAAAGTCAGCTGCTTCCTCAGTTCTGTGGTCTGGCTTACATAGTCAACCACATCTTGACGAGTTCAGCGAGCTCCTATGATCATCTTTCCCGCATTCGTATCCAGATCACGATGGCAATAGTGGACGGAGCCCCCGTGAACTGGAACGCCTTTTTCAAAGCAGAGTTCGAGGCTTAATCTCTGAAATTCATCGACTCTGATGAAGGCATGCAGCTGATTCCCAAGGGAAAACTCCTCTACGGCAACAAAGTAAGTATTATGATCGAGGATCACTACCGAGAGAGAGTATCTTTTGTTGATGCTTATTAGTTCGATCAGAAGCTGAACAAGTTTCTGAACATAGCATCCGCTGAGAAGTCCATAGGGCGAGGACTTGCTTATAAACGTCCTTTAGAGATCACTCAAGATCCCTACCCTACTCAGCCGACTCAGCAGAAGAAGCGAAAGACACTGAAGAAGTCAAAGTCTTTAGTCGCTCCAACACATATCTCCATTGAGGATTCAGGTTCAGGTAAAGAGAATGTGACCCTGAAGGAGAAAGTGAAAAGAGTTAATTCAGAGGAGATTCAGCTAGAGACTCCAGTTGAACCGACCCCACTTGATGAGGTCTCCTCTTCCATCCCAACCTCAATTCTTCAGGCTAGGAATAGAGCCACTAAAGAGGTTGCTGATGAGATTCCAGAGGTCCACGATCATTAGGATCTCGTGGATATAGCTGTCCGCGCTCGGGTGCAGATGCGTCTGAGATTCCTTAAGTGGGATCTACTTGAAGAGACAATCCGCCTGAAGACGATAACAGAGCTAGTTCAGGAGGAACAACAACTTCAGGAGGAAATTGGTTATGGCGAGCCGGCCGACATTGCCTCTCTCGAGGATCTTAGGGCCGCCATGCTGATGCTCCTTCGCATCAGAACTCAAGGCGAGTCTTCCTCTCAGACTCGGCCTCCTCCTCCTCCTCCTCCTCCTCGAACTGACTCACCCAAGGATGCAGACCTAGGAGCATCTGCTAAGGGTAACACTCCCAAGGATGAGCAGCCACCCCCTCCTCTAGTATCAAGCCCGATTATCCCGACTCCGTCCAAGACTCAGCCCAAGAAACAGAGCAAATATCAGGTTGTTGAGCTCTAGGACATCAGAACGTAGTCAATAAATAAGGTTATCAAGCGTCAGGCACATAAGAACAGATCGCTTGTCGATGATGTGAACACTAAGTGGAGTAAGTTCACTGAGGCTCAGACAAAGACACTAAAAGACCTTTCTACTGAAGTGCAGACGATCAGCACTCCAAAATCTATTAATGCTGAAGAGATCCTCACTAAAGCACTTGAGGCACAGAAGACCGACCTGACTGCTCAATTCCAAACCATATTGCAGTCGCAAGCCAAGATGTTCACTAAAGAAATGGCTGCTGCAACAGGTCGAGTCCAGAAGGCAGTCGAGGAGCGCTATAAGTTCTCGTCTGAAAGTGTTTCCAAAGCACTAACCAATTAGCACGACTCCTGCCAAGAGATCAAGAAGGATGCTTCTAATGTTGTGGAAGACTACCTCTGACGCTTCGAAGAGAACAAACTGCTCTGTTGAATGCTATAGATCAAGAGCATAACAAGCGATGGGAGTCTTACACTATGTAGCCACTGATATTGCCTCGGGTCTTAAGACAGTCAAGGCCTCAGTGGATGAACTGAAGAACAAGGTCAGTACCCTGGCTACGCTTATTGATGATGCCAAAAAGGGGGGAAAGAGTAGATCTACTCAACTAAGAGCCCTCCTTAAGGTAGAAGAACAGGCAACAGGACCGAGCTCAGCAATTATTCCGGCTGGAACCAGCTAAGTAGAAGCTGACCAAGGGGAAGAAGCAAGCAAGGGAAAGCCCCTACTGAAGAGCCAACTGATGCAGATGTGGCTGACGTGGCCAAATTTATTGAAGGGCTACAGACTGAAGAGTTGCCACCTCCAGCCAGGAAATCTGATAAAGGAAAGGGAAAGGCCCCTGCGGACCCCAGTCCACCAAAGCCGAAGAAGCTCAACTTCAGGTCAAAAGAAGAACAAATTGCATTCGATGCTAAATTGGACAAAAAACTTGAAGAGCAGGACGCGAAGAAGAAGATTCCAGCCAAGAAGGGTGTACAGATCCGTTTTCCAGCGCCTACTCGCACTAGATCTGTTATTCCCAGGCAGACGAGATCTTCAGCAGCTGCTTAACCCAAACAGTCCAAAATTGAGAAGCCAGACACATCTAAATCCAAATCAAAATCATCATCGCCTAGTGACTCAGAAGATCAACATGTGCCCTCTACTGTGCCCTCCAAAGAACAAGAGCTAGAAATGAATGAGATATGGGACACAGTTGAGAGAGCCTTGGACAGGACAGCTGAGGCTAGGCAGATCAGAGAAGCTAGGGAACGTATTCGTCTAGCTGATCTGGAGGCCCTTAGGCTGCGGATAGAGAAAGAAGCAAGGGAGAGGGTCCCTGTGAAGGACAAAAGTATTCCTACTTCTTCTAGATACTTCAGGAGAAGGGAGTCAGTCAGTGAAGTGAAGAGGATCATCTACAAGAGAATTGACGATTGGGTGCCCCTTAAGCTTAATCAGAAATGGGAACAAATTAAGATCGATTTCATTAAGAGATTCTACATCTGGAAAGTTGGCAATGAAGAATCCGATCCTGATACTTTTTCAAAGATTTCCTAACTGCAGCAAACCCTTCCCTCCTTGATGAGATCCAGACATTGCTTGAGCAATCAGGCAAAACGCTGAAAGCACCTCCTTTTAGGATTCTTCCTCCTCCTCTCACTCATCAGGACAACTTATGCAAGAAGGAGATTGAAGAAGAGACCAAGGACGCCATTACCAGCAAAGCACTGGACAAGACCGACGCTGAAGACTTGATGGAGATCAAGGCCCTGAGGAACCGTGTTTATTCAGGATATGGGCTTAAACTTTCGGAGAAGAAGGCTGCTGACTTTAGAGCTCGCATGGAACAATCCAAGAAGAAGCAGAGGTGGCCTTTCTCTCTCCTAGTCTTAGTCTATAGTGATAGAATGTCTTGTACTATAAACATCTTATCATTTATGACATCTATTGCTTTAAGCCTTGACAACTACTCATTGTCTTTATGGTTGTTGTGTTTTACTTTCAACACTACTGATCACTTCAGTGATCAGATCACACTCACTCATGTTATCTGACCCTCTGTGATTTATATGCTTATTTGCCTTAGGATTTTTTATCCCCATTATTTTTCCTGCTTTAATACCATGTTATTATTTAAGGGGAAAAGGGCTCTTATATATATATAAGGGGAAATTGTTTCTTAGGGGGAATTTGTCTTATAGGGGGAAATTGTCTTTCAGATATTGTTAGAAGGGGGAAATTATTTTTCATATATTGCTGATTAAGTGTTGATTAGATGATTAGCTAATAAGAGTTATGATTTTTTTTAGCTTTGATTGATTATTTTAGCGGTATCGGCCTTGATGAGCAATCTAATGAGGTTACAAAATAGTTATTAACCTCTGATACCTTCAGTAGATGCTCTGATACCTTCAATAGACTATGACTTTGTCAATCTGATGTGGCTCTGATACATTGCCTGTTGTGATAGCTCTAATACATTCTTACTTGTGTTTGCTCTGATTCTTTCTTTTCATTATATAGTCAGCTTTGATATGTTGGCTGGAGCATTCCTTGTAATAGATCTTTACTCAGTAGTAGTAGTTCTTAACCTTAGCATGTTACTTCTTTAGAAGAAATAAAAGGTTTTGGCATAATCAAATAGGGGGAAATTGTTGGGATGAGATTCAGTAGAACAATATCTCATAGATTTGAAGATCCCAAAACCCCTAGCTGAATGATGAACCTTCAATTATGTAATAGCTTAGTTTGAGTTCAGTCTGTTAGGAACTCAGTAGGCTAGAGTTCAGTAGCTGCAAAGTTCAGCAGAAGACCTTGCACTCAGCTAATGGACTCAGTATCGAAGAAGTCAGTTGGTCAGCCGACCACCAACTGAATCTGCAAAGGAATTTGTGCCCACGCACTAAATGATCTGAAGAACGTCAGTAGGAAGTCACTTCAGTTGAAGGTCCGAGGATTCAGAGGGAGTCAACCTTGATGTTTGACAAACCTCACCTACCAATCAACCTCGACCAATAAGGAGCCGGCAGCGCTTTACCTATTCTGACAAAAACTGCTCCGAGACTGAAAAAGAGGAGTATCTCTACAGTGCACCTACTCATCAACGTTCAAATTTAAGGAGTCATTTTCCTTGTCGTTTCGACACGTGGCTAGACCCCTCTCCAACAAATCTATTCACAAATCGAATGCTATATATAGAGGAGAGTCTTCATGCAGAAAGACACCGGGAACCAAAAGCTTTCAACATACAAACGATCTCTAGCAATCTCACTGCATATCCAGCAAAGAACTTGGACATAGATTAGAATCTTTTTAGTTCTTCTCTCTAGAGAATACTTGTTCTCCTTCTCTTATCTAAGCGAGTTAATTTGTAATATTCATAGCTTAGAAACCCCAAGGAAATTCACATTTTGTGCAACGTTCTTATTGTAAGCACTTCCTCATAGTTGGAGAAGCTCAAACTCTTTAAGTTTGAAAAACCCTGTAAAGTCACTACGACTATAAGTAGAGAATTTGTCCTGTGAACAGATCACTGAGATTTGCTCAGTATAAATAATACAAGTATCCTGCTTTGGACAAGACAATGGACGTTGGACCCAGTGTGTCCGAACCACATTAAAAACTTGTTGTGTTGATTTACTTTTGCTTTTCTTAACTGATCATATTACATAAAACAATATTTCATCAAACTCAGCATAAAACCGTTTTCCAACCGAGACATTTTATAGGGCCTACACTTCCACACACAACTCTAATATTGAACGATTCGTTCAACCGACATAAAGCGTCCGAGCCGAACTCGCAGAGAATAAATCTCTGCCCACGCGATCTGAAAGCATATCTGGCTATCTAACTCAGTTCAGTAGCACACTCAGCTAGAGTTGACTTTCGCATTTGAGAAAAAAAAATCTATATTCAGGTGTATTCACCCCCCCCCCCCTACACCTGAAGCACGTCTCAGGACCAACATCATGGTTGGTAATCTTTTGGCATTAATTGCACTTCCCTTTTGGTTTGCTCACCTTCCTTAATGCAGCATCTTTACGGGGCTGCAATCGACTACCACTTCCTTTTGTCTTAATGGGCATGGGCGACAAGACAGAGACTTGATCCGGAATTGAACCTTCATAGAAGTCCCGACATGATTCTTTCTTTCCCTTTACTACAACCTTGTTCATCTCTAATAATAGAGTATTTGAGAGTTAGACTCTTCAAATCCACGAGCAGATCATCAATGAGAGTAGAATCTCCGTGAACAATGCCCAAGCAGATCATCAATAAGAGTAGAATCTCCATGAACAATGAGAGCAAATATAACGTGTAAAGTGAATCGTATATAACCAGTTAGTGAATCAAAATTGTAAAGAAAGTGAATTACGGGCAATAGAGATAGAACAAGTCCTTCAACTTGGTGCAAACCCTAGAATCGAAATGCAATACGAAATACATCTAAAAGGGGATCGAAAATACAGAACAACACATTAAAAATTGAACCAACAAACCAAAACTTCCAGGAAATTGGGTGTTAAATTTAAACTACCCATTACATGTAAATTAACCCATCAAGGAGCTAGAATCCATAATTCCAAAAACACTTAAAAACACCTAATTTCAAGGAGCTAGAACTTAAATATAGATGATGCTACCAGTTCAGCAACTATAGGTGAGGAACTTACATATTCCGCGGAAACGAATAATGGAGGTCGAAAACATATAAATCAGAACATAAAACGCCTGGATTCTGGAAAATGCTTAAAGCTCCAAGAGAAACGCTAATGGAGAAAAAATGGAGGAAGAAGAAGAAGTTCCCGTCGGCTGTGGTAAGAGGAGAGGAGAGAGTCTTCAATTTTCACCCAATTATGTGTTGAAGAAATAGAAATGGGAAAAGACTAAACCACCCTTAATAAATAAAGATAAGTGGAAAAGAAAATTAAAATGTGCATTAATCTCAACCATCCATTTCAAGATTCAATGGTCCAAGATTGTTCCTACTTCTCAGGGGGCGTTCCTATTTGATACAGCCCATACATTTTATGCAATTAAATGTATAAGAAACAAAGGTGAGATGATTACATCAATAATGATATATACTAAACTTATATATTATATATATATAAAAATCAAAGAAAGATAAATAGAATTGTTGAGCATTTAGTAGATGAAGTGGAGTTCATCATCACGTGGTTAATAGTTTTATGCCATACATGGATATTAAATGTTTCAGTTACAAATTTATGATAAGATTCGTACAACTTATTATTATTATTAGTGTAATGGTGAAGTGATATATATCTGACATTTATTTGGTAAAACTTAGGGTGTTTTTAAAATGCTTATTATAAATATTTTTTTATGTACTTTTGTTTAAAGTTTAAAAAATTACTTTTAAATAAAAATAGAATTTGGTATCAATATGTAAAAATAAATAGTTTTAGTAGTAAGTTCAAAAAATTGTGGTGTTTTAAATATCAAAAGCATCTAAGTAATGTTTATAAATTTAACTAATTTTACTATTTAATTTTAAAGAAGTTACGCAAAAAAATTTAAATTTTACGTATACTTCAAAACTATTTATAAGATCAAAAATAAATAAATACTTAAATACTTGCAAACAACCCTTATTATTAGTCTAATGGGGAAGTGAGATTCTATTAGTTACTTGTATGTCTTGTCTCCTTTTGCTTCAGCGAATTATCATACTTCTGCTACCTCTTTATTTTTTACACCTAAAGTTTGATTCTCCTTCATCCCTAAAATAAATAAATAACTTAAAAGTGGAAAAGTACATGCAATATCAAAGAGATGGAAACATAAGGCATCTAATTTATATAATTTTTTTATTGCAAAAAAATTCAGTCGCTCGTCGAGGTACACATCGGGTAAGATGCTCACATCTAACCAACAGATGAAAATAATACATGTGAAAACTCAACTTACAAATATTGGTGGACTAAAAAACATTGTACTTTTGAATGAAATCAAACAGGGAAAAGTAACCGGATGCTGAAATCTGGCACAAAGTTTTTCTTTTTCGAGAATACACAAATTGTTTGGTTGCGTGAAGAAAATAAGAGGAAATAAATATGAGAAAAAAAATAAAGAGAAAAAAAATATGAGAAATAGAGTAGATTTTAATGTTGTTTGGTTTGAGAAATAGAGAAGAAAAAGAAGAAAAAATTATTTTCTTCTAAATCTTCCTTGTTTGGTTGTGTAGAAAGTGAGAAGAGATAAATAATTTATCTGAAAAAGACATAAATATCATTATTAAAAAAAACAGAAAATTATGGAGAGTTCTATGAGAATATAATTGTCGGTTTCGTAGTCAACTTTATTTCTTATGTTTGAAGAAGAAAAAAAAATATGTGGGACTCACCATTTTTTTCATATCTCTCATATTTCTCCCTTCCACTAAACTAGAGAAAATTCGCATTTCACTCCAAATTCTCTCTTCTCTATTTCTTTGTGCTCTAATTCTCCAACAAAACGCAATGTAACTGTTTTCTTTTTTAATAAATACTTATAGAAAAGTGAAACTAGCTAAAAAAAACCAAATTAATTTGCATAACTAATCTCAACTGATTGGCATTATTCCTTCCATGATTCCATTGTTCCAAAATTCAAGGTTTTCTCCGTTGAATGTAGAGAATTTGGTTAGCAATCAACTAAACTGGGATGCAAATTAAGAATCTGGTAGCAATGGCACGGCATTATCTCAGAATGCAACCTTTTTCTGGAGAAAATGAAAATGGTGGTAGCCTCGCCTTTCACATGGAGAAAAAGCTACAATATTAATCATGAAATAAAACGTTCTTCTTAATCTTCCTCACTCGAAAAATGTCAAGTGAGGAGTCTAATGACCCCTTTTCTTTCTACCCAATTTGTTGACTTCAACTTCGGTTACCTATTTTACAAGATTGCACGTATATATAAAAAATATATATATGAACCAAGTCCTCTATGACAAGATAACTTGCAGCTGATTGAATATACACATTGAATAAAACAACCGAAACCCTTACCCTAAAGGGTATGCTATTTGCTTTATACTTCTCCAAGAGAAATTAGGGGGAAAAATGTGACTTATACACATCATGTGACTTATCTCATTTTCAGTAAATTAGGTTAATATTTCAAATGCTTCTTGGTTCAGAACTAGGGGTGAAACCGGATCGGATAATATCCGCCCGATCCGGTGCCGTATCCGATCGGATACCAATTCGGGGAGCAATTCTAGTATCCGATCGGATACGGATTCGAATCCGGATATCTTGAATCGGATACGGATTCGAATTCGGATTTTACATTATCCGTCCGTATCCGATTTTTCCCGCATTTAATCGGATATTTCCCGAATTATGAAATCGGATATTCGAAATATTTAATAATTAATTTTATAATATAATAATAAATTAATATTAAGAAATATATAACCCCCCACTCTCTCTGTCGCCTTCACCGCTCCGCCGGCGAAGCCCGATGGCTGGGTGGCGTGGGCGCTCAATCCGACCGAAACCGGCATGGTAGGCTCGCACGCGCTCGTCGCCTTCAAGGCGGCGAACGGATCTATGGCGGTGAAAACGTACAACATCTCATCCTACGGTCCGATCTCCGAATCGAAGATTGCGTACGATGTTCTGAGCAAGAGCGCGGAGGCGTCGAAGGGAACGATTACGATCTACGCCACGCTAGCGCTTCCGGCGGCGGCAGCGGAGCTGAACCAGGTCTGGCAGGTTGGATCGGCGGTGGTGAACGGAGTTCCGGAGAATTTGAACTCGAGGAGTGCGCTGCAGCTGGTGAGCGCGGCGGAGAATGGTGGTGCTCCGGCGCCTTCTCCGTCGGTCGCGGCGGCGCCTTGTCATTCCTTATTTAATAATCATCATAATTTGACTGACACGTATTGCATTTGGTAACCATGATTAATCTTTAATTATTGATTATAGCAATTCATTTGAATTTGAAAAATATGCTAATAAACATATTGTTTACAAAAGTACTAAATTTCCTACACACCTTTAATGAAAATGTAATATAAAATATATAACCATGACAAATTACTACTAAACTAGGGTTCAAATACCACGACAAATGTAATTCTGACTATAAAGTTAGATGATTTTTATTTTTATTCGCCTCCAGAAAAGGTGATTATTTAAATTTGTCATTTTATATTATAATGATTAATGAAGTATGTATAAATTATAGTCCCCTTACGTAGTTTTCTTTAAAATTTCAGGTTCTCAAAAGAATGTTGCATCTATTATTGGTGATTTAGAGGTTATGGAAACACTTTTTGTCAGCATTGTGATTCAGGTTTATCAGTTTTACTTATTTAATTAGAATGTTCTTCCAAGTTAGTTGTCAAACCTTATGTGGTTCTTAAACTTTGTAAACTACTTTATATTTTAAGCGCATCTATGATTATTGGCTTATTGCTAGGTATTTTATTTTGAATTTCGGATTTTTTTCGTACTTTCTTGATCTTAAAAAATATGTTATTTATAATGGATAGTATATTAAATATAATTTGCATTAAAACTTCTATTAAATATTGTATACGTGATTTTTTCATGTGTTGCAATCACAAATAGATGATTATTTATAAATCATACTATCCGATTATTATTATTCGAATTCGATCCGAATCCGTCATATATCCGCCATGTATTCGTATCCCGAATATTCCGAATCCGTATTCGTATCCGGCCTTCCCATATTCGACTCCGAATCCGAGAAAAAAATATAGGATCAAATATGGAAAGAGCACTATCCGTCCGTATTCGATCCATTTTCACCCCTATTCAGAACAATTAAGATAAGTGGTTCTAATTTCCTCTAATTTACTAAAATTCTAGGCACATTGAAGAATATGAAACTCAAATAGCGACCGCAGATGAAAAAGAAAAATTGAATTCAAACTCCTTTGAGGAAGCTTCATTTCAAGGATATATAAAAAACCAGAGAAAGGAAGTCACGATACTATATGGATAAAAAGGAAGCTGAGACAAAGTTGGTGAAGGTGTCTACGGAACAGATAGGTCCTGGTTCAAACCACCTGAAGAACTTAGTGTGAGCCACTTTCCTAGGGTGGTTGAACCTCCTGTGTGGTTTGCAGGCTCTCACCGGAGTTGAGGTTTACCCGAAGCGCACCGGGTAGCGAGCGCGGGGTTCCTCAAAAAAAAAAAAAAAAAAAAAAAAAAAAAAAGGAAGCTGAGACATTTCATATCAGTACAGAAGCTCCCACAATTCAGACCCAACATACTACAACTGATTCATATCCATCACAAACGTAAAACAGTATTAAGAATCCAATAGATTTGACCCGTCGGACAAAAATTAAATTTTGTTAAAATTTTTTTTAATTAATTTAAAAAAAAAATTCAACTATGATACGGAGCTATGAAGCAGAACAGAACAATGATAAGTAGAGAAGAGAGTTAATAAAGGAAACAAGATTTGAAGTCCAGAAAAGTGGCTGCTTCTTACTGGTATTCTAAACTTGTTCAGGTGACAGAAGGAAAGGAAGACAAAGAGAATTTCTTCTTTTGCTTTCTTGTCTTCACTGGTGTTCTTCTCCTTGGTTGAGAAAAATAGTCGAATACATTGAGGCCTAGAATATCTTTCCTTGATTCTTGGGTGACATTTTAACTCAAAAGTCAAAACAAGTTAAATATGAAAAAATGGAAGTGCTTATGACTTCTTTGGTCTTCCCTTCCTGCCTCTGCCACGACCACTGCCTCCTCTACTTGAAGCAGATTTAGCTTTGCCTTTTCCTCTACCTCTCCTGTTTTCAGCTTGCCCATTCACTTCATCACTCTCATCGTCACTGTTGTAGTCACTGTTCTCCTCATCCTCCGAAGAACTTTCTTCTTTCTTCCTCTTCTTCGAGTTTTGAGGTTTTCTAATAGAACTCTTTTTGGGAGCTTTCTCAGTAACAGCAGCTCCATTGCCAGCTGGTTCAATTACCGCTGCATGAAAAACTCAGGGTCACGTATACTCCCAAACCAAGCCTCAAAGAAGCTTGCTTCTTTTACTAGCAAATTAACATACTCAAAACACAAGCAAGGGCACTCAATCAGTCGAAAATTATTTTCTGAATCAATGCACATGGAACGAGACCTGAATGATTGTCTATGACTCAAAAGTTTCAACAAGTAAATTTTACTATACCTTCTTCAGCTTTGCCATCATGAACTTCAAGCTGTCAAGGAACATGAAGAAAATCAGATACCCAACAAGCTGACTGAGAGAGGGAATATCCAGGCACATCAGTTCAAATACAGAAATTAATACCTGTTCAAGTTGCTCAGCTAACTTGGTTCTATCAACAACCACTAACGAATGAGCAGATCCACATGCAACACTACACAAAATCATAAGTGGCTATAAAGATCCACACTACAGTCTACTATGTATCAAAGTCGTAAGGTGGATACTAACCTAATAACATGCATACCCTCTAGGATTTCCACTTTCTTTGGAATTGCAGATGATCTGCAAAGGGCAGAAGTAAACTACAGCCTCAAAATTTGTAAATGTTAATATGGTTATAGATCCATCTGTTGTTGTGGAGAGTCAATATGCTGTGCACGTGTGGCATGAAAAATTTAGATATGAAAAACCAATACTTTTGGCCATTAGGTCCATATCCCAGCTCTCCAGATTGAGCGTGACCCCAGCTGATGCATGAAGAATCAGCACCAACAAAATGGTGCATACTGCCTGAATCCATGCAGCGTAGATTCCACCCACTGAAAAGATATTAACTTATCAACAACTGATTAGAATCTACCACCAAAAAAATGTAATCTTTGCCAACAGTTTCTCGTTAAAAAGTTAAAAATAACTATGCAATAATTTGTAATAATCAAGGACAACAGTAAATAGCAAACAAGGCATCTAGCTCGGGCTGGGTAGGTCAGTTGGCTATCTTCTCTTTTTTCAATTCAAGGAGCATCTGAATAAAGCAAGAGTAGACAGAAAAAAGACATAAACAGCCTTAATAGGGTACATGCAGCTAAAATAAATTCATCTTCTTTGTTCTATGCTATGGCTTGTATGTTTCAGCAAAATATCCTGAACAAGAAAAGTGGCATCCAAACAAGAGCTAATATTCTCTTCCTGTATATTACACCAAACTCCATAAAATACAGTAATAAATATAGCTTATTTGGAAACAGAAAAAAACTAATACGGATGAAGACTGTCTTGATCACAAATGATTAATTGACGAAACCTTTCAAAGAAAAAATAGGACGTTTTGCAAATGTTGCAAGTAGCATAACCTCAAATCCATGAGAGGCTTAGGGTACATCCAGTCATCCCCACTGTTCTTAATCTTGCCCCACATGTAAAGCTGTCCACCCCCTGCAAGACAGTAGGTTTACTGTTTTAGCAAAGACTTGTTTTTTTAATGTAGGTTACAGATTTACATCTCAAGCAAATCAACATCAACTGTTTGACCATCAATTTGAGGCAATCATGTTTGAAGGTATGAGACATCATACCATCACGTCCCTAAGGGGTAGAACAATCTAGAGATAGAACTCTACCTTAACCACTAGACCAAATAAACCCCATATTAATACCACAAGCCAACATGTCTTTAAAGTCTCAAATCTGGCACTTACAGTCAATACCACCCAAACATTATAGGCTCAGGAAACAGTTCTGCAAGGTCATAGTCCTGTTTGAACATCACCAACCAAACACACTTGTCTAGCTCTGTGTTAATTTACTCTAGCCCCTTCCTGGAAGTATGATACTAGTAACACCACACATTCACTTAAGGAAGCAGTACATGACATAAATATTATTCACAATGCTAATTACTGATCTGGAGAGCCCATACCCGAGTACAGCCTGCAAATGTACCCCCATATACCAGAGACCATTCTTACTTAAACCAGGTCTAGTGGACCTCGTGCTTCAGGATGAAAGTTGAGTTAAAGTTGTGGACCATGTGGCCCAGGTTTTTCCACATAGGACAATTTAAAAACAAAAAAGCAACAAAAATGTATTTAAATGCATTTTTTAACTCAACTTTCATCCTGAACCACTAGGTCCACTAGACCTGGTCTAGGTAAGAATGTTCCCAATATCATGTCTCAATTAAGAACAGAGATGTATTCAAAAGAATAAAGTATGAGTATAGCAATAACAAGGAGAACTAATAGAGAAAACTGTAGCTAGAAGGTAGCCAATCCTACCGGCTGTACAAGAAGAATTGGCAGAACCTGCTGAAACAATGGCCCCTGGAGGAAGAATATTATGCTTCGTGAAAACATCAACAAGACGTGGGGCCCATTCGTCCTTCTGTTCCCTATGACCAAGCCTGACACCAGCAGCTATGAGACTAAGTCCATAATGATCAACAGGGAAACAAGAGAGAGTGTAACCAGCGAGCCAAAATAAAAGCAATACCTTCCATACCCACCATAGCCCCACCTGATTATTTTCCATAACAAGACAAAAGATACACAAAATAAATCAAGCATTTCCCGTTAAATAATAGGCCAGTTAAGTTATTAGTCTGTACGATACAAGAAAGCTAACTTACGTGTAAACATGTCCATCCTTAGTAACTGCCACTGAAATCAAATAAACAAATAGGAATTACACACCAGTACATCATGAGAAATATAGCACTCCAAATAACAATACATTGTCGTAGGTAAATTAGAATACCTGTATGATTAGTTCCACAAGCAACCTTTACAATAGTCTCTCCTGAAAGAGAGGTTATAGCCCTTGGACGAGTTTGAGCTTCATAAGCAAGCTTGACAGAGCTGTCCTTGGTATTATACTGCCAACGACGAGCTTGTCCTATTAGTTCTCAAATTTACAATTTTGGACACAAAATGATGCATTCATTGGGGAAACTATGGATTCTAGATATTAAATGCATAATTGTCATTCATCAGACTGTTTGAGCATGGATAAAAAAATGTGGAGACAAGCCTTCTAAATGTCATCACAAATATGCAAGGCAGTTTTGCAGATAACCACGGTCGTAGAAGTTGTAAATATAGATCAACAATAATTGATGACAAGTGCTACTTTTCTGTTCAAGAGGAATAATAGGTAACAGTACAGTCAGTCTGCAGTATGCAACAGAGATTTAACAAGGAAAGGCGCATAATTCAACTCCCTCCTCTCTCAGCAGATTTCTTCTAGAATCCATCGTGTATGCAAAGACTGAAAGCAGCAATGACTCATAACAAAATAGATTTGCACTATCTAATAAATCGGTGTTAAGCTACTCGAGAGCTGTTATTCATGTACTTGATCTATAAAGTGTTGGTCGATTAATTGGATAAGATAATGAGAAATTTTTATGACGAGTTTTTCTAGATAGTACAAGATCAACAGATTTCTGTCTATTTGGAAAAATACACAAGATTGCATCAGGAAATAAGGTATAAGTGTATAACATCTACGAAAAAAAAAGTGAACTTTAATATGATACAAAAAGCCATAGATTTGAACAAATTTTTAAGGTCAACACAGCTCCTGTTAGTCATTGCCATGAGATTGCAATTGCATAAATGAACAGTAAAAGTTAGGCAGATCACTGAACTACACATATATCAAAAGTGTGCTATACTGTTCCTACCTCATTGTTGGTACCATGTCCTAGCTGGCCATATTGTGGAAGACCGGCAGTCCTTGGATATTGAAATCAACAAAAATTACTTACTCGAACAGATAAATTAAGAGGAAGGAGATGGGGAAGAAGAGAGCTAACAATAATTATGGAAACACACAAAAAATCAAAAAACCATACAATATAGAAGATCCTTCAACAGAAGTGAGCCAAACTGTAAATTCACCCCCACAAACAGCAGTTTTAACTTCAGTCAGTAGGCAACGAACTGGAGATAACTCAACTTCTGCATTAAACAAAAAAAAAAGAAAAAAAGAACAAGAAAAAAAGTGAATCAATCAAGCACAACTCTCCAGTCAAATTATATTGTGGGAAGCCAATTTGTTGTATCATGTATGAAACAAGAATTTAACAAAAATAATTACAATGTTTGTAAGGAAATTAATGCTCTGTCTATAGCCAAAAAATACAGAAAAACAAACAAGTAGTTCAGGAAATATGATCACAAATTAAAAATTAGCCAAAGCAGTAGTACGGTTCTTTGATAAGTTACATAAAATACAAGAACAAATAAAAATATTGGACACAGATCTCTAAGATAAACTAATAAATAAAATGAACTACAAACACGGATCTCTAGCTGTCAAGAGAACATGTGAAGTATAACCTCAATATGTATTGAAATTCATGACTGGCTTGACGCAAAAAGAATTTAAACTGCTTTTCACACATATCAGCACCAGATATATTGAAATTCATGATTGGCTCGAGGCAAAACATATTTAGACTGCTTTTCACAGATAAGCTGGAATTATAATGTGTCATAAAGGAAGCTAAACAAACATAAAATAGAGAGAATGGAAAAAATCATTATAAGAAAAAGATTGACAGAAATTACAGAGGAAGGAAGTTTTGGTAACTTTTCATCTTCCGGCTCCATGTCCATTCTAATTTGCTCCTCCTAAAGAAAAGTAACTTTGTTTCTTTAGTGTTAAGGGTCATACTTTTATCCTCCAAACAGTTGATTTTTCATTACAATATTTAATGATTGTTCCCCATTAAACCCAACAAATACAACCATAAACTAACCACACCAAAATAACAAGGCATCCACAGTCGAAAATTCTCAACTCACTTTTCTAAGAAAACCTCGAAATACAATATCATGGTCTACATGTTTTCAAGCCCCACCACAGAAATAAATTCTCCATTAAGAATCTCCCCGAAATGATTGGAAGAACCAAAGGTAGTTTGGTAGTCCGAGAAAAAAGGAATGAGAAAACGATTGAAACAGGTTAAACAAATGTTTGCTAAACCAGGTCATTAGTCCCCAAAGGTGAAGTTTCATAAGAAAGAATAGAAAGAAATCAGATATAAACCAATCAAGAGTGTGCATGAACACTGTGGAACAGTGTCCATGGGAGTGAAGTATGAACTAATTAAGCTTCCCAAACAACCAGAAACTAGGGGACAAAAGATTCACATGGTGTGATATAAGAAAAGCAACGATTTCTTCTTCTTTTTTCAGAATGTGTCACCGGTATCAAGTCTGCAACCAAAAGACAATCAACTCTCCTGAGAGTAACATTGGGCACAAATGCCAACATAGCAAATAATCTTATTAAATAAACTGCATGTATAAAGCTCCCTGATACTTATATAATGAGAATTGAGTGTAATAATGAAGATATATTTTCTGAAAAAGTCATTTTAAACATTCTGAAATATAAAATGAGTGATAAGTAAATATTTTATACAAGCAAGTGGTAATATCTAAAATCCAAGACTAATGCAACCGAGTTCCTGATCTCAGTTTTGTGATTAAAATATACTTTAACTGCAGAGTCTGCAAGTAGAATTGCACATGCAGTTAAGCGGTTGTAACTAATAGTTACACTAACCATTTTTTATGGAACCTGAACCAAGCTGTCCATGTTTATTCCAACCAAATGCAAACGAGAGACCATCTTCAGTCACTACCACGGAATGACTCCTACCAGCCCCTGCTCTAACAACTTTATGCCTGCAATTACGGACACAGAATTTTAACGGCTATCATAATCCATTTGAAAAATAAGGTGAAATAAAAAGAGTAACACACTTGGACAAGTCTGAAACAATCGTCGGCCTATCTCGCTGAACTTTATCCCCATGACCAAGCTGTCCTTTCTGTCCACTTATAAAGCACAGAGTGAGGAACCATAAAAAGATCGTCACATTGAAATTCTAGATAACACAATAAACATGCCTCATTGCGACCCCACGAGTAACAGCGCCCTTCCACATCCAATGCCACGCAGTGACAGGGATACTACATTTCACACAAGAAAGAGAGAGCAATTTCACAAAAGCAAACTCAAAATTCAAAGGAAGAATGAAGATATTTGTTTACCGCAGCCAGCGGCTACAAAGCGAATATCGACCCCCATAAGCGGGCGCAGCCTCGTCGGCGAGACCAGATTCTCCTCCGGCGTAGTCCTCCGGCGGCCCATTGCATCCCACGCAGTCGTACCACAAAAAAGCAGTTCCCCACCGCTCACCTCCTCCTCCACCTTGTTCTCTCCCTCAACAGCCGCCATTTCCCGCCAAGACAACTCAACCGTCCAAAAGAATTCAAAAGGCAATCAAAGACCAAGATCCCACAGAAAAATTAAAAGGGATTAATCGGCAGCTAGGGTTACCAGAAGGGGCGACAAAAGAAAGAAAAGCCCTAAATTATAGAGTTGATGAAAAGGAACACCAACATTTCAAAATTGAATACCCTACTTGCTGCCACTAGTAAATATAGTGAGGTTGTGCATAATTTAATTATAATTAGGAGAGAGAAAGCAAAGGGGCGTGGGAGATAAGGGGGATTTGTGGTTTTCAAGAATGATGATTTTTACTTTATTAGCAAGATTTAATAATTACGACAGGGGCTTGTCTACATCGTACTCCGATGTTTTATTTTTGGCCGGAGACTTCCCGCGAGATTTTGGTTTTGGACAAAAAATTGTTTCTCCGACACTGGAGAATCCTTGAATCATTTTAAACAAGCTTTAGACAAAAAATTGGACATGACTCTATTTTTAACATTATTTTGTCGTTTACATCAAATAATAATTTCACACTAACTCGTAACCTCAAATTCACCTAAATGAATATTTTCTCTACTTTTACAATAATACATATATATTTTAATATTATACATTAAACCTATAATAATTTTAATCAATAATTATATATGAAATACATTTTATTAGATAACTGAAAATAATAAATAAAGAACTAAATTACTTGTGCATTAAATGGATTAGAAAAATTACACAACTTGATAAAAGAAATTACAATAAAAAAATAGATTCGTGCACATTCTTTAGTAGCAAATGAAGATTAGTATTCAATCTTCGGAATTGGTATATTCCGCCCATAAATGAGCGACTAACGCATTTCAAAATTCATAATGATCATTTTGATCTCTTATGTTATTGTAACGACAAACGTAATCATCCAATGAATTATGTTCATTCGATGAGAGATTAATATTTGGTTGTGGAGTAATCTCTGTTGTAGCTTTAATGGGAGCACTAAGATCAAGGTCATCTTCCACGATCAGGTTGTGCAGAAATTATACGTGCAAACATTATTTCCTTTAGCACTTATTTCCTCCAATAACGTGTCAGACACGCTACAATTGTGAATCGCTGCTAGAGAAAACCTAATGCACATTCTACGTCTTTTTCTACAAGCTTATTGTTTACCTGCAAAAAAAAATTATGAGGTAGAGTGCGAAATTGTTGAATTGTTTGCATAATGGTACTCTATTTTGAATATATACCATCGCCCAAGTAATACCTCATATTTAATTATTTTCCTTGAAGTACATAACGAGTTGGAGTAGCAATACCCTTTTTGTTGGGTGATGATCTATAATAGAAGATTTGTGTTAGGTGATGAATTATAATACTCCCTCCGTACTGCTATTACTATCACATTTCTTTTTAGTACTAAGATTAAGAAACTTTATTTTAGTGTATATGTTATGAGTTTTAATTGTATTAAGAAATGAACACAGTTTTTTAGGAGTGGTTGGTAGGAAGAAATGAGAATTTGTCCAAATTTTTGCTAGCTAGTTGAGGCAATCAATTTTTTTATTTTTTATTTTTATTTTTTTCAAATTGTAGTTGAAGAAATAACATAAAGTCTCCAAAAAGTTAAAAATCATAATCTTCTAAGTTCGGAGCGAAATGAAATCGTGTGAGAGAGATTTTTTGTTAGAGAGAGTATAAGAAAGTGGGGTGAGTAGTGAGTAAGGAGGGACCCACTACATTTTAGGTTTAAGAGTTGATTTTTGTCATTTTAGGAATGAGGACAGTAATAGCGGGACAACCTGATTAGGTAAGGACGACAGTAATAGCGGGACAAATGGAGTATAAGATTTGAAGATCCCAAAACCCCTAGCTGATAAACCAACAATAATGTAATAGATGTATAACCTAGTTGAGCTCATCATGTTAGGAGCTCAGAAAACTCTAATTAGTAGTCTCTAAAATTTCAACAAACTAATTACTCAGTAGAATTCCAATAGAATCTACTGAGTAAGTAATGAAGAGTCGAGAGAAGCGACGATCAACGTTGAAGACATTGAAGAATATCAATAGAGATATTTTTAAGTAAAGTGTCCTAAGTATTAGAGGAAATCAACTCAGTATCAGGTTTAAAGTTTGAACAAGCCCTACCTTCCAACTGACCTCGGCCAATGAGGAACTGCTAGCACTTTACTTATCCTAACATAAAGTTGCAGTCAACCTCTGAACACTAAAAATGAGATAATCTCTACATGCATTGCAATTAAAATTACAAGATGGCCATTTTGCTTATTGTGTTTCGACACGTGTCTAGGTCCCCTACAACGAATCTATTCTCAAGTCACGACTATAGATAGAGATTATCTTCCATGCATGAAGATTATGGGAACTCAAAGAGAACAAGTAAACAAACTCTAGAATACACAAAGCATACTCAGTTGAGAAACTTAGAACATACAACATTCTATACAAGTTCTCATTCCTATAGTGATTTACTTCTCATATCTATAAATCTAAGCCAATTCTTGTAAGATCATAAGCTTAGAAACCGAAGGAGTTCATTAGTAAATTGTACTTATTGTAAGAACTATTTCTTAGTTGGAGAAAACCCTCAAACCTTCGTGTTTGAAACCATTGTAAAGTCATTATAACTCTAACTAGTCTAGATCAGTACTATGAAAGGATCTACTGAGACTTGCACAGTATAATCTGTTGGATATGAGTCAGTAGATGATACTCAGCTGTTCGTGGTTAAAAGAAAATTGGGGGAAATCATAGTAGTACTATGGAATTGAAGATCCCAAAACCGAGCTGATATTAGTAGTTCAGTGTGTCGTTAGGATTAGGCCGATGTATAGGTTAGACTTGTTGTAATCGTTTTTATAATCTTGTCTAAGTCTGTGCGGGGGTAATTGTTGAACCGATCTTACGTCGAAGATACTTTTCAGAACCCCACGTCATCAGTGTAATTGCTTGCGTTCTTCAGTCATCAGCTGAGTAGACCTCAGTAGAAGCCAATCCAAGCACTGATAAGCAGTAGAAGAACTCATGCAAGCCCAAGTACCTTCGCAGCCGCCACCTGACTTACTCGAAGTTACATTCCTTGTCAGCCGACTCAGTCGAAGAAGACAAAGACTTTGCGATCCATCGTATCCGACGAAAAGTGACCCAACTACTTAAGTCTTTTCGAAAGTTCGGCGAGAAGATCATACGAGGTTGTTTGAACGGTCAACTCTGACATTCTCACCAACCACAAACCTCGACCAATGAGAAGCCGACAACGCCTTACCTGCTCCAAACAGTAAAGCTGCTCTCATGTACAGTAATTAAATGCCCTGCTGCAACAAGTTCGAATTAATGGCCGTTTTCTTTGGAAGCTTGTGACACGTGGCATCGTCGTCTCCAACGGACATATGCCATAGCTCACAGCTATAAATAGAGAAGATTTCGAAGCTCCACAAGCGAGTAGCACGAAATTAAAAAAGTGAAATTGCTCAAGCTCTCAAACACTCTAGCAACTCAATCAGAACATCCAACGAAGAATCTGCATTTACTAGAATATTTTTGTGGTTCTTCTCTCTAGAGTCTTTAGATCCCTTTCTTCTCTACCTAAGCTCATTGTCGGTTTATAGCTTAGATTCGAAGGAGTTCATTTTTAGTGAAGCTTGTTCTTATTGTAAGAACTCCTTCATTAGTTGGAGAACTGTTTTCGCTCCCTTTCGAACTTAGGTTTGAATTGTAAAGTCGCTAAGGACTATAACTTAGAAGGATCTCGTCATGTGCACAGTTTCCTTCTTGCGAGACTTGCTCGAGACTAATCAACAAGTTATCTCGCTCCGTTCGGGACCATGGACGTAGGATCTTGCGTATCCGAACCACGTTAAACCGCTTGTGTTCTTTACTATTTTATTGCATTCAAACCTTTGAAAATCATAAGTTTGCATAAAACGTATTTCTAAAATCGCATAGCCAAAAGAATTTAATCTGCGAAAACACGTTTTCAAAAAGAGATAAACTCCGGGCCCCACACTTATCCGCACACTTAAGTCTCCAACTGAGTTTCGAAGTACTGACGAAAGTCAGTAGGAGAGCTCGATGGCCGACTCACTCGTCCCGTGATCGAAGGTTTATTTGGCACTTGTTCATCGGTTGCAACCAACGGCCTTCATTGACCTTCACCGAGAAAAAGAAACGGTACTCAGGTGTATTCACCCCCCCCTCTACACCTGATATTTGTCTCCGGACCAACAATTGGTATCAGAGCGCACGGTGTTCAACTGACCACCTGTTCTGAAATACTGGTCTTCTCGAACTGATCCTTGAAAACGTTTTCTCTGCACAAGCATCTCTTCATTCATCCTTATACTCGTACACATAATGTCTGACATGTCAGGTATCAGGATGGTGCCGATGTTCTCAATAGAGAACTTCACGTTATGGCGTG
This sequence comes from Lavandula angustifolia, assembly GCA_028984105.1. NCBI lineage: Eukaryota > Viridiplantae > Streptophyta > Magnoliopsida > Lamiales > Lamiaceae > Lavandula > Lavandula angustifolia. Next base: position 20,323,192 of record CM054803.1, read on the forward strand.
TAAGAATGGAGGCACACCTTACGTCGCTGCACGACAGCATTACTGACGTACTGGAGACCGGACCCATCATTCCAATGATAGACAGCGTTCAGTTCGCTGAAGTGGAAGGTGAAGGTGCTCGTATCGGTCCGAAGGTTCCCAAGGACAAATCTGCCTTCACGCCTGAAGAGAAAAAGCTACATAACCTCGACCGAGTCGTACGAAATGCTATATTGACAACGCTCAGTGACTCACACCTCGGGAGGGTGCAGGACTGCAAAACGGCGAAAGAACTTTGGGACGCCCTGGCTGTACTGAGCCAAGGAACTCCTCAGATTAAAGAAAACAAGCTCGAATTAGAGCTTCAAAAGTTCGAAGCCTTTGCGATGGAGCCCAGTGAAACCATTGATGAACTGAGCGTCAGATTTACGAATCAATTCAATGTGATAAACGGGCTGGGAAAGGTGTTCTCAAACAAAGAGATGAACACAAAGATCATAAGAGCGCTACCCCGACAGAAGTGGCTTCCTTTTGCTACTTATTTACGTCGCTCTGATCTTAATGCTCTAACTCCTGATGTTATATTTTCAGAATTAAAGACGGAGGAATTTGAGCATAGTCTACCTCGAAGTGTTCCAGTGCTCCAGTGACACTCAAATCGATCATGCCTTCAAGGCAACACTCAGAAAAACGGAGGCAAAAAGATTTCTTCCACCGCAAGGCAAAAGGCTGCTGCAGATACAAAGACATCTGAAATGTCCGTGCGACCGACTTCCGCACTGATGGCTCTCAAATACCAAAAAGAAAAGGAGAGAGTCACAAAGCTGAAGAAATATCACAGAGATTCTCCCCCTGGTAAGAAAGAATATTCAAAAAGGGAAGAATCTAACACTTCTACGAATGCGGGAACACGGAGCTCGTTGCTAGTCCACCAAAAGCTTCGGTTGGAAAAAGCGGCAGAACATCCACGTGTTACAACTGCAAGAAGGAGAGACACTATCAGTACGACTGTCCTGAACTCTCAGCTGCTCAAAGAGCAGAACGGCAAGCCAGAAGAGATAAATTCGCCCAGAAGAGGCAGGCCTACATAGCCGGAGAGATATCCGACAACTCAATTGAAGGGGATACATTCATGTACTCTTCTGAGGATGAAGCTGCATTCGTAGCTGTTGAAGTCGGAGAGAAGGTTCCTGAGGAATCAGCTGAACAGTGTCTGATGGCCGGAGAAGAGGCTGAGGTAAATTCTAAACTTAATATAACCTCCTCTTCACACAACACACACGACACTTGCTCGGTCTCGGATGACCCTATGGACATAGTACAAGCATATGACGACTGCTAGAGGAACAAATTCAATTGAGCAAAGAGTTCAAGGAGAACCATCCAGGAACTAGAACATGTAAAGGCTGAGAATCGAGACTTTCTTCTTGATTGTTAGGTCTCTACTGAGTCAGTGGATCTAGTTGCGAGACTCAAGGAAGAGATCGAATCTCTTATGACTAAGTCTCAGCTTCAAGAGACTCAAGATCTCGGTCCTGACCAAGGACAATTGGGAGAAAGAGACTGAAATAGCCCAACTCGGTCAGAAACTCTCAGACGTACAGAAGGACTATGATTCTCTTAGGAGAAGTGATGAGGTCTGGAGAGAACTGATGACTGAACAATACATGGGAGCAAAGGAGAAACTAGAAAGCATGCTCAGAGCACAACGGCCAACTGCTGTGAAAGAAGGCCTTGGCTACACCCATGAAGCTTCTACCTCCAAAAGCTCGAAGCACCGGGCCGATAGGTTCGTCGAGGAAAGGTGCAAGCTGCTGACACCACACCTTAGGCGAAGAACAAACGAAAGTAATCGCACCTCAGCCGAGCAGCAACAAACAACTGACCAAAGGTTCCAGCCCCGGAAACCGAGATCGAACTCAGGGGGAACCAAGAAGGGCCAGATGGGCAGAACAGTACAAGGAGCCACTTGTTTGAGCATCCGGCTCGACGGTTCGTACTACTATGAGCCCGGGGTCGGGAGAAGCGCTAAGACTCGAAGAAGAAAGCGCTCGAACCCAAAATCATCGGCGAAAGTCGGTATCTCCAAGTCTCGTGGAGAAGAAAGCTGACAAGGTTCAGAAGAAGAAGTCTCAGACTTCTAAGGTCCCGAGACAGATTTGGGTTCCGAAATCACCCACTAACCAGTAAGGACCCAACTGAACCAAAGGGTACCTAAAGATGCTTCTGTTTTGCAGGTGCATAAGGACCCATGGATAGTGGACAGCGGCTGCTCAAGACACATGACATATCAGAAGAACCTGCTAATCAACTATGTACAAGAAAATGGTCCCAGAATTGAGTTTGGAGACAATTCTAAAGGCTACACAAGGGGATACGGAACGCTGAACATTGGGACTGCTTCAGTTCCAAGAGTAACATATGTTAAAGGACTTCAACATAATCTCCTTTCTCGTCGATCAATTGCGTGATAATCTTAACGAGAGTTATCTTTGACGCCGGTTTTCGTGATGTTGTTGATAAATCTACGGGGAAAACAAGTGTTATCGGGATCGCGGAGGAAAAACATCTATGTTGCGGGCATCAAAACCGCAGAACCTGAGGCTTGCCTACTAGCACAGACAAAATCTGGTGACAAGTCAGGATGGCTATGGCACAAGAGACTCAGCCACCTGAACTTCAAGACCATGAACAAGCTAGCCAAGAACTCCAAAGTCAGAGGACTGCCCAACGAATCGTTCGTTAAAGATAGAAATTGTGAAGCATGTGCGAAGGGAAAGCAAACAAAGAGTAGCAATCCACCTATTCTCGTCACCTTCCACCGATGGAATCCTTCAACCGCCGCACATGGACCTATTCGGGCCAGTCTCTCCAGTGACTATAAGAGGCAAGAAGTATGCCCTCATCGTTATTGACGATTACTCGAGATATACTTGGGTCATCTTCATCGCCAATAAATATGATGTTCAAACTGAGTTGCCCAATCTCTCGAAGAAGCTCGGTGTGGAAAAGGACATCAAGATTCAAAGAATTCGCTCGGACGGAGGAACAGAGTTTCTAAACTTCGGTAGTTAAGACATACTTGCGATAAAGAGGGAATTAAACACGAGATATCAGTGCTCGTACCCCTCGGCGAACGGACTTGCTGAACGAAAGAATAGAACACTCAAAGAAGCGAAGCAAGAACGCTCCTCGCAGATTCTCGGACTACCCTCGAAGTTACGGGCCGATGCTACCGACACCGCCCTCGCTACACTCGTAATCGCTCACTACTCACTCGGCAACACATGAAGACACCATATGAACTATGGAAAGGGAGAATTCCTTCTATTTCTCATTTTCACATTTTTGGTCGTCCTTGCTTTATCCACAATAATGGGAAAGATCAGCTGAAGGTCTTTGATAGCAAATCTGATCAAGGAGTTTTCTTAGGATACTCTCGAGTCGAGTAAAGCCTTCGAGTCTTTAACTATTGAACTCTTTGTGTGGAGGAAAGCCCTCATGTTGTTTTTGATGAATTTGTTGCCGAGAACGGGGAAGATACACGGTTAAATACGATGATGTCGGCGGCAAGCTACGGGATCTCGGACTTACCGATAAAGATGAAAAGATCCAAAGCATTGTTGGGATGATGAGTCGACAATGAACAAACTCGAGACTCAACCAACGATCGACGTAGCCGACCTAGTTGATTCTCCCGAACGGAATCAACAACGGTAACATCGGTCGATGAGGAAGCCCCAAGTGGTAATCGAGACCTCTACCGAGAATATAAACTCGGGGGGAACGATTAATGTTCCTGAGCTAAATGCCCCTGAACCTGGAAACTCAGTGGATCCTAACCTTCTTACTGAAATATTGCAATCTCAGAACAGTACTACTGAAATGCCTAACACTCCTACTAATTCTGCAGAAGTTGTATCAGAAGAAGAAGCCAGACTCAGACGATCATGGCTAGATGCTCATTCTTCAGATCTTATCATTGGAGATCCATCAGCAACGATAAGAACAAGATCTAGATTTAATCAAGGCAAAAGCTCACTATATTCTTGTTTCTTGTCTACAGAAGAACCTCAGTCGATAGAGGACGCACTTAATGATGCTGACTGGATCATCGCCATGCAAGAAGAGCTGAACCAGTTCGTTCGAAACGAAGTTTGGGAGCTTGTAGACAGACCTAGACATCAGCATGTCATTGGTACCAAGTGGGTCTTCAAAAACAAGCAAGATGAAAACAACGTCATTGTCAGAAATAAAGCACGACTAGTTGCAAAGGGATATAGTCAGGCGGAAGGAATTGATTTTAATGAAACATTCGCTCCAGTCGCTAGATTGGAAGCCATTCGTCTATTCCTAGCTTATACAACACATCAAGGCTTCAAAGTCTATCAGATGGATGTAAAGTCGGCTTTTACGAACGGCGTGCGAAGGAAGAAGTCTACGTGGAACAACCGCCCGGCTTTCGGCAGGGACATCAGTGTACGAGACTCGGGAAAGCTTTGTATGGGTTAAAACAAGCACCCGGGGCTTGGTATGATACCCTATCGACTTTCTACTTCGAAAGGTTTTCGAAGGGGACAGTAGATCGCACCCTATTCAACATAAAGTCGGTAGATGACATCCTACTTGGTGCAAATCTACGTGGACGACATCATTTTCGGCTCTGAAATGAGATCATATGTCAGCAGTTCGAGAAGATGATGAAAGAGAAATTCGAGATGTCCATGATGGGAGAGATGAATTATTTCCTTGGATTTCAAGTGAAGCAATCACCTGAAGGAATCTTCATCAATCAAGCCAAATACACTCGAGACCTTCTCAAAAGATTCGGTGCGACTCCAAAGCAAGCCGGTCAAAATCCCCATGAATACGAATTTTAAAATCGATCTAGACAAAGAGGGAGCTTCTGTTAACTCTACTGATTATAGAGCTATTATTGGTTCTTTATTATATTTAACAGCTAGCCGACTTGACATAACTTATGCTGTAGGTGTATGCGCAAGATTTCAAGCGGATCCCAAGCGAAGTCATCTCGACTCAGCTAAAAAAGATTATGCGCTATCTGAGAGGAACACCTGATGCTGGGTTATGGTATCCTGCTGATGATAATCTAATACTGACAGGTTATTCTGATGCTGATTATGCAGGATGCAGGATAGATCGTAAGTCAACTTCCGGAACGTGTCAGTTCCTAGGCAGCAAGCTGATATCTTGGTTCTCAAAGAAACAGCACTCAGTAGCAACGTCCACTACTGAAGCTGAGTACATGGCTGCTGGAAGTTGATGTGCCCAGATCCTTTGGCTTCAACAACAACTGAGAGATTATGGTATCATTCTGAATGAAGTGCCCATCTACTGTGACTCCACCAGTGCTATTGCCATAACTCAGAACCCAGTTCTACATACGAGATCACGTGGATATCCGACACCACTTCATCAGAGACCATGTCGAGAAGAAGGATATCAGAATGGAGAAGATCCATACTGACAAACAAAGGGCAGACATACTGACCAAACCACTAGCTGAGAACAGATTCAGAGAATTATCAGTTGAGCTAGGTCTACTGGATCCTACTGAAATGCATCAGTAGAAGACAACTACTGATAGCAGTCCGTGGAGAATTGGAAATATTTGGTATCAGTAGATGGAACCAGTATGACAAGTCAGTAGACTCCGTACAGTGATTCAGTGAGAAGAATCACACTTTGCATACGGCAAGGGGGGAACGTGCTTATCGATACATCAATCATCCTCCTGCGATATAACGGTAACCATCGATCGAAAGTTTAGTCGAAGAGGTTTGCGTAGTATCATATACTTAATTTCTTTTCGAAGCATGTCTCGCATTTATTATATCGGTCGCACGCTGATCGGTAGTTAATGTGCATTTATTTCCCGCCATTAATAAGCTTAAGGAAAGGTCGGTAGGGAAACCTTTTCATTCGCATAAACCGAGTAATTAGTGCTTGTCTCGTCGCGCATTTAATGCATGTCTTCTCACTTACCTTTATTACGTAAGTCTATGTTTGAGGCGGCTTTTGTAATCATTCCTTTTATAACATTTAATCTCAGTCGTCTATAGATTTGAAAGATTAAAATAGGATCGTTGGATCTAAACTTATAATCAGTCAGATATATAAATCTTTCATCTTCTATCTTCCTCCTCACTTTTCGCCATTTTCAACTTAAGAGCTATTTTCAAGCGTTTAGTTTCTTTCTCAAAAATCATCTTAACTGTCTCGCTTTTGCATCTCTCAAAGCTCTTTAGTACTCGGTAATGTATTGAAACCTGCTGAATACTTACTAACTTACTCTATTTTCAAGTGCTAACAAGTTATTTTGCAGATTTCAATGGCGACATCTCAAGTTCCTGAGAATATAGAGGAGATAATGGCATCCATGATTCAGTTTGAACCAACTATGGCCTTCCGACAAGTTGATATCTCTTTCTTGGAACCCGTGTTTGATGCTCTGGAGCGTTCTGGTCTTCAGGAGCTGGTGACGAAGCACCCGAGATCTTATCTACCTAGACAAGTGGTAGAAGTTTATTACAACTGGAGGTCACTCGCGTCTGGAGGCGAGGAATCTTCCTTCGTCTCTATGAAGGAAGTAGATCGAACTATTGGGATACTACTCGGAGAAATCTTCAACGTCGAGACGCGCCGATGCCGACGTTTGATCTTCCGGACTTCAGTATGTCTCCTATCGGATACAAGGAGAAGGAGATAAACGCATATGTTCATAAGTTACGCGGACGCTCCGACATATCATTCAAGTCGGCTCTGCGAAGAACCTTCTGCTCCCCAATACGAGAGGACTAGCCTATATAGTCTCTCATATCCTAACAAGCTCAGTGGATCATATGATCAATTATCCAAGCCAAGGATTCAGCTGATGATGGCGATAGATGATGGGGTTGAAGTGAACTCGGGCCGACTATTATGTCTCGGAGATGAAGGCCCAAGCCCGAAGTTCACTACCCTACCCACTGGAGAGAGGAAGTTAGCCGAGTGTAGGGGAAGTTACTCTATGGGACTAAGATGTCGGTCCTCATAGAAAACTACGTTCGGGAGGCACTCGTCGTTTGCGATTCTAAGTTCTTCGATGTAAAAGCGATTAAGTTCAAGACTAAAGCAGCGACTGAGAAGTCTATCGGTAAGGGGCCACCTGAGCCAAAGAGAGCAGCATCCGCTCTGCCCCCGCATACCGAAGTGCCTAAGAAGAGGCGGGCGACTAAGACCCGGACCAGTGAGGTCTCAATTGCTCGGCCCCTCTCGTTATTGAACCCACTCCTCCTCCTACTCAAGAGGAGCAGATTTTAGATTCTGATACTGGCATTGAGGGTGCGACCCTCAAAGATAAAGTCCAGGTAATTAGCTCTGAGTAGACACAGTCGGACGTCAGGGAACCGACTGAGGAGACTGCGACTGAGTGGACAGCTATTCTCACCACTCATCTCCGTGCCGCAGCTGACGTACACGATGATATTCCCGAGATCGGCCCGGGCACTCGAGACTTAGTCGACATAGCCATCGTGGCTAGGGTTCAAATGCTTCTTAGATTTCTAAGTTGGGATATTCTAGAAGACATTATCAAAACCCACTCAGTTATCTACCTGCTCGATGAGGAGCAGAAGCTACAAGAAGTAATAGGGTACGGAGAACCAGCTGACTTAGCTACTCTTGAAGATCTCAGAGCCGCAATGCTTTACCTTCTAAGCTTGCGAGAGTCAGTCCCTGGTAACACTCCTCCACCCCCATCTCTTCCTGCTGATGATAAGAAAGATGATGATGATGATAACAATCAGAGGAAGGATCAAACACCCAAGTATACAGAGTTGGGAGGCTCTGCTGAGGGTTCAACTCCCCGTGAGAAGAGCAAATCACCACTTCCTGATACATCAGGTGATGCTCAAGGTGCTCCGGGTACGAGTAGGGAGCGGCTCCTCACGTTTTCCGAGTAGAGGCTCGGAACCGGCTCGTACCGAGATAGAACCTATCAGGTTCCGTGTCCTCAAAGTCTCGTAAATAAAGCCATTCGACGCCAAGGAGAGAAAACAGACTTTTGGCTAAGGACGTCCATCCGAAGTGGACGAAGTATACTAAGGCTCCAGACACGAGCTTAGACCAGAATAGCTGCTGGCATCTCAAAGACTCCGGTACCTACTCCTCAACCCAACCTTCGGGGAGATTATTGAGGCGGCCTTAGCGGCTCGGAAAATCGATCTAGAAGCTCGAGTCGGCGGTTGCTCCGAATCGGCGAGAAGATATTTTCGGGAGCGGTGACTCAAGCTCTTGCAAGCTGTTAAGCTCGAAATCGATGAAAGGAATAAGATTGCCACCTCTAGCCTTCGAAAGTTATTATCCAACGGGCGGAGGCTCAAGCTTATTCGAAAGAAATGACGAGAATCGCGAGGATCGAGCTCTGCTTGAAACTCCGTGCAGAGTCACCGCACGACTTAAAACATCAAGAGCCGATCGGGAAAAAGACTGGGAATTATATTGCAATCTCGTCAAGGACTTCGAATCCACGAAGCAACTCGGATTAAGGATTACTGTCCACACCTGTGGAAAGAGACATTCAAGCCATCCGCACCCAACTCTCTAAGGCAGATGATGCCAAAAAGGGGGAAGGTATTATGAAGGATGAACCTGATACGGATATGGCTGATGTCCAAATAGTAGAGGGTGGTCAGGAGGAAGGACCCTCTAATGCTCAGACTTAGGGGGAAGGTATTCGGAGCGTAACAACCCTCAACTGCTAATGCTCAAGATACTTCAGGGGTTCTGCTACTTGAATTTCCTCTAGAACCTACCCCCATCTCATCTTCTGCTGCCCACATAGAAGATGTTGCTCACTTCATTGAGCAAGAGTCTGAAGAAGAACAGGCTCCTCCGCGGGGCCGGGAAGGAGGCTGCTCTTGCTACTACTCCTCCTTCCTCCCCAGGTCCGAAAATTCAAATCTAGAGCGGAACAAGAGGCCTTCGACCTCCGCGTAGCCCAACAACTACAAGACAAGATGGACCATGAGCGACAGCTGGAAGAAGCTCAAATTTCTAAAAAGCCTAAGGGCAAAGTTGTTAAGGGCAAAGGAAAGAAGAAACAAGAGTCTGTGGACGAAGAAAAGAAAAAGGCTCGGGGAGGAGTTCGCAAAAACTCTTTCTACTACGAGTCAAGCTACTGCTCGAGTCACTATCGAGACTCATCTTACACCCGAGCAAGAAGGCGAAGATAGAGCCACGTGGGAAGCCACGCTGCGAGGCCTTAACTCGAGGAAAGGAGATTGTAGGGCATGGGCTCTTCGAGAGAAGAAGAGAATGGCTGATATGGCTAAGATGATGAGCCTATCTCAAAAGCCAGCAGCTGATCCCAGAAGACAAATCCCACGAGGATCAAGGAAAAGAGCGTCTTATGTCAAAAAGGACCCTGTGCTTCATGTTGATAAATGGGTTCCTGCTCTGGTTAATGATCAATGGGAAGAGCTCAAAGAGGAATTTATCAAAGGCTACTACGTATGGAAATTCTATCCAAGTGAGCAAACTATCGAACAAGCCTTTGATGAGTTTTTGTTCAATTATAACTTTGAGTTGAGGGAACAACTTCTGGAGATTATGAAGAGAGAGAACATTCCTTTCAGAGCTCCGGCTTTCAGGCGCATCCCACCTCCTAGAACTACGTGCGGAGTTCTGTGTACAAAGGAAATAGAGGATGAGGTCAGAGCTGCAGCTTATCGCTTCGACCTGAGTGTCGACTTAGCTGAAGACGACGAGGATGTCCAGACACTGAGGAAGGGAATCTACCTATACTATGGTCTGCAACCTCCTGTCGATAGATCTGCTGATTTCAAGAAGCGCACTCAAGGCTTCAGGCGTCAGTAGTGTTTTCTCTTCTCTACTCTTTTGTAATAGTGATAGGAACCTGTAATTTCTTGATCATATATGCTATCGTTCCTATTGCTTGATAGACAATTACTCATTGTCTTACGAAGCATTTTGTTTTGTGTTTTCTCAACCGATCACTAAGTGATCGACACACACTCACACCGGTTTCTCGATTTTGCCTATCTCTCACTGCGATGTTTTGAAGTCATCATATCGGTTTGTTTTCCTCGAGATAGATTAAGGGGGAAATTGTTTGTCGTAGGTTAGCATTTCTTATAAGATGTTTAGAGTTTAGAAGTAGAGGTTTTGACATCATCAATTAGGGGGAAATTGTTGGATATGAGTCGGTAGATGATACTCACTGTTCGTGGTTAAAAGAAAATTGGGGGAAATCATAGTAGTACTATGGAATTGAAGATCCCAAAATCGAGCCGATATCGGTAGTTCAAATGTGTCGTTAGGATTAGCCGATGTATAGGTTAGACTTGTTGTAATCGTTTTTATAATCTTGTCTAAGTCTCGTATGGGGTAATTGTTGAACCGATCTTCCGTCGAAGATACTTTTCGAGACCCCACGTCATCGGTGTAATCGCTTGCGTTCTTCGATCATCACCGAGTAGACCTCGGTAGAAGCCAATCCGGCGGTGATAAGTCATCGGTAGAAGAACTCATGCAAGCCCAAGTACCTTCGTAGTCGCCACCGACTTACTCGAAGTTACATTCCTTGTCAGCCGACTCAGTTGAAGAAGACAAAGACTTTGCAGTCTACTGTATCCGACAGAAAGCGACCCAGCTACTTAAGTCTTTTCGAAAGTTCAGCAGAAGATCATACGAGGTTGTTTGAACGGTCAACTCTAACATTCTCACCAACCACAAACCTCGACCAACAACGCCTTACCTGCTCCAAACAGTAAAGCTGCTCTCATGTACAGTAATTAAATGCCCTGCTGCAACAAGTTCGAATTAATGGCCGTTTTCTTTGGAAGCTTGTGACACGTGGCATCGTCGTCTCCAAAGGACATATGCCATAGCTCACAGCTATAAATAGAGAAGATTTCGAAGCTCCACAAGCGAGTAACACAAAATTAAAAAAGGGAAATTGCTCAAGCTCTCAAACACTCTAGCAACTCAATCAGAACATCCAGCGAAGAATCTGCATTTACTAGAATATTTTTGTGGTTCTTCTCTCTAGAGTCTTTAGATCCCTTTCTTCTCTACCTAAGCTCATTGTCAGATTTATAGCTTAGATTCGAAGGAGTTCATTTTTAGTGAACTGTTCTTATTGTAAGAACTCCTTCATTAGTTGGAGAACTGTTTTCGCTCCCTTTCGAACTTAGGTTTGAATTGTAAAGTCGCTAAGGACTATAACTTAGAAGGATCTGTCCTGTGCATAGTTTCCTTGCTGAGACTTGCTCAGATTAATCAACAAGTTATCCTGCTCTGTTCAGGACCGTGGACGTAGGATCTTGCATATCCGAACCACGTTAAACTGTCTGTGTTCTTTACTGTTTTATTGCATACAAACCTTTGAAAATCATAAGTTTGCATAAAACGTATTTCTAAAATCGCACAGCCAAAAGAATTTAATCTGCGAAAACACGTTTTCAAAAAGAGACAAACTCCGGGCCCCACACTTATCCGCACACTTAAGTCTCCGACTGAGTTTCGAAGTACTGACAAAAGTCAAGAGGAGAGCTCAGTAGCTGACTCACTCTGTCCCGTGATCGAAGGTTTATTTGGCACTGTTCATCAGTTGCAACCAACAGCTTCAGCTGACCTTCACCGAGAAAAAGAAACGGTACTCAGGTGTATTCACCCCCCTCTACACCTGATATTTGTCTCCGAACGAACATAATCTAATCAAGAACTCATGGAAATAGGAAAGTGGAGGTAGGATCTTGCGTATTCGAACCACTCTAAAAATATGTATATCATTTACTGTTCCATTGAATACTATTCATACTGCATAAAACTGAATTTCAAAAATCTATGCAAGTATAGCTTTTCAACAAAGGTTTTTAATACACACACTAATATACTTGAACAAATTTCACTAAAGAAATATTTTTAAAAAAGAGACAATTAAACGTTGGTCCTACACATTTCTCGCACCAATTCTTATACCGAACTATTTATCTACGGCGACGGTCGGTGAACAATACTCGCATATCTTGAATCACTCAGTCACGTGATTGGAAAGCTTACTTGACAAGCTGAACTTATTCAGCAAGCAAAATTAATAGATACTGACTTTCGCGTTTGAGTTTGAAACTTGGACTCGGGTGTATTCCCCCCCCGCCCCGCCCGCCCCCCCACCTAAAGACTCGTCTCCGGACCAACAATTGGTATTAGAGCGATGTTCTTCCGATCATGTTGGTCCGGAGAAGAGCCTTCGGTGTAGAGGGGGGAGGGGGTGCATACACTGAGTGCGAATTTCGACTCAAATACGAAAGTCAGTTGTTACTTAATAGAGCTACTGAACATATCAGTTCGCCAAAATAGGCTTTCTAGATTGTGTGGGCAAAGAGTATGTCTACTGAGTCACTATCTACTAACTTTAGTCAGTAAACAGTAGATTCAGTATAAGATAGTGTGCGGAAGTGCAGGCCCAAAAAAATTTTCGTCTCAGGTTTGAAAACACGTTTTATGCAAATGTATTTTGAAAGTTCAGTTGTATGCAGTATGAATAGTAAATCAATGAAACAGTAAAAACAACACAAGTAGTTCTTAAAGTGGTTCGGATACGCTGGATCATACGTCCACTATCCTGAATAAGGCATGAGTTCTTAATTTAATTTATACTGAGCAAGTAGATCTGTTCGCTAGACAGATACTCTACTTCTAGTCGTAGTGACTTGATCTGTACGGCGGGACGGATACTCGCTTATAGTCGTAGTGACTTGATCAATACGGCTGGATATATACTCTACTTATGGTCGTAGTGACTTTACAAGTTCAACCACAAGGGTTTGTTTTTCTTCAACTAAGAAGGAGTTCTTACAATAAGAACAGTTCAATAAACTGAATTCCTTCAGTTTTTCTAAGCTTAAGATCTTACAATGGATGCTTAGAATAGAGAAAGGGAACTATAAATCTCTAGAGTGAAGAACTAAGATTTACATCTCCTTGAGTAAGTTCTTTGTTGGATAGATTGTTTGATTGCTAGAGCTTTTTGAATGCTTGAGTGCTTTTGGTTCCCGAGTGTCTTATTTGCATGAAGATTGTTATCTATTTATAGTCTCGAGTCATGAATAGATCCGTTGGAGGGGGTCTAAACACGTGTCGAAAACGCCAAGAAAAATGGCCAGCTTGAATTTGAAGCCACTGTAGAAATTCTCTCCTTTTCGGTATAGGGAACAACTTCCCATCGGTGCAAGTACAAGTCCGACGACTACTCATTGGTCGAGGTTAGGGAGTTGGTGAGGCTTGTTCAAACTTCAAAGTAGATGTTGAGTTGACTTCCTCTGATTCCTCGTACGCCTTCACTGAGTTGTCTTCTGCTGACATTCTTTTAAGATATTCAGTACATAGCTCGAATTTCTTTATTGACTCAGTGGGTTCTCAACTACCCAACTGAGTCTCCGGTGCTGAGTTCATCCTGGCCGACAAAAGATTCTACTCGAACCTATCGCCTGCGAACTCTAGCTAGCCTACGAGTTCCTAACAAGCCGAACATAGCTAAGCTATTACATTATCAAGGTTCATCATTCAGCTAAGGGGTTTTAAGATCTTCAAATCTTTATATCGCTTAATCTTATACCCAACATATCACCTTTTTTAGACATAGTGGTCGATTTGAACAGATCTTGAAAAACGATTTCATAACATTTGCATCTTTCTTTTGTACATTCTATACCCTCTTACTATGTTGTCTGATATGCCAGGTATAAGGATGGTACATATGTTCTCAGTAGAGAACTACGACGTATGGTGGATCAGAATGGTTGTGCACCTGACGTCACTCTCCGACAAGCATTACCGGGCAATCGGAGACCGGCATCATTGTACCCATGATAGACGGTATCAAGTATACCACTAAGGGAGGTAGAGGAGCTGCCAAGGTCCCCAAAGACAAAGACGTCTTCACGCTTGCAGAAAGAAAGCTACATAATCTTGACCGAGTTTCTTAGAATGCTATACTGAACACACTTAGTGAATCTTATCTCGAAAGAGTACAGGATTGTAAAGCAACAAAGGAACTCTAGGATGCTCTAGCTCTACTTAGTCGAGGAACTTAGAATATTAAAGATAACAAGTTAGAGCTGGAACTCCAGAAGTTTGAGACGTTCACAATGATGCCCGGTAAACAAAAAAAAAAAGAAGATTTCAACATCAAATTTACGAATTTGGTCACCAGCATTAACGGGTTGGGAAAAATATTCAACAAAAAGGAGATGAATATGAAAATACTAAGAGCGTTACCAAGACCAGAGTGGAGTTCATTCTCCCCATACTTATGACGTTTTGACCTTAACTCCTTCTCTACAAATCATGCATTTTCAGAGCTCAAAGCTGATGAGTTCAATAATAAGGACTTTTTCATGGATGCTTCAAATGATGAATCTACATTCATGGCCAGAGAGGCCAACGACATTGACAAATGCCTATTGGCACTATAAGTGGATAAGGTAACTTCTCAATACCATATTAATGCCTCTTCACCACACACACACGAAACATGCTCAGCAGTTGGAAAACCGCTAGACGTAGTTCTGTCTTATGATGAACTCCTGGAAGAACAAAAAATCAAATGAGCATGCAGTTCAACAAAACAATTCAAGAAATGGAGTTCCTAAAGCAAGAAAATTAGAGATTTTCCTTGGTCACTACTGAGTTTGAAAGACTTGTTTTGAGACAAAAGGAGGAGATTGAATTTCTGATGAGCAAGTCACAACAACAAGAAAACTAAATTTCAGACCTAACTAAGGACATTGTTGAGAAAGATACTGAGATCACAAGTCTGAATTAGAAGCTCTCTATAGTAAAAGGAGATTATGAAGCACTCAGAAAGAGTGATGAAGTGTGGAGAGCACTGATGACTGAACAATACCTTGGAGCAAAGAAGAAGCTCGAAGGGATGCTAAGTAACCAAAGACCAACCTTCTCCAATGAAGGACTCGGGATACACACAAGAGGCATCAACTTTAGGTGGAGGATGCTCAGACAAACTAACAAATAGGTTTGTTCAAAGGGGAACACAATATGGTGAATTTATTAACCCCAAGGAAAAGAACAAAAAAGGCTAAGGCACCTCACCTCAGCTATCGGCAGCAATTTTACAGCTACCGAACCATTTCCCACCCCTAGTATTTATCCAGTGTCCATTTTGTGAATATTTTCCACCAAGTGTCCAAGTGAGAGGAGCAAATGAGAATGTCATCGCTAAAGGAGCATGTTTAGTGAGAGATTTATTTTCTGTTACAATTAGTGAGGAATCGGACATTTCCTCGCCATATTTCCTATCTATTATAAAAAAATAAAAAAAATCAAATTTCCAAATATTCTTTAGTGAGGAATCTGAACTTCCCTCGCCATATTTTCCTTGCTATTAGAAAACAAAAAAAATTAAAATTTGAAATATTTTTTAGCAAGAAATCGGGATTTTCCTCGCTATATTCTCCTTGATATTAGTAAATGAAAAAAAAATAGGAATTCAAAATATTTTTAGCTAGGAATCGGGACCTATATTGCCATGAAATTCTCGCTATTAATAAGTGAAAACAAATAGATCAGAATTTGTAATGTTTTTTTGTAAGGAATTAGGTCTTTCCTCGCCCTGCTCTCCTTAATATTTTTTAGAAAGGAATATAGCATTTCCTTGCCATTTCTCCTCAATCAAACAAAAGAAATTCAAAATTCATAACGATGTTTAGCTAGGAATCGAGACCTTACTCGTCAAGTTCTCCTCGCTACTAGTAAAAAAAAACTCAAATTTATAATTATTTTATGAGGAATTAATTCAATTAATTTAATTTTCCAAATCCAATTAATATGAAAAATGCATAAATCAACTACCTCCCTCCGTCCCAACCGACTTGTCTTGTTTGGTTTTGACACGGATATTTTGGTGAGTGGGTGATTGTGTATAGATGAGTGGGTGATTGTGTGTAGAAAGGTAGACCCCACAAAGAAAAAGTGAGAGTTTGTAAAGTAATAATTTTCCTTTTCAGGAAACAAGAAAAGTAGGGTGGGACGGCCCGTAAAGGAATACAAGACAAGTCGGACGGAACGGAGGGAGTAGTATAATTTTCCAAAATCAATTAATATAGATTTACAATAATGTAATATTTCATATCTATCATAATCCTATATATATTTGGGGGTTTGAACTTTAATTTGATATATTTACTAGAGAAGTATAGTATGAATCTTAATCAAAAGATAATATTGATGTAATAGTTATATTAAAAAAAAATCTATATATATACTCATTACTTATATGAATTGGTGTAATGATTTGGGGGTTTGAACTTCAATTAGGTCATTTATTAGAAGTATATTATCAGTCATGATCAAAGATAATATTTGTATAATAATTTATATTGAGGTGAATTACAATTGGAATTGGAAATGAATAATAGTGAAATACAATAGAAAATATTATATGTTGTCACCTACTTTGGAATCTGTTGGTCCCGAGATAAACGTTCAGGTGTATAGGGGGGGGGAGGTGAATACACCTGAAAACTTTCTCAACTTAAAACGCGAACAGTCCTATTCAGGAGAGTTTCTTGCTGAATAAATTCAGTAGATCAAGCGAGTTGTTCTGGATCGCGTGGACAGAGTGTCTGACTATACTAAGGCCTGCTAGCTGACTGATGTCAGAATTCAGTACCGTTCAGTAAGAGTTCAGTAGAGTGCGAAAAAGTGTAGGCCCGATTCAGTTGAGTTTGAAAACATTTTTATTAAAACTGTTTCAGTAGGTTAGTGCATTCAGTTTAAGCTTTGTTGAAACTCTATTGTATGATTTTGTAAAATGGTTTTTCAGTTATGAACAGTAATCAATGCAACAGTAAAAACAAAATACAACGATTTTAAAGTGGTTTGGATATCAAACAATCCTATGTCCACTATCCCGAAAAGATCAGGAGGCTATTTTATTATACTGAGTTAGTCTCAGTTGGTTTGTGCACTGGACAAACACTGGCCTTGAAGATTATACTGAGCAAGTCCCGGTTTACAAGGATCAAACAGAAGTGTTTGACAAACTCTCCAACAATGAAGGAGTTCTTAACAATAAGAATAGTTCAAGAATGAACTCCTTCTGTTCTAAGCTATGAATATATTCAGTGGAGCTTAGGTTAGAGGGAAGGGAACAAGAAGGTGGATTTTAGAGTGATGAACAGTGAGGAATAATCTCTCTGGGTTCGTGTTCGATCACTTGGATACTAGAGGCTTTAATTCTAATCAGCTAGGTTCCCTAGAGCAAGGATGTCGCCTTTAGCGTAGAGTGTTTCTCTGAAGTTCTTGCGGAAGCTTTGAGTTCTTCTAAGTTTATTGCTCGTAATCGCTCGTTCTTGTTCGTGGTATATTCTTCGATTTGATTTTCCCTCTATTTATAGAGGTGAGCCATGTATAGATCCGTTGGAGACGAACGATCCACGTGTCACTCTCTTTGGGTAGCTAATGACTCTTTTAAGGAATCTTGCAGAGTCTTTTCCTCCATTTCCGGAAAGAGGTTGACTTGCAGCTTTTACCAGAACTTTGACAGCTGGCTGCTCGTCATTGGTCGAGGCATAGAAAGTAGTTGAGACATACAGACTTCTAGAAGAATACTGAAGCTGACTTCTCTGATAACCTCGGACGACTCTATTGATTTATCATTGAGAACCTTCTGACAATCAAGGAGACTGTCAGGTCGTTGCTGAGTCTGACCTGGGGTTCAGTAGTATACTCCTGCTGAGTCCAACTCTACTGAAGGTTGACTTTGAGTTCAGTGAACTATTCCTGCTTAGTCCAGTTCTACTGACTCTTTCAGTATGCTGCTCCTGTTGAGTCCAACATTACTAAATCTGAACACCTCTCAGTATGTTGCTCCTGCTGAGTCCAGCACTACTGAGTCTTCACTCTATGGTACTGAGGCGGATAGTCTACTGAAGGATCAGCAGACAGAACTCAGAGCTTGAACCATGCTGAAGGAATGTCTGCTGAGTCTGAAACTCTCAGAGACTAAGGCGTTACTTTTACAACACAATGGTTCACCAACCAAATTAGGGTTTTGGGATCAGCCAAATCTTCTAAGCAACTAATCAGGTTACTGTTGAATCACATCCCAATAATTTCCCCCTATTTGATGATGCCAAAACCTAACACTACAAACTATCATATACAAACTCCTTACAAATATTACAACTAGAATTAGTGGAGTTATACATCAAGTTCTAATCTACTGAGGGATAAGCAAATGATAATTTCTCCCTTACAACAATTTCCTCCTTTCTCAAATAGAGTCTATCAGTCTAAGCAAAACAGACAAACACAAAATAAGCAGTGAGTGTGTAAGTCAGTAAACACTTAGGTGATTCTGAGTGTTAAATATAAATAGACAGGCCATAGAGACAATGAGATGTTGTCAGGCCAAATAGGAAAGATGTTTTCTATAATGTAAGAAATTCAGTACATGTACATCACTTTCTATCTAAAAAGAAAAACTAATAGAAACAATCTTCTAAACTCTGGATCCTTGCCTTGAAATCTTTAGACTTGTCTTCCGGAAAAGGGAGTCCATACATCTGAAAAGTATTCTTCCGCAGCTTCTGAATTGTGAGCACATCTTCAGGAAAGTTAGGATTCAGTTCCAAAGCCAAGATAGCTTTCCTGAGTTCTCCTTCTATAACACCTGTGTAGAGAGAGCCATCAAGTTTCTGAGGAGGTGGCAATGGTCTAAAGACAGGAGTCTGAACATCTTCCTTGTCATTAATGGCCTTCTCAACTATATCATAAATCTCTGGATCGCATCTGAGTAGCCATTGAACAAAGGCTTGGTTATTGTGGGTTTCGGGCCAATATCTCCATACATAGTATCTTTTGATAAACTCGGCCTTCAGTGATTCCCACTTCTGAGTCTTCTACCACGGCATCCACTTGTCCACCCTAGGCCATCTATAAATCTTCTGATCAGTAGGTTTCCTGCCTCGCCTGTATTTATATGGAATTTCAGTATCTTTCGGCGGTGGTGGCCTGAGCTTCAGTTGCTCAGCTTCCCTGGCTGCCTCAGCAGCCTTCTCTTTGGCTAGAGCTTCTTTTCGCCTGAACTCTTCTATTTGGTAGTATTTAGCTCTTTTGTCCAGGGCAACAATGCTGAAATTTATCATCTCATCGATAGTTGGCTCAGCTCTTGGTCTCTCTTGCTACTGCTACTGCTGTTCAGAATCTTGTTGTTGTTGAGAATCAGTTGCAGCCTTCTCAGTTTGCTCAGCCTCTTTCTCCTTTTCCTTTTCTCTATCGGCCTCATCATCGATTTTCAGTTTCCTAGGAGGAGGCCTAGTACCAGGCATCTTTCCTGACACCTTTGTCTTAGCCTTAGCCGGAGCCTTCTTCGGCTTATTCGCGGCTTCAGCTTCAGCTAGCTCCCTGGCTAACTTCTCGTCAGCATCAATCTGGGCCTGCTCAGCTTGGCTGATATATCGTTTAGTCCCTTTCTTCAGTGGGGTAGGGATTTTCTACTTTTTCTTCCCTTTTCCCGCCACTGGTGGAGGCAGAGGAGTCTCTTCATCCTCATCTGAGTCCTCAAGGAACTCAACAACTTCTTTGATGTGTTCCGCAGAAGTTTGGGTTGCTGATTCCTTGGGCTCCTTCGGTCCTGAGCTACTTGGGTCAGTCTCAGCGCGCACTACATCTCCGGCGCTAGAGACACCCTGGGCCTGACCTTTGTCAGTTCCTGAGGGGTCAGTGGGAGCTGATTGGCTATGAGTTGCTCCGTGTACTCCCTTCTTCCCCCTTGCTGTCCTTTCCCCCTTTTTGGCATCATCAGCTGAGCTTGGGGTCGGGACTGGAACAACTTTGCTATTTAAGCCAGAGTACGCAGCAGCTAGCCTGTCTAAAGCCTTCTGCATACTCTCAAACCTCAGGTGGAGGTCATTCCTCTCAATGATCAGATCCTCACCATACTTCCGGTGAGAGGAATCAACCAACTCCTGGACCGACTTCAGCTTGGCATCGATCTTCTCTTCATAGGCCTTCTAGATAGATTGGATTCTGAGCTCATTGGCCTGAGTCAGTGAAGAGATTGAGTTGAGGTGTGCTGAATGTGCTGCCTTGAATTCCTCCAGAAGTGATGTCTGGGCAGCTGTCAGCGATGTCTGCTGTTGTTCAAATTCAGCTCTCTGGGTGGCTAAGGATTCAATGAGTATTACAGAGAAATCAGGAGCAGCTGTGTTTTGAATAGATGTTCTCAACTCCTTGATTTCCTCACTATGAGTTGTGGTTGTCTTCTTCCAACTTTAGTGGACAGCTTTGGCCAAGAGCCGGTTATGAGCTTCTTGTCCTTTCAGTGCCTTGGCTACTGTCCTCGATCGCCGACCTTTGGAGTTGGGCGCAACCTCAAATGTAGACCCCAGTAGAAACTATTCTGGGTCCACAACACGAGAGGTTCTAGCTACCGACTGACCTGGAGGGAGGATGCTGACAGGTAGGTCAGTAGAGGGTTGAGCACCCTCCTCCAGTTGAGTACCCTCGAGCGGGCTTCTCGGGGCTGCATCATCGCGCGTGGGCCCTGATCATTGGGATTAGAACCCTCTGAAGGCGCGACTGCTGAAGGGATGCGATCGTCAAGAAGTGCCAACATCACCGCCCTTAGATCCTCGAGTGAGCTGAAATCCGCAGGCTCAAAATAGCCTATCTGCTGGCGGATCTCCAGCTCCTCGGTATTCAGTCGTTCGTAGGACTGGTACTGGATCAAGCGATTAAGAGTTATCCACTGGAACCTTATCGGCATTTGAAGCCTAGCCTTCGAGCTATGGACACCAAGTCCGAGTGACTTGTGATCTCCCGGTATGGCCTCGGAGACTTCTCGGGTGGCTCGTTGCGAAGAGCTTCAACCTCGTACTCGATTGTCTCGGCTTACGAGTTGGTCTCCATTTCGTCTAAGTCAATGGGAGATGATGTCTTCTCAGCAGAAGGAATGCTTCCGAGTGGTGGAACGTCCAGCGGGAGGAGTTGTCGGCTCAAGTTCTGTCCCCTGTTCCACTGAGACTTCCTTCTCAGCAGAGACTGTCTTCTCTTTCAAGTTAGCTCTCTCCATTGAGACTGTCTTCTCCAAGGAGTCAGAATCGTCTCTCAGTCTAAATGGAGGAATGATCACAGCTTGTTCAGAAGACATCTTCTGCTTCTTTTGGGGTGTCTTCTGAGGGGTCTTCTAAGGAGTAGACCCTGTCGTGGGAGTTGTAGTCTTTCTCTTCCCTTTCCTCACTTCAGCGGGCCCCACCCCAATCTGCTGAAGGGCCGCTGCCTTGCTGTGAAACCGGATCTTCTTGGGATTGAACCACAAAAATCTTCTATCATTATGGTCAGCTTCATCCCATATAACAACTTTCCCTTGACACTGAGGCTATATGTGGACTTATCAAATTTTGCAGCCTGTGTCTGGAATTCTCTAAGAAAGAATTTCGTCCAGTTCACCTTAGCTCTATCATAAATTGACATCATCATCTGGAGCTTTGGCCTGGACACTTGATCAAACGAGCCTGCTTGGCTTGTCAGGATTTGGGTTACGATGTAGGCCAGGGCACGATGCTGAGGCATCATCGAGTTCTTAGGAAACGCCGCTCTGAAGGTTGTTGGCTCCCCACAGAAGATCTCTAGATACTCATCTATCATGTAATCCTTGTACCCTGCAACCCGACTGTGCCTTACATGTGCTCTACAGACCGCACTCCATCTTTATTCCCAAGATCAATCGTCTTTGCTTCCTGCATCCTTCCCCCGCCGCGGGAAAGAAAGGAAGTCGTTTTGGAGCTGAGTCCGGAACCTCTGGTAAAATGCCCGCCCGTCACCCAGCGGATAAAGTACATTACATAGTACACTTATCTCGCTGACAGGTAGCTTGAAGCTCCTCTGAAGAGCTTGTTTGATGGACATCTTCTTCATCTCTTCGTAAGCTCTGGTCGGGTCAGCCACGTGATGGATAATAAATCTTCCAACGATATCACCATCTACGACTTCTGAGTTGAGATATAACTCAGATATTTGATGGGGGAGGAAGAATGCCGGCTTCCTCGATAAGAAGGCTTCGAGACCTGATGCTTTGAGCGCATCGAACACCTCGACCATTATATCCAGATCACACGTGTCGAACTCCATTATGGGTTCACACCATACCCAGTCCTTCTCTAATATCTCGATCATGTTGACTAGAGAAGTAACTGAAATGTTTGTCTGCGCCATATCTGAATCTGCATAACTCAGTATCAGTATTGAAATAATGTAACAAGTAAACATAAATACTGAATAAGCATGGAAATCTACCGTATTAATCTCTGATTGAAGATGAATGCAGTTTGCAAGAATAAAATTCTAAGTACAGAAATTTTAGGGTTTTAATCGCAAAGGGTGAAAATGGCGATTTCAGAGCTTAATCGTTGATATATATGAAAGTGAAGGTGAACAGTTGTTAATCAACGACTTAGTTTAAATCCCGCTTTATGAGATGGACGGTCTGGATTTGATTTTATAAAAAGTAATGATCAATAGAGCCGCCTAAGTCAAAATACAGTTGTATATAGCCAAAGAAGTAAGTTGACATGACATGCATTTAATGCAAAGCAGAGTTCAACAATCTTAGCATAGAATGTCGTGCATTTAATGAAACCATTTATAATAAATGACATTCTCTAAGGCATTGAATACGATGCTGAATCAGAATCATAATGGCATTAAATACTGGGTTGACTACTGAGAAGAGATACGCAAACCTGTCAGCTGAACATCGTAGTCAGCTGATACCTCGTGTAGTTGGTTGCTGAATCTCTGTGTACGGAATAAGTCCAGTACTGAGAGTGAACATTCCCCCTTGCTGAACGCTCCTCTCCTGAATCCACTTACTGACTTGAGTCAGTAGGGTCCAGCAGACCTAGCTCTACCGAAAGTTCTCGGAATCTGGCTTCAGCTAGAGGCTTGGTCAGAATTGTTGGGATTTTATATACTGGAAGCACTTTTTATGCTTGTATACAATGTGTTTTTGTCCTTACCACTACTTTATTCTCCTATCTGATAAATATGTATATTTGCACATGTTATCCTTTATCTTGTATAAAAGTTAGATTTGTGTGGTGTGTCGGGTATCATAGAAGACAACACAAATTGGTTGAACTGACAAAATATAAACAGTTATCACTGTTGAGACAACTTAAGGATAAGTTGTCGGTTTAAGCTGCAATTTAGATAAGAAGTGGCTTGTCTTAGCTGCTTGTCTTTATTGGTACACTTAAGGTGGTGTATTGACGGATCACAGTGAGATGTGTTCTCCTAACTGACCTTAGTGGAGAACCAAGATCTCGGTGACTTAGCTGGTCTTAAGCTTGGTAAAACTTCAGCTGAGTGCATTTGGCTTAGGGGTGTTCGGTACGGTATACCGTAACATTTTTCTCATACCTCTTGTTGGTCCCGAGTGTACGGTCAGGTGTAGAGGGGGGGGGGGTGAATACACCTGATTCGATTTCTCAACTTCGAACTCGAACAGTCCTATTCAGGATGGTGTCTCGATCGAAATAGTTCGGCGGACTGCATAACCGTTTCGAATCGAGTTAAAAGCTAAAAAGAGTACCGAATCGGCCGAGATCTCGCTAACCGACTAGGTCGAATTCGGTATCGTTCGGTGAGAGTTCGGTGTGCGGAATTGTGTAGGCCCAAATCAATTTTTGTGAGAAAACGTTTTAAGTCTCGGTTCGGTAGTTTTAAAAGTTCGGTATCTTTGAGACAGGTTGATTGATTTAAATATGATGTTCGAGTATGAATAGTAAAATCAATGCAACGCTTAAGAAAGCAAGAAGAGACACCGGATTTTTAAAGTGGTTCGGATATCGCTCAAATCCTACGTCCACTTGTCCCGAATGATCGGGAGGCTATTTATTATCCCGAGTTAGTCTCGGTCGCCTTGCACACCGGGCAAAGCCGCGTCTTGGTTTTTATATCGATCCAAGTCTCGGTTTACAACACTATCAAAAAAGTGTTTGACAAACTTCTCCAACGATGAAGGAGTCCTTATACAATAAGGATTGGGTTCAAATGTGAACTCCTTCGTCTAAGCTATAGATAAGAACGGTTGAGCTTAGGGTTAGAGGGATAGTGAATATGAGAGAGTAGCTTCTAGATCGACGAACAGCTGAAGGTAAGCTATAAGTTCGTGTAACATCGATTGGATACTAGAGGCTTTATATGCCGGTTTAGCTTGATTCCCTATGAGCCAGAATGTAGTCTTTCGCCGGAGATTGTTCTTCGAGTTCTTGCTAAGACTTTGTTCTTTGGAATTCGCTCGTTTTCGCACTCTCTCGTGTTCTTGGTTAGCTTCAAATCTTGAATGATCCCTCTATTTATAGAGCAGAGATTGAAATAGATCCATTGGAGACGATCTTCTTCTCTCTCTCTCTCTTTTTGGTAGCAAACTGCTCTTTTGGTGTAGGTAACAGTGTACTTTCCCACCTTTTTAGGTAAAAGGTTGATCTCAGGCTTTAGCGGTGAGAAGACACGTGTATTCTTGTCATTCGTCGAGGTGGATGGAGTGGTTGAGACAACACAAACTTTGAGACAGACTGAAGCTGACTTCTCTCTTCCTCGTACATGACAATGCTGATTGTCTTTCAAAAGATTCTGACAGTCCTGAAGACTATCTGTCGTTGCTGAGTTTGACCTTGTATTCAGTAGATAGACTGCTGAGATAAGTCTACTGAAGATCAGCTCTGAGTTCAGTGAACTACTCCTGCTGAGTTCAATTCGACTGACTCTCTTTAGTATACTGCTCTCGCGAGTCCAAGATCACCGAGTCTTCTACACTGGTGCTGAGGCAGATAAGCTACTGAGCGCCTTGACCAGAGCAGAGTGTCTACTGAGTCTGAAACCTCAGAGACAAAACTTATACAAGGGAATGGTTCATCATTCAGATAGGGTTTTGGGATCTTCAAATCTTCAGACAAGTACAGAGCACAAGGCTACTGAGCTTAAGATCAGTGTCTAAGACCGAATCATTTCCTACTGAGTGAAACAGTGCTGAGGATGGAATCATCACCCAACAATTTCCCCCTATTTGATGATGCCAAAACCTATCATCTATGTCCTATCAACTATGCTAAACACTAACTTACTCGAAACGAGCTCCTTACAAATATTACAAGTAGGATCGGTGGAGTTGTCAGTAAGTGCTAGACTACCGAGGGAGACAGGCGGAACAATTTCCCCCTTTACAATAATTTCCCCCATGCAACAATTTCCCCCAAGAGAAATAATAACTCTATGAAAGTCTAGTCTATCGGAGATCTAACCGAGCAAAAACCGACAAGTAAATAAACAAGGTGTGTGTGTCGAGAATCACTTTAGTGATTCCGAGTGTTAAAGCATAAAGCAAACACGGCTATTTAGACAACAAGTAGTTGTCGAGCCAAAAGAAGATTTGTATATATATGATAAACGGGTTCAAGACATTACAAATCTTGCTAAGCTAAAAGGAGAACTAAGAAGGAGAACCCTTAAACCGCCGAATCCGATTCATGAAACCTTGGGATTGATCTTCGGGCAATTGGGACTCCATACATTCTCGAACGTGTTCTTCCTCGGCTTCGGTATTCGGCGAAGTCTGGCTGGATCATCTTGTTCTAGACCTCTGTTCAACGCAAAGATTCTTCAATTCTTGTTCAATCATTCCGAGATGTCTTGAGTCGTCTTGTCTTACGGGTGGAGGAATGATCCTTGCTTCGAGAACGCCGACTACTACCCCTTCGCCATTCTTGCTACGTGCATATATGGGTAAAGATCGGGTTCGGTAATGGTCATCCACTCGACATAGGCATCAGCCTTAGACATTTCAGGCCAGAATCGCCAGAAATAATTTCTCTTGATAAACTCTATCTTGGCCGATTCCCATCTCTGATTGAACCGAATAGGAATCCATTCATCTGATCTCGGCCATCTATGTGTTTTCGATCGTTTGGCTTCCCGAACCTTCAGTATCGATAAGGAATGTCGGCTTTCGAAGGGACTCTCGGCTGGCCTCTTGTTCGATGCGCTTCCCGAGTGCCTCAAGGTCTCGCCAAATGTATCCTCTCCTTTGGCGGCCTCTATCTGTCTAGCTTCCTCTCCTCTGGTAGAGATATCTATCCATCTAGAGCGAAGATTTCTTCAATTTCGCATCTTGCTCTTGAGGCTTCGAGGAGCTTGTTCAGAGTCAGCAGAGGTACTGGATTTGGTTTTGGATGTACCTTGCTGCTCAGTGCCTTTTTGCTGTTGCCTCTCCCTATCTTCATCATCTTCAATTCGAGTTTTATCGGGAGGCAATCTAGCAGGCGCCTTCTTTTTTCCACCGCGTGCTTGGTGCCTTAGTCTTTCCTTTAGCAGGCTTAGACTTTGGTTTGTTGGCAGCTTCAGCATCGGCGATCTCCCTTGCCAGCTTCTCATCAATGGCAATCTGAGCCTCCTCCTCAGCTGAGATGAATCTCTTGGGTTTCTTTGCTGGAGGGGTCGGGAGTTTCAGAATTTTCTTACCTTTGCCTTGAACGGTGGAGGTAGAGGGACTTCTTCATCATCATCTCGAGTCCTCTCGAGTCCTCTTTACGTTCAAAGCATACTCGCAACCTCCTTGATGATATCAATGGGAGTATGGGTTGCATGAGTAGCACTGGGATCCCGAGCCACTTGGGCCGGTCTCGGTGTGCTCGCACTGGGACACCCCGGGGCCTCACCCGTCCGAGTCTCGAGCCGAGTCCGGGATGACTTCGGTGTAGCTTCCCCCTTAGATTTTGGACTTTTGGTGGGGGTCGGCTTCTCGGTACTCGTTTTCTTGCCTTTGGTCGGCTCAATACTCTTCCCTCTTCTACTTTCCCCCTTTTTGGCATCATCAATTGCGGTCGGGGTAGGGATAAGTATTGTGTTCGAAGGGCGATGAAGGAGGTTGACGATGATCGAATTTGATTGTGGATGTTTGTCGAGCCTCATGCAGCTCGTTCCTCTCGAGGTTAGAACTTCATCATATGGCTTGTAAGAGAGTTCAATTGCAGCCTTTACATCATTCGGCTTCTCGGTGATCTTGTCTTCCAAGGCCGGTTGGATATTCTCAAGTCTTTGTTCGGTGGCCTCGGATTGTTCGGTGATAGCGTCGGTATGAGCCGGTTTAGAAGCCAAAAATTCATCAAGTAGCTTGGCTTGGCTCTCCCGAAAGATCTTGAGTCGAGCTTCGGTGGACTTGTTTGCCGAGCCAACGCTTCGAAATAAGCGCGAAACATCGAGGGCGGGCGATGGAGAGACGAAGACTTCAGCCCCTAAAGTTCTTTAGTCGTGGCTTGAGCAGTCTGCTTCCATGTCCTATGGATGGCCTTCGCAAGATCTCGAATTTTGATCCCTTGAGCAGTTAAGGCTTTTGCCACTGATCGAGATCTCTTTGCGGCTTTGGCCGGGCGCCGTTCGAAAGTCGATCGCAAAGAAGAGCCGAGCGGGCTCTGCGAGGACGAAGCACCAGGCCTTGGACTTCTCGGGACCAAGGATACCGAGAGGAATATCGAAATGTCGGCATGTGTATCCTTGTCACGGGAGTGATCCCTTATCGGGTTGTCCAGGGCCTGAATCCTTGGGTGGGTCCTAGTCGTCATGATCTGACCCATCTGAGGGTGCTGAGCCTTCTGCTTGTTTGTCATGTATCATCGCAAGCATAGCGGCCCTCGATTCTCCATGGTGCTGAGGTCGGCGGGCTCGAGTAGCCTTATTTGCTGCCTCAACTTCATCTCTTCTTCATGGAGTTGCTGACGAGGAGTAGTGGAGAACAAGGCGAAGTAGATGCGGCCACTCCTGAAAGCGAAGAAGCATGTGGAGCCTTGCTGATTTGGCAAAGATCATCAAGTCTGAATGATCAGCAAGCTCCGGTATCTGTTGAAGGATCTCACGGGAAGCTCGAGATAAGATCACTGAAGCTTCCATACCGATTGATTCACCTTCGGATGCGGTCTCGTACTCCAAGTCTATGTGTGAAGTCTCGCTCTTCGGTTGGAGGGACCGAGCCGAGTGGAGGGACAAAAAGGGGGCCGTTTGCAGGCGCCGAATATCTCGCGCTCCGAGCTTCGAAGTATCCCCTTGGTTTCTTTCGGTGGAAACGATCTTCTCCACTCGGCCGAGTCTTCTCGGAAGACTCGGACTCATCAACCAAGTGCGGGGTTGAGTAGTCCTCTCGGGAGCCTCGTTCGGCGAGCACTTCGGAACCTCCTCGAGTGGCCGGCACCTCAATGGCTTTTTTCGGTTTCTTTGCCGGTGCCTTAGGAGTTTTAGCGGGAGGGGTTCTTTTCTTTGTAGGCGTAGCTCGTCGAGGCTTTGATTGCGGAGAGACTGCCGAGGGTCCCGACCCTATCTACCGAAGCGCCGTCTTGTCTTGTTGTGAAATCCGACCTTCTTCACATTGAAGTACTCCTTGTCACCGTAGGTGATAGGCTCGAGATCCACATAAATCCTCGATCATGATGGACAGTTTGAGTCCATACAGCAATTTGCCCTTTGTGCTCAGCATGTTCGATGCCTTGTCGAACTTAGCGATCCCGAGCCATGAATTCACGGATAAAGAACTCCGTCCAGTTAATTTGGGCTCGGTCGTATATGGCCATCATCATCCCGAATCTTAGGCCTCGACACCTGGTCAAACGACCACGCTTGGCTTGTCGGTAGCTACGTGACAATGTAAGCAAGTGCCCCTGAACCGAGGCAACATCTTGTTCTTCGGAAAAGCGGCTACGAAAGTAGTGGGCTTTCCACGTGAAGACGGTAAGATATTCATCAACTCGGTCGTCTCGTACCCAACTGTACTCAATTCCTTCGGAGGGCAGATCAAAGCTCCGCTTCAGGGCTTCCTTGATGGACATCTGCTTCAGCTCCGTAGTGGCGTCTGGGATAGAATGAACAACAAATCTCGCCACTATGTCTCCAGACACTTCGTCTGAATTCAAGTACGGTTCGCAACCTTGTCTTGGGAGGAAGTACGAAGGCCTCCTAGACATAAATTTCTCCAGCCCTGACTCGCGCAGAGCTGAGAAGATCTCATCCATATACTCCAGATCGCATGAATAGAAATCCATGGTGGGTTCAAACCACACGCGATCCTTCTCCAGAATGTTCTGCATATCCGCTGGAGATATCATAGAGATATTGGTTTCCGCCATTGTACCTATTACACGAAGTTGTTATCAGTATCGATTTTTAAATAAAACAGTTTAATACTAGATACTAATCAATAAAGATCAGCACATAAGTAACTTCATGTAGGCATACCGAGAATTTTATCGAAGAGAATGTAAGCAAATGAGGGTTTTTGCACAAAGGTATTCTCGAATTTTTAAGAGGTAAGATATGATCGAAATGTTAAGCGCGAATATGGCGGTTCTTAAGATTTGATCGAAATGTGTACATATCTAGAAGATGAACAGTTATCGATCTAAGGCTGTGTTTAAACCTACTTTATGAGATGGACGGTTAAGATTCAATATTATAAAAGGTAATGATCACAAAAGCCGTCTAAGTCAATGCAAGGTTTAAACATGCCTAAAGAGTAACTATGATAAGACATGCATTTAATGCGCACAGAGTTCAGCAAAGTTGTGCATAGAATGTCGTGTATTAAATGTAATCTGTTATCAATAAATGACAAACTAAGAGATATTTAAATCATGCTTTGAATCTCCATAATAAATGCTTATCATTGTTGCATTAGATACTATAGAGTAGAGATACGCAAACCCGTCACCGAATATAGTAGTCACCGATACCTCGTGTAGATGGTTTTATCGAGTCTCTACGCATCGAACTTACTCGCATCGAGAGTGATCATTCCCCCTCACTAGAATGTTCCTCTCCCCGAAACCTTATTACCGATCGGGGTCGAGGGGGGTCCAACAGAACCTAGCTCTACCGAAAGTTCTCCGAATCGCGGTTCGCCTAGAGGTTTGGTCGTATATCGGCCCTTTGTTTGTCGGTATGGATCTTTTCCATCCTCGATATCCTTCTTTTCAACATGGTCACGAATGAAGTGATGTCGATGTCCACGTGCTTGCATCTCGTGTGAAGAACAGGATTCCGAGTGATTGCAATAGCACCGGTATCGTCGCGAGAAGATCGGTACTTCATTCCGAATGATGTCATAGTCTCTCGTGCTTGTCTCGGCCCAAAGGATTTGGGCGCAACAACTTCCAAGCAGCCCACGTATTCGGCTTCGGTAGTCGACGTAGCTACCGAGTGCCGCTTCTTTGAAAACCATGAGATCGGCTTGCGCCAAGGAACCGACATGTTCCCGAAGTTGATTTTCGGTCAATTCTACATCCCGCATAGTCGGCATCGGAATAGCCGGTTAGTTCAATATTATCATCACCGGATACCATAAACCTATGTTGGGTGTGCTTCGAGGTAGCGAAGAATCTTCTTTGCTTGAGTCCGAGATGGCTACGCTCGGATTCGCTTGAAATCGAGCGCATACACTTACGAAGCATAAGTTATGTCGGGGCGAGTAGTCGTTAGATATAGTAATGAACCAATTATAGCACGGTATTCGGTTTGATCTATCGATACTCCCTCCTTATCAAGATCGATCTTCATATTCGTGTTCATCGGGATCTTGATAGGTTTGCTGGATGTGCCGCCGAATCTTTTGATGAGGTCTCGAGTGTATTTGCTTTGATTGATGAACGTTCCTTTGTCGGTTGCTTGACTTGAAAACCAAGGAAGTAGTTCATTTCTCCCATCATCGACATCTCAAACTTGTCCTTCATCATTCTTTCAAACTGCTGACACATAATGACATTCTTCGAACTGAAGATAATGTTATCCACATAGATCTGCACGAGTAATACGTCGTCTTCCAGTCGAATGCTGAACAACGTGCGATCTACAGTGCCCTTCCGAAAACCTTTCCGAAGAAGAAACTCGAGCAGGGGTATCGTACCAAGCCACGGGGTGCTTGTTTTAACCCGTCTGAGCCTTTACGAGTCTATATACTTGATGTCCCTACCGAAAGCCGGGCGGTTGTTCCACATAGACTTCTTCTTTCAAAGACGCCGTTCAGAACGCAGACTTCACATCCATTTGATAAACTCTGAATCTTTGATGTGTTGCGTAGGCTAGGAATAGTCTAATTGCCTCCAATCTTGCAACTGGAGCGAAAGTTTCATCGAAATCTATTCCTTCAGCTTGACAGTAGCCTTTAGCCACGAGCACTTGCTTTGTTCCCCGACTATAACGTTGTTTTCATCTCGCTTGTTTTTGAAGACCCATTTGGTTCCAATGACATGTTGATGCCGGGTGCCGTCTACAAGCTCCCATACTTCGTTTCTCGTGAACCGATTCGGCTCTTCTCGCATAGCAATAATCCGAGTCGGCATCTTTAAGTGCATCCTCAATATTCCGAGGCTCTTCAAGTAGATAAGAAGCGGGAAAATAATGCGCTTTCTCCTTGACATAATCTGGATCTTGTCTTGACATGTGCTTGAAGGATCTCCAATTATAAGATCAGCAGTGTGAGCATCTAGCCACGATCTACGATGTTTTAACTCTTCATCTGAAATTTGTTCAACACAGATAGTAGGTGAGTTAGGCATTTCAGTTGTACTATTCTGAGATTGAAGAATTTCGGTGATAAGAGTATGATCTACTCGAGTCACCGAGGTTCGGGGGCATTCAGCTCGGGAACATTACTAGATGTTCCCCCCCGAGTTGTTATTCTCGCATAGTGGTCTCGATTACCTCTACGGTTTCCTCATCGACCTGAGTTACACCGGGATTGATTCCTGTTCGGGAGAATCAATCTGCTCGCCTACTTGCTCTCTGGGTTGAGATTCGATAGATTTGTCTTCGGTTTCTTCGTCCGAATCATCATCCCAACATAGCCGAATCTTTTCGAATTTGTCCTTTACGCTTAGATCCCGTAGGCGTCTCTTCGATGTCCTCGATTCGAATTTGAGTTATTGCTCCTGTCTTCAGTAGCAAACTCGTTAAAAACAATATGAGGGCTTTCCTCCACGCAAAGGGTCCGATAGTTGAATACTCTGAAAGCTTTGCTGACCCGAGAGTATCCTAAGAACACTCCCTGATCTGACTTGCTATCAAAAGTCTTCAGCTGATCTTTCCCATTATTGTGGATAAAGCATGAACAACCAAAGATATGGAAATAAGATAGAGAAGGCTTCCTGCCGTTCCATAGTTCATATGGTGTTTTCTTATGCTGCTTTGTCAGTAAAGATCGGTTCTGAGTGTAACATGCAGTATCAGTAGCTTCTGCCCAGAATTTAGTTGGGAGTCCTGAGTCTGCGAGTAGAGTCCTAGCTGCCTCTTTTAGAGTTCTGTTCTTTCGTTCAGCAACTCCATTCTGCTGAGGTGTGCGTGCAGCTGAAGTCTCATGCTTTATTCCTTCTGCTTTGCAGAACTCCTCTACCATGGAATTGAGGAACTCAGTTCCTCTGCTCGAACGTATTTTTCTCGATCTTGGTGTTCTTCTCGATCTTGAGCTTTTTCAGAAGCGTTGGTAACTCTGTTTTGACGTCAGACTTGTTGGCAATGAATATGACCCATGTGTAGCGCGAGTAGTCATCTATGACCACTAATGCATAGTTTACGCCTCGATCGTCACCTGGGGAGACTGGACCGAACAAATCCATATACGAGAGTCGAAGGATTCCATCGGTGGAAGGAGATGGAACAGTTTGGATTTTCTTTCTTTGTTTGCTTTCCCTTCAGACATGCTTCACACTGAGTGTCTTTGCTGAATACTTCATTCGGCAGTCCCCTTGCTAGAGTGTTTCTTGCTAGCTTGTTGAGCGTCTTAAAGTTGAGATGATTGAGCCTTCTATGCCATAACCACCCCATTCTGTTTTCATTCTTCGCCAAAGCAAACAAGCTTCGAGGTTGGTCGAGTTCCGGTCAAGAACGTATATGTTCTTTTTTGCGCGAACTCGATAACACTATTTTCCCTATAGATTTATCAATAACATCACAGAAACCAGCGTCAAAAATCACTCTATTCGAGTTATCACAAAATTGACTAACAGAGAGAAGATTATGCTGAAGTCCTTCAACATAGGATACTCTAGGAACTTGGCAGTTCCTATGCTGAGTGTGCCGTATCCTCTCGTGTAGCCTTTGGCATTATCTCCAAACTTGATTCTGGGTCCATCTTCAGTAACATAATTCTTCAGTAGACTCCTTTGGTATGTCATATGTCTTTAGCATCCGCTGTCCACATACCATGGGTCTCTGCGCACCTGCAAAACAGAATTATATTCAGGTACCCTTTATTTTTGATTTTGGGTCCTTAGATGTTAGTTTTCATAACCCAAATCTGTCTAACCACCCCGGTGGTTTCGGGCATCTTCTTTCCACTAGAAGTCAACATATCGACCACCTTGGATCGGTCATAGGTGACTTCGAGGCTTCCGAGGTTCGGGAGTCCTAATCTTGCGAGGGTGGATCCGCCGACCTTAGCCTTCGTGTGGCTTTCTTTTTCTTCCGACCTTTGGAGCCTCTTCGACTATAGGTTCATAATAATATGACCCATACCGAGCTGGATGTGTCGGCTTTGGAGGTCCATACTTGATCGCCAATTTTGATTTGCTTGGTTCCCCCTTGGCCGAACCGGGGTTTCTTGGCACCGATCTTCTTGTCGAATGCTGATGTGTGGGATGAGGTGCTTTCATCTTCTCGTTTGTTCTTTGCTAGGGGGGTTCGGTATATTTGCGTTCATAGTCTCCCCTTGAACAAACCTATCGGCAAGCCGTACTTCGAGTGTACTTGGGGCGGATGAGGAAGCTCCTTGGGCCGAATCCAAGTCCTTCCTTGCGGTGCTTTGGCTTATTGCTTGCTAGCATAGCCTCCAATTTCTTCTCAAGCACCCTTGTACCTCTCGGTCATCGTGTTCCTCCAGATATCATCACTTTTCTTCAGTGTGTCGAGCTTGATCTGAAGTCCTGACATTTCTTGCTTCAGTAGACTTACTTCAGTATCTTTCTGAGTCAAGTCAATGGTCAAAACTGAAATCCGATCTTCTTGATGCTGAGACTTGGCCATCAGAGAGTTTATCTCCTCCCCGAGTCTCAACACAAGTCCTTCGGCCTCAGTAGCAACCTGACTCTCCTGAGAAAGTCTCTGATTCTCTACTTTCAGGGTATCCAACTCCTGAAGAGTCTTGCTGAGCTGCAGATTCATCTGAATTTGTTCATCGAGAAGTTCTTCATATGCGATCGCGACGTCCAAATTCTCATCTGCACCTGAAATAGTGTCGTGTGTGCAGTGTGAAGAGGAGTTAAGTGGTTCATGAGAATTTACCTCATCCTCTTCGCCTGCCATCATGCACTTTTCAGCTGATTCATCTGCTTCATGCTCTAAGGCCATGAAGGCTGCTTCATCGTCAGATGAATCCATAAAGGAGTCGACTTCTTCTGAGTCGTCTGAGATTTCGCCTGCAATATAAGCTTGTCTTTTCTGGGCGAATTTCTCTATCCTTGCCTTACGTGCTGCGCGTTCAGCACTACCGAGCTTAGGACAATCATATTGATAATGTCCTGGCTTCTTGCAATTGTAACAAGCGATGACTCTTTCTTCTTTACTTTCGCTATTCTTTGATGGTTCTGAGTCATCTTTCTTTCTGCATTCAGAAGATTGTGAGTCAGGAGTGTGTTTCGACATATAATTTGACTTACCTTTCATTTCCCGATAGGCTTTAGTCACTTTTCTGCATTGCTCCTTCTCCTTCTGATACTTTACAGCGAGCAGCGCATACTTCTGAGCGAGACTTCCTTCTTGTAGATCATTGAGTGAAGGCTCAGTCTTACTCGTCGTTTTGCTCGTCGCTGGAGATGCTGTGATGACTGATGCATTGAAAGCATGGTCGATTTTTGTGTCAGCTTCAGCTCTCTGCTTTCTTTGAGGTCTGTCGAACTCAAACTCCTCTGCCTGTAATTCTGAAAAGATATGGTCAGGAGACACATCATCTAAGTCAGAATGTCGCAATAGAGTGGCAAAAGGTGTCCAGTGTCCGTCCTAGGCGGTGCCCTCGAATCTTCGATTCATCTCTCGATTCTTTGTATGTCTTTCCCAGCCCATTGATAGAGTTCATTAGATTGGTAAATCTGACGTTCAGATCTTCGATTTTGTCACCGGGCATGAGAGACAAGCTTTCCAGCTTTTGGAGTTCCAGTGCTAGTTTATTCGCTTTAATCTTCTGAGTCCCTCGACTCAGTAGCGCTAGAGCGTCCCGGAGTTCTTTTTGCGGTCTTGCATTCCCGAACCACGCCAAGATATGAATCACTAAGGGTGGTCGGTATAGCGTTTTACGGCAACACGGTCTAAGTTGTGAAGCTTCTTCTCCTCGGGAGTGAAGAGACTTCGTCTTTGGGAATCTTCTTCCCGGCCACCATTCCTCCTCCTTGAGCTTGGTCCTCGAGTTACGACACTATCGATCATGGGAACGATAGGTCCATCTTCAAGCACTTCGATCATATCGTCATGGAGGGATGTCGGATGTGCTTCCATTCCGACTCGCCATACTCCATAATTCTCCACGGGTACCATCCTTATACCGACATATCGCCATGAAGAATATAGATATGAATGTAGAGTGATATGCAGTGAAAACGTTTTCCTCCGGATCCGTTCGAATAGACCAGTCTCAAAGTGACAAGAGTCTTAAAGAACTCAGGCTCTGATACCAATTGTTGGTCTTGAGTGTACGGTCAGGTGTAGAGGGGGGGTGAATGCACTCGATTCGATTTCTCAACTTCGAACTCGAGCAGTCCTATTCGAGGATGGTGTCGGCCCAAATGATTCGGCCCGGACCGGACAACCGTTTTAGAATCGAGTTAAAGGCTAAGAGTACTGACTCAGCTGAGATATGCTAACTGACTAGGTCAGAATTCAGTATCTATAGTAAGAGTTTAGTGCGCGGAATAGTGTAGGCCCAAATCAGTTTTTGTGAGAAAACGTTTTAAGTCTCAGTTCAGTAGATTAAAAATTCAGTATGCTGAGACAGTTGATTGATTTTAAATATGATGTTCAGTATGAATAGTAAAATCAATGCAACGCTTAAGAAAGCATGAAGAGACACCTTGGATTTTTAAAGTGGTTCGGATATCGCTCAAATCCTACGTCCACTGTCCCGAATGATCAGGAGGCTATTTATTATCCTGAGTTAGTCTCAGTCAGCTTGCACACTGGGCAAAGCCGCGTCTTGGTTTTTATACTGATCCAAGTCTCAGTTTACAACACTGTCAAACTTAAAGTGTTTGGCAAACTTCTCCAACAGTGAAGGAGTCCTTATACAATAAGGATTGGGTTCAAATGTGAACTCCTTCGTCTAAGCTATAGATAAGAACGGTTGAGCTTAGGGTTAGAGGGATAGTGAATATGAGAGAGTAGCTTCTACATCGACGAACAGCTGAAGGTAAGCTATAAGTTCGTGTAACATCGATTGGATACTAGAGGCTCTATATGTCGGTTTAGCTTGATTCCATATGAGCTAGAATGTAGTCTTTCGCCGGAGATTGTTCTTCGAGTTCTTGCTAAGACTTTGTTCTTTGGAATTCGCTCGTTTTCGCACTCTCTCGTGTTCTTGGTTAGCTTCAAATCTTGAATGATCCCTCTATTTATAGAGCAGAGATTGAAATAGATCCGTTGGAGATGATCTTCTTCTCTCTCTCTCTTTTTGGTAGCAAACGGCTCTTTTGGTGTAGGTAACAGTGTACTTTCCCACCTTTTTAGGTAAAAGGTTGATTCGCAGCTTTAGCGGTGAGAAGACACGTGTATGCTTGTCATTCGTCGAGGTGGATGGAGTGGTTGAGACAAAGCACAAACTTCGAGACAGCATCGAAGCCGACTTCTCTCTTCCTCATACATGACAGGTGCTGATTGTCTTTCAAAAGATTCCGACAATCCCGAAGACTATCTCGCCGTTCTTTGAGTCCGACCTTGTATTCGATAGATAGACTGCCGAGATAAGTCTACCGAAGATCGGCTCCGAGTTCGATGAACTACTCTGCGCGAGTTCGGTTCGATCGACCGTCTCGCATATCGTTCTCTGCCGAGTCCAAGATTCACCGAGTCTTCTACACCGGTGCCGAGGCGGATAAGCTGCGAGCGCCTTGACCAGAGCAAAGTGTCTACCGAGTCCGAAACCTCGAGAGACAAAACAGTATACAAGGGAATGGTTCATCATTCGAGATAGGGTTTTGGGATCTTCAAATCTTCAAACAAGTACGAGCACAAGGCTACCGAGCTTAAGATCAGTGTCTAAGACCGAATCATTTCCCACTGAGTGAAACAGTGCTGAGGATGGAATCATCACCCAACACCGCTTACCGTACCGAAAATATTCATTATGAGAAAATGCTTACCGTTACCGATCGATAACTTCGGTATACCGAACTACGGTATACCGAAAGTTCGGTATGAGCAATCTCCATACCGTTGCCATACCGCTATTTCGGTATACCATACAGTACTTCGGTATATCGAAACTTTCGATATACCGAAGCAAACGATATACCAAAACTTTCGGTATACCATACCGTACTTCGGTATACCGATATACCGTACTTCGGTATACCGAAGCAAATAATTATTACGATTTTAATTTTACTTCATTTAATAACTTTATTTAATATTTAATACAAAGGAAAAATTCTATTCTACTTCATTTAATATTTAGAAACTAATTAATAGAATATATATCGAGAAAATGTAGAAAGAAATTAAGAATATAATTTTGCCCAAAATAGAATATTTGATTTACATTTGTCTTTGATGTTTCTTTTCTTGATGGAATATATCACAATAATCGATATAAAGTAACATTTAATAATATAACTAAATTTTTTTATTTGTATTTCATTTTATTTTTCTTTTCTTGATTAAATTAGTGTTTCACTTGGAACACTGATAATATAATACAATAAATTATTCTCTCAATCATATATATATATATATATATATATATATATATATATATATATATATATTTTGATTCATAGTGACTAATGATTGTTAAGTTGTATGGTCATATTATCATATGAACATTTATTGAATTAGTTTATGTTTCTTAAAAATCAGACAAATTAAGAAAAAGTTAAATATTTATTTAAAATATGAACCATAAGATGATATAAAATTTATACAAAATAATAGAGAACAAAAAAATATAAATTTTTTCAATAAATAAACTTAGATTAATTTTTCAGTCCACTTCAAGTATTATTTAGGCAATTCAAATAATTGGTTATGTAATTTAAAATTTTTTGAATTCATTTCATGGTTTAATAAATAAATAATGCGAAATTTGCTAAATAAAGTTATGTCATTTAACTGGTATGTACGGACTACGATTAATTTATTAGGCAAACATTAATCTATAAATGTATAATATAACATTAAGATTGATATAATGGACACACATTAATCTATAAATGTATAATATAACATTAAGATTGGTATAATGGATAGTTCGGTATACATCGATATAATTCGGTACAAATTGGTATAGTTCGGTATGAATCGGTATAGTTCGGTTCGAATCGATATAGTTCGGTATATCGGTATGTTCGGTATGTTCGGTATACCGTTGCATAATTTCGGTATGCAACGGTATACCCCGGTATATCGGTATACCGGATATAGTTCGGTATATGGTTACACAGTATGTACCGAGGTTTCGGTATGCAACGGTATACTGCGGTATGAGAGATCTCATACCGTTGTCGTGCTCGAAAAACTTCGATACGGTATCATACCATACCGAAACTTACGGTATACCAAATTTTCGGTATTTTCGGTAATTTTTCGATACGGTATGTGCGGTATACCAATTTTTTGGTATACCGTAACACCCCTAATTTGGCTATCTATCACTTTGACCTACTATGGTGAACGTCATCGCGACCGGATCTACGTATCCTGGGTGTTAGTAGTTATTTGTGGCTCAGTCGGTTGTGCGTATCTTGCGGCCGTATCCTAGTAAAATGGGTTGATAATATCCCCTGAGGAACTCGAAAGGATTAGCACACTAAACCCGGCCGGTTGATTAAGTTCAGGTGTGTTAATAAGGTCGAGTGGTACTACTGAGGAATATAAGATGTTAATTAATTTAAGCTGTCAGTGAGCGTAATTAATTAATGTATATTTCTATCTTAAATACGGAGATCGATTAAATCTAAAATACAAGCCCTTGCTAAATTTGGGATAAAGAGGTAAGTCAGCACGGATTCTCTAGTGGAATGAATCGTGTTTATTAATTAATTTTGCTCTGGGCTGAGCATGGATAATTAATTAATTTGAGACCCAACTTTATTTCTTGTATTGGATCCCTGATCTGGCCCAATTAGTTGCCTGGTTATTTATTGTCTCTCAGAAATCATTATTAATAGATTAATGTATTTTTATATTATTTAATAATGTTATTTATCTGAAATAATTGGTTGGGCCAATTAATTGATAAATATTAGTAGCCAAGTAAATTAATTAATTATATTATGGGCTAGTTATGTGGAAGCCCATTAGAAATATAATTAAATTAATGAGCTACAAATATATTAATGTTATATTGGCTTTTGAAGCCTATTTATATTAGTATTCTGTTCAGAAACAGATTACACTCATTCAAAAAATCTGAGACGCCGTGCTTGAGTGAGGGAGAGACAAAATATTATTTTCTTCAGTTCTCTGACCACCCAGAGGAAGAAAAAGGCCGGGACACAGATCAGAAGATCTAACACAAGAGCAACAATCAAAGCCGCGACAACATACGAAGGAGGAAGGTATCGGTTTCTCACCCTCAATTATCCTTCAATTGGTATCAGAGCCTGGTTTAGGCACTGATTGTTGCTGTTAGATGTATGATTAGGTTTTATTTCGTCGTTATCGGGCTATTTTCGTGTTTGGGGCGGCCTGCGAGCCACTGTTTTGACACCGTTGTAACGTTTTTCTCGTGAGAAAATCCACGGTAGATTATAGGACCTATTTGTTATGTGATTGTACTATTTTTGCACTGTAATTGGTCCGGGAGGCATGAAAAATGAGACGAAAAAGAATCTGATTTTTGCAGCGAAAACCCTAGTTTTCTAGGGTTCTGCCGCATCTTGCGGCGGAGATTCCCAGCGCGTCCGATGTCTGATCGATGATCGGCTTGAATCTATGGAATCCCCGTCTTACGAGCTTCGCGTCAATAGGTCGTAAGGGATCATCCGATCCCGGATGCGATCGGAATTGACGTCTGAAGTTGGCTGCTCGTTATGAATTCGTTTCGGCGAATCTTTTGAAATTCAGGAAATTGAGGAACTAATCTCGGCCGGATTCTGTTA
Source organism: Lavandula angustifolia (assembly GCA_028984105.1). Lineage (NCBI taxonomy): Eukaryota > Viridiplantae > Streptophyta > Magnoliopsida > Lamiales > Lamiaceae > Lavandula > Lavandula angustifolia. The sequence continues at coordinate 20,363,556 of CM054803.1, forward strand.
CTCGGTGGTCGTGAGTGTTCCAATTACATTTCCCCTCTTTCAATTGATTGAATTGGGGCTCGGAAAGGGAGAATTCGGGCGACGAAGGAGGCGCGATTCATCGCGCAAAACTCTTCGCGGCGGCGGCTCCAGGCGGCCTTTCTGCATGAATCCGACGTCTAGGTGACGTCAGGGGGGTGTGTGGACGGCGGAGGAAGCCGGGGGATGGCCGTGGGATGCGTGACGGCGCGCGCACGATCGCTGCCGCGCGCTGGTTTTTTCCAGCGGTGATCTGCAGTACGGCGGCAGGCTTCAGGCCGCGATCTCGGTGGCATAGCCTCACCAGACGACGACGAGGCGAAGGAACAAACCAGAACGGCAGTTTTCTAGCGGTGGCGGCGTGATTTCGTGAAGAAGACGAAGCTGGCGTGGCGCACCATGTCGCCCCTGGCCGACTCACGCCCATGTGCGCGCGCGTGTGCCGCCACGTGACGGCACTTCGATGATGTGGCGACGACAGTTTTCAATGCAATTTTCGATGCAGTTTTCAAATTCGAAGATTTTGAAGATCGAAGAGCTGTATTTTGATCGGGCAATATAATAGTTAGGGATTACGTGTTTTAAAGCCCAATAACGACTTTAAATTTCCTATTTGCTTATTTATTTTTTATTATGCTTTAGCATGCGATTATGTGATTAATTGTGCTTAGAAAAGCCTGTAAATAGGATTTATGTCGTTATTAAAGCATGTTTTATTTTTCGCGAGCACGTTTTATTATTTGCGCTTAGAAATTGCATGCTTTAGGAATTATGTGGATTTGCATGATTCGTAACAAACCTTTTGATTAAAAAGACTAAGCAACATTAAATTAAATGTTTAATTATATTCCATTAATTTGGATATTAAGCACTTAATCGGACCTCCATTAATTGGACTCTACACAAAAGTAGTAAGATTATGTGAGTAAACGTCCACCTGCGTGGCTTGCTTGCATTTTTTAGCTACAAGTTTTGTGAGATGAGTTTTCCAAAACAATATTTGATTATTATTGAGTAGTGGGAGCGAAGCCGTAAACGTCCACCTGCGTGACTTGCGTGCCTAGTAAACACGAGTACTCTAGAAGATAATAATTAAATTGGATGACTAATTAGATCAAATTGAATGCGGCATGGTTCGAGTAAGTATGTCAATTTCGAGAATTTGATTCTATTTTGGTCAAATTAATGGTCAATACTTAGATGTCACCGCAGGTACACTTCACTTCCCTCGAAGTCCCTTCCCATGTTTTAATAGTGATATGGTCCAGAATATCGAACTATTAATTCCATTCGTCTTAAGAACCTAGACGTGGATTGGAATTAAAGAGCTAGGTAAATAGCTTGGTTTAGGGTTACGCTAGTAAACGTCCACCTGCGTGGCTTTCTAGTGGAATTCCTAGAGCCGTTCGAGGTTTTTAACATCATTGTTTTTTCAAAAGGTTACAATGATCGTTAATTACGAATTATGTGCAAATAATTTTTCCTTACATGCTTTATTTTAATTATTTTTCAGATATGTCTGTTCAAGCTGTTGTTAATAGTCTTATGAACCGACCCTTAAAGGGTATTGACAATTTTAAAGAGTGGAGGAAAAACCTTACACTAATGTTCCAAAATGAGAAGATCTTGTATGTTCTCAGTACCCCTGAACCTGAACTCCCCGAAGAAGAGGCGACTGAGGAGCAGATAAGGGAATCTGAAAAGTGGATAGAGGATAATGACAAGACTCGTTTTTTCATTCTATCCACTATGGTTAATTCTCTTGCTTCACAGTATGAAAACACGCCTCATGTAGGAGTGATATGGGATTCCATGGCTGAAAAGTTCGGTGAGACCGACAGATCTTAGAGATTTCATCTTCTGAGGCAGGTTACTACCTGCAAAATGGCTGAAGGTGTATCCGTGCAGGATCATGTTTTACATATGATCGAGCTGCTAGATCGGCTTGCAAAGGTTGGTGGTGTCTTGGATCTTGGCATTAAGATAGACATCATTCTACATTGACTACCTAAGTCATATGAGAATTTCCGCCTAAATGTAGTGATGTCAAGGAAAGACTACACTCTGAATGAACTTCCGAGTGAGTTAATTACTGCAGAAGGAATCATGGGTCAGACTAATGGTAAAGGAACTTAAATCTTGAACACTACTAGCAGCTCAAGGAACCCTCCGAAAGCTAGATTCCAGAAAAAGGGCAAGAAGGCTACGAATGTCAAGAAGAATAGTGGAAGCACGAAGTTAGCACCCACTGTAGGGGTTCAAAAACCTAAGGGGAAGTGTTTCAAGTGTGGTAAGGTTGGACATTGGAAAACTGAATGTCCCGACTTCAAGGCAAAACAGAAAGGTACACGCATCACCTTAGTAACTGAAACTGTGCTTGTGTCCGCATCTACCCATGAATGGGTAGTAGATTCCGAGCAACCGATCATGTTTGTTACACTTTGCGGGGTTTCTGCGAAAAAGGGTTCTTGCTTGATGGCGAGGTGGTGGTTTCCATGGTCAATGGATCGCGAGTTCCAGCTATTGCCATAGGAGATTTACATTTATCTATTTTAGACTCTAGTTTAGTATTAAGAGATGTTTTATTGGTGCCTTAGTTTAGGCGAAACATTATTTCCGTTTCAAAACTTTTTATTGTGGATGGTTATAGATCTGTTTTTGATGATCAAATTTCGATTTCAAAAGGGAAAGATCTTATCTTCAATGGGACTTTAATTGGATCTCTATATACTATTAGGTCTAATCTATGTACATCTGTTAATGTTGCTTCCTCATCATTAAATCATAAGAAGAGGAAAGAATCTTCTAAGGTAAACCAAACTTATCTATGACACTTAAGACTAGGTCACATCAATCTAAATAGGATCCAAAGGTTGGTGAAATATGGATCATTGGAGTCTCTCCAAGTTGAACCATTTCCAACTTGCGAATCCTGCTTGGAAGGTAAGATGGTGACTAGGCATTTTAAGGCAAAGGGTTATAGAGCCACAGAAGCATTAAGTTTGATTCATTCTGACTTGTGTGGACCTATGTCTACACAAGCTCGTGGAGGGTATGAGTACTTCGTCACATTTACTGACGATTACTCGAGGTATGGATATGTTTACCTTCTTCGCCACAAGTCGGATTGCTTTGAAACCTTTAAGGAATTCAAGACAGAAGTGGAGAAGAAGTTAGGTAAAGAAATCAAAACACTGCGATCTGATCGTGGTGGGGAATACCTATCCAATGAGTTCAAGGACTACTTGACAGAATGTGGGATTACATCCCAACCGACAAAGACGGCATGCCTCAGCAGAATGGTGTGTCAGAGAGAAGGAACCGAACTCTCCTAAACATGGTTCGGTCCATGATGAGTTATGCAACTTTGCCAGTTTCCTTTTGGGGATATGCCCTAGAGACTGCAGCATACTTGCTGAACCGTGTGCCATCCAAGTCGGTTAACACGACTCCAGTCGAGTTGTGGAGCGGGCACAAGCCCAGTATGCACCACATAAAGATTTGGGGGTGTCCTGCTTATGTGTTGAATAAATAGGCCGACAAGTTGGATTCACGTTCAGAGGTTATGTTGTTCATAGGATATCCGAAGGAAACGAAGGGTGGTTATTTTTTTGATCCTAAAGAACAGAAGATCGTGGTTAGCACCAACACTCGGTTCTTAGAGGAGGATTATATTAGTATTGATAAGTCTCGAGTCGAGATCATCCTTGAGGAATTACAAGGTGACCGAGATCCACTCACAGAGCCAATTGTGCAAGATAGAGCTCCACAAGCAACTGCACAATCTATTAACACAACTCTTGACACTCTTCGACGTAGTGAAGGGTGATATTTACACCTGATCGGTATATGTTCACTGGGGAGACTTCTGACCATCTGCCGGCAGATGAACAAGACACCGTGGATCCCTGGACTTACAACGAAGCAGTGGGAGATGTAGATGCAGATTCATGGAGATTCGCCATGGACTCAGAATTTAAGTGGGAGAATCGCCATGGACTCAAAATTTAAGTCCATAATTGATATGGATGTATACGAGATCACTGAACTACCTGAGGGCTGCAAGGCTATTGGTAGTAAGTGGGTATACAAAAGAAAGAGAGGATCGAATGGAGAGATCATGGCATTTAAGGCCAGGCTAGTGGCAAAGGGTTTTACCCAGGAAGAAGGTATCGATTATGAAGAGACCTTCTCGCCTGTAGCAATGATCAAGTCTATTAGGATTCTCCTTGCCATAACAGCTCACATGAACCTAGAGATCTGGCAAATGGATGTCAAGACCGCATTCTAAAATGGGCACCTTGAAAAAGGTAGAGACATCTATATGAAACAACCAGATGGTTATGTGAAGGAGGGCGAAGAGCATCTAGTTTGGAAGCTTAAGAAGTCTATTTATGGACTTAAGCAAGCTTCCTAGTTATGGCATCGCCGTTTTGACGAGGTAGTCAAATCCTATGGTTTTGTATCCTGCCCTAACGAGGTGTGCGTGTACCGCATCTGTGTTAATGGAACAATAGTGTTTCTTGCACTTTACGTAGATGACATCCTTCTCATTGGCAACAATGTTGAAGTGTTATCGAGCGTAAAGACATGGTTATCCGAGCAGCTTCAAATGAAGGACTTAGGAAGCGCTTACATCCTTGGGATCAAGGTTATACGAGATCACCGTGAAAAAGGATGTTAAGCTTGTCACAAGCGTCCTACCTTGATACTGTTATTGCTCATTTCAGCGTGCAAAATTCCAAGAGAGGTTCGGTACCTTTCAGATATGGCATTTTTTATCCAAGAATCAGTGCCCTAAAACGCCTGAAGAGATAGAAAGTATGAGCATGGATAATTAATTAATTTGAGGCCCAGCTTTATTTCTTGTATTGGATCCCTGATCTGGCCCAATTAGTTGCCTGGTTATTTATTATCTCTCAGAAATCATTATTAATAGATTAATGTATTTTTACATTATTTAATAATGTTATTTATCTGGAATTAATTGGCTGGGCCAATTAATTGATAAATATTAGTAGCCCAGTAAATTAATTAATTATATTATGGGCTGGTTATGTGGAAGCCCATTAGAAATATAATTAAATTAATGAACTACAAATATATTAATATTATATTGGCTTTTGAAGCCTATATATATTAGTATTCTGTTCAGAAACAGATTACACTCATTCAAAAAATTTGAGACGCCGTGCGTGAGTGAGGGAGAGACAAAATATTATTTTCTTCAGTTCTCTAACCACCCAGAGGAAGAAAAAGGCCGGGACACAGATCAGAAGATCTAACACAGGAGCAACAATCAAAGCCGCGACAACATACGAAGGAGGAAGGTATCGGTTTCTAACCCTCAATTATCCTTCAAGAATATCGGCCCTTTGATGGTTAGTATAGATCTTCTCCATTCTGATATCCTTCTTTTCGACATGATCACGAATGAAGTGGTGTCTGATGTCCAGGTGCATGTATCTAGTATGAAGAACAGGGTTCTGAGTGATTGCAATGGCACTGGAGCTGTCGCAGAAGATCAGCACTTCATTATGAATGACGTCATAGTCGCGTAGCTGCTGTCTCAGCCAAAGGATTTGGGCGCAGCAACTTCCGGCAGCCATGTATTCAGCTTCAGTAGTTGACGTTGCTACTGAATGTTGTTTCTTTGAGAACCATGAGATTAGCTTACTACCTAGGAACTGACAAGTTCCCGAAGTTGATTTTCGGCCAATCCTGCAACCTGCGTAGCCAGCATCAGAATAACCAGTTAGTTCAATATTATCATCTACTGGATACCATAAACCCATGTCAGGTGTTCCTCTGAGATAGCGGAGAAACTTCTTTGCTGAGTCCATGTGACTCTGCTTAGGATTCGCCTGAAATCGAGTGCAGACGCCTACAGTATAAGTTATGTTAGGTCTAGTAGCAGTTAGATATAATAAAGAACCAATAATTGCGCGAAATTTAGTATGGTCTACTGATACTCCTTCTTTGTCAAGATCGATTTTCATGTTCGTGTTCATCGGGATCTTGATTGGTTTGCCGGATCTGCAGCCAAATTTCTTGATGAGGTCTCCATTATATTTACATTGATTGATGAATGTTTCCTTCTTTGATTGTTTAACTTGAAATCCGAGGAAATAATCCCTCTCTCCCATCCTAGACATCTCGAAATGTTGACACATGATGACATTCTTTGATCCAAATATAATGTCATCGACGTAGATCTGCACAAGTAAGATGTCGTCGTCCAAACGAATGATGAATAGTGTGCGGTCTACTATGCCTTTCTGAAAACCTTTCTGAAGAAGAAACTCAGACAGGGTATCGTACCAAGCCCTTGGTGCTTGTTTTAACCCGTACAGAGCCTTTCTGAGTCTATACACTTGATGTCCCTGCTGAAAGCCGGGAGGCTGTTCTACATATACTTCTTCTTTCAGCACGCCGTTCAGGAACACTGACTTCACATCCATCTGATAAAATCTGAAGCGTTTATGTGTTTCATAGGCAAGGAATAGTCTGATTGCCTCCAATCTTGCAACTGGAGCGAACGTTTCATCGAAATCTATCCCTTCAGCTTGACAGTAGCCTTTTGCCACGAGTCTAGCATAGTTCCTTACTACGACGTTGTTTTCAGCGCGCTTGTTTTTGAAGACCATTTAGTTCCGATCACATGTTGATATCGGGGTCTGTCAACAAGCTCCCATACGTCGTTCCTTGTGAACTGATTCAGCTTCTCTTGCATAGCAATGATCCAGTCAGCATCTTTAAGTGCGTCCTCAACTAAATGAGGTTCTTCAGTAGACAAGAAGCAGGAATATAATGCACTCTCTCCCTGAAAGAATCTGAATCTTGTCTTTACACTTGCTGAATAATCTCAAATAATAAGGTCTGAAGAGTGAGCGTCCAGCTACGATCGACGATGTTTTAACTCTTCACCTGAAATTTGTTCAACACAGATAGTAGGTGAGTTAGGCATTTCAGTTGTACTATTCTGAGATTGAAGCAATTCAGTTATAAGAGTTGGGTCTACTGAGTCGCTAGGTTCAGGGGCATTCAGCTCAGGAACTTCATTTGGTCCCCCTAAGTTGTTACTCTCAGTAGAGGTCTCAGTTACCACTTGGGTTTCTTCATCGACCTGAGTTACCTAGGATTGATTCTGTTCAGTGAATTAACATGTTCAGCTACGTTTGCTGCTGGGTGTGATTCAGTAGTCTTGTCTTCAGTTTCCTCTTCTGAACCATCATCCCAACACAGCTGGATCTTTTCAACATTATCCTTTAAGCTTAGATCCTGTAGTTATTTACTGATGTCCTCAGATTCTGAATTTGAGTTTCTGCTCCTGTCTTCAGTAGCAAACTCATTAAAGACAACATGAGGGCTTTCCTCCACGCAAAGGGTCTGTTAGTTAAAAACTGTGAAGGCTTTGCTAACCTGGGTGTATCCTAAGAAGACTCCCTGCCCTGGTCTCACTTGCTATCAAAAGTCTTTAACTGATCCTTTCCATTATTGTGGATAAAGAACGAACACCCAAAAATATGGAAATAAGATAAGAAAGGCTTCCTGCCGTTCCATTGTTCATAGGGTGTCTTCTGATGTTGCTTCGTCAGCAATGATCTGTTCTGAGTGTAACACGCAGTATCAGTTACTTCTGCCCAGAATTTACATGGGAGCCCTGAGTCTGCGAGCAGGGTTCTTGCTGCTTCTTTGAGTGTTCTATTCTTTCTTTGAACAATCCCATTTTATTGAGGCGTGCGTGCAGCAGACGTCTCATGCTCTATGCCTTCAGCTTTGCAGAACTCTTCCACCATTGAATTCAGGAACTCTGTTCCTGTGTCTGAATGAATCTTTCGGAATTCGGTGTTCTTCTTGACATTGAGCCTTTTCAGAAGCGCATGTAACTCTTTGATCGTCACAGGAGAGACTGGGCCGAACAATTCCATGTGCAGGAGCTAAAGGATTCCATCCATGAAAGATGATGGAACAGGTGGATTTTTCTTCTTTGTTTGCTTTCCCTTCAGACATGCCTCGCACTGAGTGTGTTTGCTGAACACTTCATTCGGCAGTCCTCTCACTAGAGCGTTTCTAGCTAGCTTGTTGAGCGTCTTGAAGTTGAGATGGCTGAGTCTTCTGTGCCAGAGCCACCCCGTTCTATTGTCGTTCTCCGCCAGCAAGCATGCTTCAGGTTCTACTGATTTCCAGTCAGCTATGTATATGTTCTTTTTGCGCGAACCTGATAACACTGTTTTCCCTGTAGATTTGTCAATGACATCACAGAAACTAGCGTCAAAAATCACTCTATTCGAGTTATCACAAAATTGACTAACAGAGAGAAGATAATGTTGAAGTCCTTCAACATATGATACTCTTGGAATTGTGGCGGTTCCAATGCTGAGTGTTCCATACCCTTTGGTATAACCTTTTGCATTATCTCCAAACTCGATTCTGGGTCCTTCTTCAGTGATATAATTCTTCAGTAGGCTCCCCTGGTACGTCATGTGTCTTGAGCATCCGCTGTCCACGTACCAAGGGTCCTTGTGCACCTGCAAAACATAAAATATTCACGTAACCTTTATTTTTTATTTTGGGTCCTTAGATGTTAGTTTTGGAAACCCAAATCTGTCTTACGACCATGGTGGTCTCAGACAGTTTCTTCCCACTCTGATCAACATACTTAACCACTGGTCTGGTTGATGTTGACTTCTGAGGCTTTACTGGTTCAGGCGTCCTAATCTTCTGAGGCGGTGGACTGCTGACCTTAGCCTTCTGAACGGCTTTCTTCTTCTTCTTCCTCCGACTCTTGGAACCTGTTTTGACTATAGGATCATAGTAATATGAACCATACTGAGCTGGATGTGTCAGCTGCGGAGGTCCATACTGATCAGCCCATTTGACTTTGCTGGTTCCCCCTTGACTGAACTGGGGTGATCTTGAGGTAATCTTCTTGTCAGATTTCTGATAGTTCGGATGAGGTGCCTTCATCTTCTGTTTGTTCTTTGCTAGGGGGTTCAATATTTCAAAATTGATTGTCTCCCCTTGAACAAACCTATTAGTCAGCCGATTCTCTGAGCGTATGGGGGCTGATGTGGAGGCTCCATGGCTGAACCCGAGTCCCTCCTTGTAGTGGTTAGGCTTGTTGTTGGCTAGCATCGCCTCAAGATTTTTCTCGGCTCCCTTATATCGCTCTGTCATCAGGTTCCTCCAGACATCATCACTCTTCTTGAGAGTTTCATGCTCGGTCTGATGTCCTGAGAACTTCTGCTTCAGTAGACTCAGTTCAGTATCCTTCTGAGTCAAGTCATTGGTCAGTACTGAGATCATATCTTCTTAATGCTGAGACTTGGCCATCAGAGAGTTAATCTCCTCCCTGAGTCTCAACACAAGTCCTTCCGACTCAGTCGCAACCTGACTCTCTCCTGAGAAAGTCTCTAATTCTCCACTTTTAGGGTATCCAACTCCTGAAGAGTCTTATTGAGCTGCAGGCTCATCTGAATCTGCTCGTCTAATAATTCTTCGTAGGCGATCGAGACATCCAGATTCTCATCTGCACCTGAAATAGTGTCGTGTGTGCAGTATGGAGAGGAGTTAAATGGTGCATGAGAGTTTACCTCATCCTCTTCTCCTGCCATAAGACACTTTTCAGCATCTTCTTCAAGCTCTAGGGCCATGAATGCCGCTTCATCATCTGATGAATCCATGAAGGAATCGACTTCATCTGAGTCGTCTGAGAGTTCACCGACAATGTATGCTTGACGTTTCTTGATGAACTTCTCCCTTCGAGCTTTTCGTGCAGCTCTTTCAGCTGTACTAAGCTCAGGACAATCGTATTGGTAGTGTCCTGGCTTCTTGCAGTTGTAGCAGGAGGTGACTCTGCCTTCTTTGCTCTCACTGTCTTTCGACTGTGCAGAATCCTCCTGTTTCCTGCATTCAGAAGTATGTGGTTCAAGAGTGCGCTTGGGTGAGTATTCAGACTTACTCTTCGAGTCTCTGACAACTCTGGAAAGCTTTTTGCGCCGCTCCTTTTCCTTCTGATATTTGATGTCTAGTAGTGCATATCTCTTAGCTAGGCTTCCTTCTTATAGATCACAAGTTGAAGGCTCAGCTTTGCTAGATGCAGGAGCTGCTGTGCTGATTGATGCTTTAAAGGCATGGTCGATCTGAGTGTCAGCTTCAGCTCGCTGCTTCCTCTGTGGTAGACCGAGCTCGAACTCCTCAGCTTTCAATTATGAAAATATATGATCAAGAGAAACAATATCAAGATCAGAATGTCTAATCAAGGTAGCAAAGGGAGTCCAATGTCCGTCTGGCAGTGCTCTCAAGATTTTGACATTTATCTCTCAGTTGGAGAGCGTCAAGTCCATTGATGGTATTTATCCGTCTGTCCAATGTCCCAGCCCATTGATGGTATTCATCAGATCCGTAAATCTGACATAAAGATCTTCAATTGTGTCGCCGGGCATGAGAGACAGTCTCTCCAGCTTCTGGAGATCCAGCGCTAACTTGTTATCCTTAATCTTCTGAGTCCCCCAACTCAGTAGCGCCAGAGCATCCTAGAGTTCTTCGGCGCACTTGCAGTCATGAACTCTTCCGAGATAAGAGTCGCTCAGGGTGGTCAGTATGGCATTCCTGGCAACTCGGTCTAGATTGTGAAGCTTCTTCTCTTATGGAGTGATCTTCTGTCTTTCGGAACCTTCTTCCCGGTCACCATTCCTCCTCCTTGTGCTGGATCCGGGACTTCGACACTATCAATCATGGGTACGATAGGTCCGTCTTCCAAGACCTCTGTCATGCTGTCGTGGAGGGAAGTCAGATGAGCTTCCATTCTGACTCTCCATACCCCATAGTTCTCTACTGAGAACATGGGTACCATCCTGATTCCTGACATATCAGACATGTTAAGAGATGATATGAATGGAGAATGATATGTAGTAAAAACGTTTTCAGGATTCGTTCAAGTAGACCAGTTTCAGATAACAAGAGTCTTAGAGAACTCCCGCTCTGATACCAGTTATTGGTCCTGAGTTAAACGTTCAGGTGTAGGAGGGGGGGGGGGGGTGAATACACTTGAAAACTTTCTCAACTTAAAACGCGAACAGTCCTATTCAGGAGAGTGCCTTGCTGAATAAATTCAGTAGACCAAACAAGCTGTTCTGGATCACGTGGACAGAGTGACTGACTATACTGAGGCCTGCTAGCTGACTGTTGTCAGAATACAGTACCGTTCAGTAAGAGTTCAGTAGAGTTCGGAAATGTGTAGGCCCGATTCAGTTAAGTTTGAAAACATTTTTATTAAAACTGTTTCAGTAGGTTAGTGCATTCAGTTTAAGCTTTGCTGAAACTTTGTTGTATAATTTTGTAAAATGGTTTTTTCAGTTATGAAGAGTAATCAATACAAAAGTAAAAACAGAACACAACGATTTTAAATTGGTTCGAATATCAAACAATCCTACGTCCACTGTCCTAAAAAGATCAGGAGACTATTTTATTATACTGAGTTAGTCTCAGTCAGTATGTGCACTGGACAAATACTGGCCTTGAGGATTATACTGAGCAAGTCCCAATTTATAAGGATCAAACTGAAGTGTTTGATAAACTCTCTAACAATGAATGAGTTCTTAACAATAAGAACAGTTCAAGAATGAACTCCTTCTGGTCTAAGCTATAGATATATTCAGTGGAGCATAGGTTAGAGGGAAGGGAACAAGAAGGTGGCTTCTAGAGTGATGAGCATTGAGGAATAATCTCTTTGGGTTCGTGTTCGATCACTTGAATACTAGAGGCTTTGATTCTAATCAGCTTGGTTCCGTAGAGCAAGGATGTCGCCTTTCGCGTAGAGTGTTTCTCTGAAGTTCTTGCGGAAAGCTTTGAGTTCTTGTAAGTTAATATCATAATCGCTCGTTCTTGTTCGTGGTATATTCTTCGATTTGATTTTCCCTCTATTTATAGAGGTGAGCCATGGATAGATCCGTTGGAGACGAACGATCCACGTGTCACTCTCTTTGGGTAGCTAACGACTCTTTTAAGGAATCTTGCAGAGTATTTTCCTCCATTTCCGAAAAGAGGTTGACTTGCAGCTTTTACCAGAACTTTGACAACTGGTTGCTCGTCATTGGTCGAGGGATGGTTGCAGCTGGTTGCAGCTTTTACCAAAACTTAGGCAGATACTGAAGTTGACTTCTCTGATAACCTCGGACGACTCTACTAATTTATCATTGAGAACCTTCTGACAATCAAGGAGACTGTCAGCCCGTTGCTGAGTCTGACCTGGGGTTCAGTAGTATACTCCTGCTGAGTCGAACTCTACTGAAGGTCGACTCTGAGTTCAGTGAACTGCTCCTGCTGAGTCCAGTTCTACTTACTCTTTCATTATGCTGCTCCTGCTGAGTCCAGCATTATTGAATCTGAACACCTCTCTGTATGCAGCTCCTGCTGACTCCAGCACTAGTGAGTCTTCACTCTATGGTACTGAGGCGGATAGTCTACTGAATGATCAACAGACAGAACTCGGAGCCTGAACCATGCTAATGGAATGTCTACTGAGTCTGAAACTCTCAGACACTAAGGCGTTACTTTTACAACACAATGGTTCACCAACCAAATTAGGGTTTTGGGATCAGCCAAATCTTCTAAGAAACTAATTAGTCTACTGCTGAATCACATCCCAGCAGAATCTTACTATAATATTTCAAAATTTTAACAGTAATAATTGATTCTCATTTGGACAATAAGAATATTACAATATAAGGCCTCGTTTGGAAGAGCTTAAAAATGACTTATTTCAACTTCTTCTAAATAAAAAGTCATTTTATGCGCTTTTGGAAAAACTTATTGAAATAACTTATTCTACTTTAAGTTACTTTTGACTTATTTTTATAAGTTAATATAATTTATAAGGAGTTTATGCAGAGATCCACCATCGAATCCTAACAGCTACAGTTTTTTACACTGGAATTTTTAACTTTTTTCATACTGTATAAGTTATTATTAACATGTGCATCCAAATGCAAACAACATATTAAATTTAAGAACTTTTGCCTTAATTCTTTATACATAAGTCCTTTTGCCATACTGACTTATGTAAGTTCTTTTCCCAAACGGAGCCTAATTCCAACTTAATAATTGACTTTACCGGTATCTGAATATATGCTTGATTGCAATTTGATTATTTATACGAAAAGGAACATACTACTTCATATATGATTTGATTTTGAATTTTTTGTTATGAAAATAGAAAAAAGTACATTCTATTATTTATATGAAATTGCATATGCTATTATTTATATGGAAATAAATACAGTACTATTTTTTACTTTAGGGGAGGAAAATAGAAAAGCTAAGGAATATACAAAATATATTTCTATTATTTTTGAAAACCATGCCAAAAATTTCATATTTCAATCCAACATTTTGGAGGGATGTTCAACATCTTTAAATTTCAATTCAACATTTTGGAGGCTTGTTCAACATTTTCAAAAACCAACAACTATATCTACAACCACTAATATATATATATATATGGAAGATCCACTTTACTCATAATTTTTGTATATTAATGTAATAACTACATATCAATTCACAATTTATTCATACTCATAATTTTTATATATTAGTGTAAAAATAAGCATTAATTACTATTGGACTATCATATATAGATTTAACATGGTAGGTACATCTATGGCATATATGCTATCGAATTAATTTTATATAATATATACATAGAAATATAATTTTTCGTCAGAGCAGGTACAATGCTGACAGCTTCTCATTGGTCGAGGTTAGAGAGTAGTTGATGTTTATTCAAGCTTCAAGAGCATGCTGAGTTGACTTCCTCTGATTCCTCGGACCTTTTACTGAATTAACATTCTTTTGAGATGATCAGTACGTGGCTCGAATTCCTTTGCAGATTCAGTGGATTATAACATTCCCAACTGAGTTCCTGATGCTGAGTTCTTTCGGCTGAACGACAGATGTTCCACTGAATCTATTAGCTACTGAACTCTAGCTAGCCTACTGAGTTCCTAATATGCTGAACTCAACTAAGCTATTACATTATATAAGACTCATCATTCAGCTAGGGTTTTAGGATCTTCAAATCTTATCATACTGAATCTCATCCCAATAATTTTCCCCTATTTGATAATGCTAAAACCTTTTACATCTGTTCTATCTATCAAACACAATACATCAAACACGATTTTCCCTTTTCTAAGATAATATCTTCTATCAACACAATATCCCCCTATAACACTATATGTGTTTTGTGTTCTGATCACTGAGGTGATCAGTAGTGTTAAGATAAATCATAGCCAGGTGACAATGAGTAGTTGTCGTAGGCCAAAAGAAGTAGAATTTCATATATGATCAGAGAGATTACAAGTACATGAAATTATATTCTATTACAGATAAGGACTATCAGAGCAAAAGAGAATAAGCTGGACTTCCTGAATTGTTGCAGTCGTGCCTTGAAGTCAACAGATTTGTTCTCTAGAAGCTCAAGACCGTAGGCTCTATAGACTCTGCTTCTCAGCTTATTGATCTCTTCCTAGTCTTCAAAATCATTCATTCTTAGCCCTTTTCCCACGACGACAAATCTGATCTCATCCTCAATCTCTTTGGTGCAAATATTTCCTTCTAGAGTGCAAGGAGGAGGAAGAGCTCTGAATTCAAGTTCCTTGAGAATATTACCTGACTGTTGGAGAGCGATCTGGATTTCAGCATAGACTTCAAGTTCTAAGATCATCAGGAGTTCTTTGAAGACACTGTCTGGATCAATTTGCTCACTCACTGACTTCCAGATGTAGTAGCTCTTGATGAAGTCGACCTTGTTCTCCTCCCACTTCTGATTCCCTTGGATAAATAATCCTTTTGATATTATTTCCCTGATCCCTACGTCTGAAGAACTTAAAAGTTGTAGGGACGCTCCTATCTTTCTCAGGGATTCTCTCTCTTGCTTCCTTCTCAGTTTTCTGCCTGAGGGCCTTGAGGTCTGCTAATCTTAGTCTTTCTCTACTAGCTTGAGTTTGGCGGGCCTCAGCAGTCGTGTCCGAGCCTCTTTCACAGGCATCCCATATCTCTTTCATTTCAGCTTCTTGCTTCTTAGATAATTCAGTAGAGGGGATAGTCTGCTCAGAGGGTTCAACTGATTTAGACTTGGGAGCTTCAAGTTTAGTAGATTTGGATTTTTCTTTGGATGATTGAGCCTTGGATTGTCTGGGCACTACAAAACTCGTCTTTTTAGGCACTGGAGATCTTATTTGTGTGCCCTTCTTCTTGGCTTTTGCCTTTCCTTCATCATGTGCTTGCAATTCCTTAGCCACCTTTTCGTCATAGGGGATTTGTTCTTGGCGTTCGAAATTTGAGCTTCTTTACTTTAGGAGGACGGGGAGGAGCTAAGGCTTTCCCTCTAGCAGCTGAGCGAATAGGCTCTTCTGCAAGTTCTTCTAAGAACTCAGCTCTTTCAGTTATAGCTGCCTTAGTGGGTTCTCCTGACCCTTTCCCCTTCTCCACTATTTTGCTCATTCCTGCCTCTTCAGCATTTATAAGGTCAGTAGTTGTTTCCTCCTGCTTCCTTCCCCCTTTTTGGCATCATCTAGCGTACTTGCCAAGGTAGTAAGCCCTGATACTGAAATGTTGATAGTGTCAATCTTGGCCTCAACATCCTGAACGACATCAGTGTACTCATTCCAATGTTATCTTGCTTGGACTGAGCTAATTGGAGTCCTTCGATTTTGTAGCTTCTAACGTGTCGTGTAGGCTTCAACCATTTCAGTGGCTTCTTTTTTGATCGCTTGACAGGCGTTGTATTGTTCCACGAGTGCTTTAGAGACACTCTCGGTGGTTAGCTTATGACGCTCTTCGACGACCTTGAGGACTTGATCCAATACAGTGGCCATTTTATCAGAAAATGTATCGGCACGAGTCTTCATAATTTGCTGAAACTGAGCGTTCAGATCAGTCCTCTGAGCTTCAAGTGCACGGTGGAGGATCTCTTCAATATCTAAAACAGTAGTCATATTAATCCTCTACACTTGAGCTGTCAGGTCATCCAGCTTCTAGGTCTGAGCCTCAGTAGATCGGCTCTATTTAGAATTCATGCCTTTGGCGAGAAGATGATTTTTGTAACCCTGACGCTTAAGGCACCTGTTTATTGACGCTAAAAATACGTCTTTGATCTCAGCAGCCTGATAGCTAGATTATTTTGGCTGCGTCTGAGTTGTAGATGGTGCTGAGATGATGGCACTTGATGAAGGCGGTAGAGGTGATGAGTCATCATCTCCGAGAGATTTTCCCTCAGCAGATCCTCTCTGGTCTACATCCTTGGGTGACTCATCGTGATTTGAGTCTTGGTGAGTTTGGGGCTAATCAGGTTGTTCTGTAGTGTCCTTCAGACTAGGAGCATGAGCATCGCTGAGCGTAGATCGTCCATAGACGCTATATCTGCTAGCTCTCCATAGCCAATCTCTTCTCTCAACATTTTCTCCTCCTGCATCAGTATAGGGATAGTCCTTAGGTCGATGGTCTCATCCAGAATATCTCACTCGAGGAAACTGAGATGCATCTGGACCCTAGCCCTGACTGCGATATCCACTAGATCAGAGGGATCTAGGATCTTAGGAATCTGTTCCGCTATCTCTTCAGTAGCTCTAAGCTGAGCTGTCAGTACTGAAGACGAAACTGAGGTGGAGACTTCAGCTTGAGTTAAGTCTGCAGGTAAGTCCGACTAAGTCTCCTCTGAGTATATCCTCTTGACTTTGTCAGTCAGAGTCACGTCCTCTTTGCCGGACTCTGAGTCTTGAATAGATACAGTCTCAGGGATAACTACTGATGGTTCAACCTTCTTCAGTAGCTCCCTTTTCTTTTATTGGAACTTAGCCTTGAACTCCGTCAAGAAAAACTCATTCCAGTTTGACCTGAACTCCATCCATTATCGCAATCATAATCTGGATCCCGACCCGAGAAAGTTGGTCATATGATCCGGCGGAGCCGGTCATACATGGTTGACTATGTAGGCCAACCCTATGTATTCAGGGAGTAGCCTATTTTTAGAAAACGCTGCTTTGAATATTATGTCTTGCTCGCTGAATTGGCAGAGGTACTTGTTCATGGAAGTCTCCTAATATCCAATAGGAGAGATCCCCTCGTTGGGAAGATGGAAGCTCTGCTGAAGATACTCAGCAACGTCGGTATCTGCAATCTTCACTTCCCAATTATTACTCATTTCTTGCTAGTAGGAGATGCAAGAAATATCCTGAAGATCTTCGTTTTGGCGAAGATTCATGTAGAATTCTGTGACCTATCTGGGAAGGCAGTGAAGAGGAACCCTATAGAGTTGAAGAATGGAGAGCGTCGAAGATCGGCTCCATGCAGTCTACCTCACATGATCGGAAAGCGAGTGCTGGCTCGAACCAGACTCTCTTATTGCTAATAATCTCCTCCATATCAGACGGAATCAACACTTCGTTACTTGGAGAACTCAGCATTGAATATACTGAATCTGCAACATAAGTGTTAACATTTGAAAATAGAGTAAGTCAGTTACTTTGCAGATAAAGTTTAATAAATTTACCAAAGATAATAGTGCTTGAAGGTAATGGATGTCGTATGCAGTTAGAGAGCAGAGCACTAAGAAGTTTGATAATGGCAGAAAATAGTTTCTGATCATAGATACGTTCATATATATATATATATATATATCTCATATGAATATGAATTGTTTATACAACGTTCGGTTGAGATTAATCTGGATTTGAAAGATGGACGACTCAGATTAAATGTTATAAAAGGTTATGATTACCTTACCGCCTATAATCTCAACCTATGTATCTATCATCTAAAAGGTAAGGTGAGATGACATGCATTTAATGCGCCGCAGTCATTACATAGAATGTCGTGCTTTTAATGAAAACTTTTTTAATTAATGACATCCGATGAATACTAACGGCGGGAAATAAATGTAATGACATTCTAAATATGATATGCTTGAATAAATACTCATAACTTCGTCGGCCCAAATATAGTAGTCAGCGATACCGTTGTGTAGACATCGAGTATTTCGAAGTAGTCCGAGAGCAAGTTCCCCCTTACTCGGTACTTCCGAGATCGTCTTACTGAATCGAGTCAATAGGATCCAATAGACCTAGTTCTACTGAGAGTTCATTGAATCTGGTCTCAGCTAGAGGTTTGGTCAGTATGTCGGCCCTTTACTTATTAGTATGGATTTTCTCCATTCTGATATCTTTCTTCTCGACATGGTCTCGGATGAAGTGATGGCGTATGTTCATGTGCTTGCATCTTGTATGAAGAATAGGATTCTAAGTGATTGCAATAACACTAGGACTGTCGCAGTAGATCGGCACTTCATCTTGAAAGATTCCCCAATGTCAAACATAATCACCGAAAAAATAAATTCGGAGCAGAAAACTTCAGACATTGATTCCGGTCGCATTCGAGATCGGATGATCCCATACGACCAATCGATGCGAAGCCCATGAGATGAGGAATCCAACGATTCAAGCTGATCACTGATCAGACACCGTACGCATCGGGAATCACAGCCGCAAGATGCGGCGGAGCCCCAGCAAACTAAGGTTTTCTGTAGATTTTAGGGATTTTTCCGTTGCCTCTTCTTTCATGCCCGTCGGACCAAAATACAGTATAATTGCACAAAATTGAAACACGTTGGCCCTATAATCTACTCGTGAATTTTTCACGAGAAAAAAATGGTACAAAGGAGTCAAAACAGTGGCTCGCAGGCAGCCCCAAACACGAAAATAACCCGATAACGATGATAAAAACCCTAACATGCTCCTATGAAAGCAATAATCAGAGCCAAAAACCTAGCTCTGATACCAATTGATAGAATACGTAGAATAAATTATTACCTTCTTCCACGTATGTTGTCCCAACTTTTGTTATTGGTCGCGTTTGGAGCTTCTGGAGTGTGTCCCGGCCCGTCCTCTCCTTCGTGTAGACAGAGATCTAAGAGGAATATTTTTTCTATTTTATCATGTTCTAACGCTTCTCATGAATGAATAATTGTATCTGAACGTGCATATCAAACTTATAATATAATGTATAAAATCATTATATTATAATTGTGGCTCATTAGTAATTATATTTCTAATGGGTTTCCAATAAATTAATATCAGCCCATAATATAATTAATAATAATTGGGTCACCTATTTATCAATTAATTGGCCCAACTAGTTATTTCCAGATAACTAATTTTCATATTATTAAATAATGTATAAATACATTAATGTATTATTATTATTATTATTATTATTAATAATAATAATAATAATAATAATAATAATAATAATAATAATAATAATAATAATAATAATAATAATAATAATAATAATAATAATAATTTCCCCAAAGAGCAGAATATATATTGGGCATCAAATTACACCAGACCAGTGATCTAATATAAGAAATAAAGTCGAGCCCCAAATTAATTAATTATCTATGCTCGCCTAGAGCAAAATTAATTAACAAACACAGATTCATTCTACTAGAGAATTTATCCTGATTTACCCTTTATCCCAACTTGAGCATGTGATTGTATTTAAGTCTTAATTAATCTCCGTATATAAGAAACGAATATCCGTTATTTAATTAAGCTCACTGACATCTTAAATTATTTAACATCTTATTATATTCATGAGTAGTACCACTCGACCTTATTAACACACCTGAACTTAATCAATTGGTCTGGTTTAGTGTGTTAATCCTTACGAGTTCCTCAAGGGATATTATTAACCCAATTAAGAGGGATACGAATGCAAGGTACAGATAACCAGCCTGCGCTACAAATAACTACTATCATCCAATATGCGTAGATCCAATTGCGATGACATTCACCATAGTAAGTCAAAGTGATAGATAGCTAAATGCACTCAGCTGAAATCTTATCAATCTTAAGACCAAATTAAGGGACCGAGATCTTTGGTTCTCCACTAAGATCAGCTAGGAGAACATATCTCACTGTGATCCATCAATACACTACATTTAGTGTACCAGTATAGATAAGAAACCAAGACATACCACTTCTTATCTAAACTGTAGCTTAAACCGACAACTTGTCATTAAGTTGTCTCAGTTGTGACAACTGTTTATATCCTTTAGTTCAACCGATTGTGCAGTTTTTTGTGATCTACAACACACTACACAATCAAACTCTTATACAAGATAAATGACCAACATACTCGAATGTAATTAATAAGATAGGAGAATAAAACCGTGGACATGAAAAACACATTGTATACAAGCAAACAAGGTTGCTTCCAATATACAAAATTCCAACAATCAGG
This sequence comes from Lavandula angustifolia, assembly GCA_028984105.1. Lineage (NCBI taxonomy): Eukaryota > Viridiplantae > Streptophyta > Magnoliopsida > Lamiales > Lamiaceae > Lavandula > Lavandula angustifolia. Next base: position 20,383,878 of record CM054803.1, read on the forward strand.
ATGGAGATGATGCACATTGATAGACAAAGGGCGGACATACCGACCAAACCTCTACCTAAAATTAGATTTAGGAAACTTTAAGTAGAGCTAGATCTTTTGGACCCTATTGACCCAAGTTAGTAAAAGGATTTAGAGAAAAAAAAGTATTCAATAAGGGGGAATGCAAACCGCAATATTGAACACACTTAGTAGCGACTAAGTGGTATCAGCTGACTACTATGTTCAGCTGACGTGTTTGAGTATCAAACTCAATGGTTAAAATCCAGTACATGCATGTCATTAATATCATGTATTAGTGGTGATCGTTGTTTTCACCAAATAAATCCTGCAACTATGTTATAACCTCAATCAGTATAGCAAACATGTATCGAACACAGAGAACAAATATTTTAAACATTAATTTCCTATTAATCTATGGGGTTTGTTGGGTGATGATTCTATCCTCAGCACTGTTTCACTCAGTGGGAAATGATTCTGTCTTTTATACTGAACCAAGCTCAGTAGCCTATGTGCTCTGAACTGTTGAGAAGATTTGAAGATCCCAAAACCCTATCTGATTGGTGAACCATTCCGTTGTATATGTTGTTTGTCTCTGAGGTTTCAGACTCAGTAGACACTCTGCTCTGGTCAAGACGCTCAGTAGCTTATCTGCCTCAGCACCAGTGTAGAAGACTCAGTGATATTGGACTCAGCAGGAGCAGATATCGAGAGAGTCGGTCGAGCCGAACTCAAGCGGAGTAGTTCACTTGGACTCGAGCCGATCTTCGATAGACTTATCTCATTGTCTATCTACCGAATACAAGGTCGGACTCAAGATCGGCGGATAGTCTTCGGGATGTCGAGAATCTTTTGAAAGACAATCAGCATTGTCATATACGAGGATGAGAGAAGTCAGCTTCAGCTTGTCTCGAAGTCTGTGCTGTCTCAACCGCTCTATCCACCTCGACAAATGACAAGCATACACGTGTCATCCTACCTACTAAAGCTGCAAGTCAACACTTTCTGGAAAAGGAGGAAAAGGCACTGTTACCTACGTCAAAAGAGCCGTTTGCTACCAAAACGAGAGACAGAGAAGAAGATCGTCTCCAACGGATCATTCTCAATCTCTTCTCTATAAATAGAGGGATCATTCAAGACTTGAAGTTAGAGAGTTCACGAGCTAACGAAGAAACGAACACACACACGAACTTTCAAACGAGCGAATTCCAAAAGGTCTAAGTCTTCCGCAAGAATCGAAAGAGTTATCTCCGGCGAAAGACTACCTCTAAGCTCATAAGGGAACCAAGCTGAACCGTCAACAAAGCATCTAGTATCCAAGCGACGTGACACGAACTTATAGCTAAACCTCAGCTGTTCGTCGCTCTAGAAGCTACATTCTTGTTCCCATCCCTCTAACCCTAAGCTCAACCGATATATCCATAGCTTAGACGAAGGAGTTCACTTTTGAACCCAATCCTTATTGTATAAGGACTCCTTCACTGTTGGAGAAGTTTGTCAAACACTTTAAGTTTGATAGAAGTGTAAACTGGGACTTGCTCAGTATAATCCCCAAGCCACGTCTTTGTCCTGTGCACAAGCTGACTGAGACTAACTCAGTATAATAAATAGCCTCCTGATCTATCGGGACAGTGGACGTAGGATTGTTGATATCCGAACCACTTTAAAAATCTCTGTGTCGTTTACTTACGTTCTTTTACTGTTACATTGATTTTACTGTGCATACTGAACATCTTATTTAAAATCAATTAACTGTCCCAGTATACTGAACTTCTTATCTACTGAACTGAGACTTAAAACGTTTTCTCATAAAAATTGATTTGGGCCTACACTATTCCGCACACTGAACTCTTGCTGATCGATACTGAATTCTGACCTAGTCAGTTAGCAGATCTCAGCCGAGTCAGACTTTTAGCCTTTAACTCGATTCAGAACAGTTGTGCAGTCCGCTGAATCATTTCGATCGGCATCTTCTCCGAATAGGACTGTTCGTGTTCGAAGTTGAGAAATTTGGATTCAGGTGTATTCACCCCCCCCCCCTCTACACCTGAACTCACTCTCGGGACCAACAGGGTTGGTTAGCGACCACGCAAATTTTGGGGTTTCCTAAATCCTAAAACAAGATATAATTAACAGAAATGAATATTTGAATTAAAATATGCAAAGACATGGGTCCAGCAAGATGATTCACACACACGTTTCATTGACTCCAAAAGTGAATTAATCCTAGAAATCAATTAGTTGTAGGTCGCCGTAATTAAACTGAAATGTCCCCTATCACCCCTTAATTATTCGGTAATCGCTATGGTGGACATCAAAATGACTACTTCTCTAAATTAGATGTAACCTACGTTGGTGGGCAATCAACAGATTTAACACCTAATTAGCTTTAAGAACTAAAGGAACCCAATTTAGGAGTCTACTCGTATGTTGGTCATCTAATAGTCTCCTACAAAATTAATCTTATTGCTCTAAGAATAATTGTGCTACTAATTTAGCCTAATCCCACGAGAAACGATAGATACGAATTAAACTAACCTAGGGTGATCAAGCCTAGATTAACTAACCCGAAATTAACCTACATTAATTCGGAACTTCAATGATTAATTATTAAAGCCTAAGTCGTAAAGTGTGTGCTTCACATCTCGCCGACCCTTAAAGAATTTAGTTACTCATACTGGTCCGACTAGGCAGACAGACGACTAAACTGGGCAGAAAATAAAACATGCTTGAACTCGGAAATAACATTCTTGAATTTAAGTCAACGAATTGAAACAAAACTGAAACACGATAAAAATATGAAAGCAAAATCTGAAATATTAAAAACTAGCGAATGATAGCATCCAAATCCAAATTCGAAAGCAATTACGAAAACTCCAACTACGAACAATGAAAATGAAGAACAAGTGTTTAAATTTCCAATCTCTAAAACTAAAGCTGAATTAACCTCCTTCTTTCTCTATTGCTGCTGCGATTTGGTGGTAGAAAAGTAGGGGTGAGCATAAAAACCGTCCAACCGCCTCCGCCCCCTTGACCGTTGGAAATCATAACCGCCGCTTAATTTTTCTCAAAATTAATCGCGGTTCAATTTTTTAGCAAACCGCCATTGAGCGGGTGGGTTGTTGTTTGTCTGTGGCGGTTAACCGACCCACCCGCCGCCCTAATAATTTTATTTTATAATATTAGTCTTAACTTTTCTAAATTAAAAGCTTTAAATTAAAGCTAGATTATAGATACAACATGACTCAACAAAGTGGTATTTCAAAAATTCCTTTTTCATATGAATATGTCATAGTGTCGTGAATCTTAGAATATACTATCACACTCATTTCATTTGAAGTTATATACATTATCTGATTTGGACTTTTTTTTGTGTGGTACCCCAAAGTGTGGTCTCCTACTTCATGTTTAAAACAAATAATTGTCTTCCCGTAGTAGGTTTTGTTCCTTCTAACTAAATCAACTTATAAAATTCGTCAAAGTCGCTATAGATAATAAAGAATTAAGTAGTTAGGATATCTAATTATTTGACCCGCAAAACCACCCGCAACCGCCCGCAAACCGCCCATCCGACCCGCAATGGTTTGTAAATTTATGAAACCGCCTATGTGTAGATCAGTTAATTTTTATATCCGAACCCGCCCACGCACACCCCTATAGAAAAGTGAATGAAAAGATGTCAATTTCGTGTCTCTCCTTAGCTATATATGCAGGTGCCCTCCTTTTCTTCTAGGATTAGGTTTTCTCCTTTTATTATGGAAATATTTTATTAGATAATAATATCTAAATCTTTCTATAGCTTCTTTCTTATTATCTCAAACCTTCTTTCCTTGATATTTCCGTCCAAAAACACGTTTGAAGTCTTCATAACATGATTGCCACCTCAGCTCATCGTCACTTGTCAAATTAGCGGCAGCCCTAAAATCTGCAAGACAACTAAAAAAATATGGTCCAACTGCCCAGGTGGACGCCAAAACAGACAGAATTTGCATAGTACGAACTAGACTCATCAAATCTCCTTACGCTTGAACTAGACTTTCCCTCAAGTATAAGAAAAACAAAGAATAAGTACTAAACAAATTCAGTCAATCCCCAAGACTCAAGACTCGAAAATAAAGACACAAGACTAGAAAAGACAAAGACAAAGACTCGAAACAACGACAAGGCCAAACATGCCAAACCGTGCAATATGAGTCTCAACAAATAAGTAGAGTTGCAAATTTTAGACAAGGCACACAAATATCAACTTGGTCAAAAACCTAAGCTAAAGTGGATCATCCTCACGGTTCATTCAACACTCTCTAATCTAGATCCGGTCAATCCATTCAAAGAACATAGTCCACTCTATCACGATAAAAGTTAGTCACAACTGCAACATCAATGAGGTCTTTCTCTTTTGGTTGTAATGGGGCTTATGACTTAGACAAGTTTTCATCGGTAAGGGTCCTAGGGATTCTAAGCTCCATCATATGTAAATCAATGTCTTACATGTCATACGTGCTTAACATGAGATGATCTAAGAAAATGAAAATATCATCCACCACTTAAGAATTACAAATCAAATGCTACCAATTCAAAAATAAGTATCCTTCCTTTATTCACCACGTCTTCTGTTTTCTATTTTTTTTTTTTTAGTGTTTTTTTCGGGGTATAGACATTATTTCTTGATAAAAAAAAAATGAGTGCATCCTTATCAAACATGCCATATCTATAAAAAATATTTTTCAATAATTTTTCAGCCTTAACATAGTGTAGCATACATTCACTAGGCAAGTAGAGGAAAAAAACTTCTACCTTCACATATATAAAAATAAGATCAATCTCAAGAGAGTGTGTAAAACATGCAATGACATAGGACAAGAGAAAGCTAAAATGGCATCGGCTAAATTTTTTCTCACTAAACCAAAGAATCGGTCAATGCTCAAATGAGCTCACTAGTGGATAATGTAAGGAGGTAAAGTATTGTCGCGGCTAATTGGCTTAATCCTTAGTGCCTCCTATCATGCATCACAAGTGACTCACCTTTATTGCAACTTCGTGGACAAACACTCTCAAAGAAATTAATAGGAAGTGTCATACTTCCAAGGCTCAAGTCTAATATACGGAGTGTGTATAAAAATTGATCCACTAATTACTTATTATTCCTCATCCCAACTTACATACTAATGTGCACCAAGTCCTACTCTTCACAACAACTAACATTCTTGCATATTGAAACATAAAGCACAAATTGAACATGCTTAACAAAGAACAAGAATGTGTCAAAAACTTCAACTTTTGGCATGCTTTGATGACACAAATGAAAAGAGGACACAAAGTGAAACGACGTAAAAACTTCCCTCCTTACACTTACACTTTTGTGTGCCCTCACGCAAGAAAAGACAAGAACAAAGAAAGAGAAACATGACAAAAGTAGAAATAAGACAAAATCATAAACAAGACAAACACATACCCTCCTTACACTTGATCTCTACCCAATATCAAGAGTAAAAATAGCAAACAAGACAAAACATATAAAACATGGAAGAGAAAATCATAGACTCAACAAAAAGAAAAGAAAAACGAAGGGGAAAGACATCACTTGGCACCCCAATTGGGCAGTCGGGACAGTACAGTCTGCTCCAGCTCATCAAACCGCTACCATAGAGCCATGAACTCACCACGCAGCTCCTGTACGGAATCACCACCAACCTGCTGACCTAAAGGGGGAGCATCACTCGAGACCCTAGGTCTTGGTGGATAGAATTGAATCTGACTGTTAGGCTCCCTATAACAAACTCCAGCATATCCTATCAACTCAAGATCAAAAAAATCATGACCAGCCATGCGATTCAACATGTGGGTGTCCAGTATAACAAAGTTACGGGCAAGGAATGTAGCATGTAAATGACAGAGTGTAAGATGCCTAACCACATGACTAGCTATATGATACATCCCACGGGCTACCCAATATGCAAGATCCACTCTCCTCCCCGTATGCATACACCAACAAAAATACAAGTCATTATCAGTCACAGTGTTAAAGTCGGTCCAAAGCCCAGTTAAATTATGGTAGAAATACTAATGACACAAACGCAAGGCATGGTCCTCCATAAAACTGATATTAAATACAGAAGTCATAAACTCTCTAAGATCATGAGGAGCAAGCAAACGCCAAGCACGGCGGGAACCAATATTATCACGATTAGCAGAAGGCAAACCCCGATTAGTAGCAATATAAGTACAATCATCCAAATCCTCTAGAGAAACAATCCCTAAACGAGTAGCCCACTCAACCCACGATATCTCATAATACGTACCAGCAACACGGAATGAAAAACTTTTAGTATAGACATCACGTTCATGCTCAAAAGAGAAAGTAGTAAAGAACTCATAAATGAACTGATGAGAGCATTTATAATGACGGGATTCAAGTAATCACAGCCAACCAATACGGTGAAAGTAATCGAAAAACTGACATGCAACTCCAGTTTAGCTTAAGAAGACTCGGTCGATAAGGCAACGTTCCGGAACATCTTTTGGCTGCGGAAAAACATCCTCCTTTGGAAATAGTACTCCTCAAACAGAGTAATGGAAATCACAACATCTTCATCCTCTAATTTGATCACTATCATGTTGCCATAATCGTTGGCAACCGACATGGATGACGACTCATTCGAATTGGCAAAAGACAAATCATCGAAGTGTAGATCACCCACATTATCCTCATCATCATGAGTAGTAGCATATTCCGAACTCTCCTCCTTGCTGAATGAAAGACCCGCTAATTCCATAGCCCAATTTATCTCATCTGAGTAATGTGGTGATGGAATCGGAGACGGTTCCCCAAGAAAAGGGTATCTCTCGTAGACGATCTGCAAGGAAGAAGGAGGTGGACCAGACAAAGACTCTCCGCCGATTGCCTTCGTCTTACAGCGTGGCGGTTGAAGAAGGGATCGCGGTGCGACAACCTCTAGCACGATGCGGTAGCGAGGGCGGCGTTTCGACTGTGCAGCAGGCTCTGTCTCATTAATCGCCGCCTCTTCCTTGTCTAGATTGATCGGTTTGGATGCGGAATGGCCGGGCAAAGGACGGGCCGACGAACTTTGAGACTCGGCGGCTTCAACACATGCGGCGGAGAAGTAGGCGGTGGCGCAGCAACGACCGTGTCTGTTTCTTCTTCAAAAACCAAAATTGGGTTGGTGAACTGGTTTCGCCAAACCAACTCACTAAGCAGTGTATCGCTCGAATTAGATGGAGAATCGGTCAGCGGTGATGGTGTTGATAGCCTTCGATTTCTTTCTTGGAGCCATGATTAACAAGGGGAAATTAGCGATTTCTCTTGAATTTTCGAAAAGAGAGGATTAGAGATGGTGGGCGCAGCCAATGGGTAGAAGAATTAGCGGATGTTGATTTAAGATGCTAGGGCTTCCAATAATAGGATATGTTGGTCCGGAGACGAGTGTCAGGTGTAGGGGGGGTGCGGGGGTGAATACACTTGAGTACAAGTTTTTCCTCAAACACGAAGGACAACTGAGTTGTAAAGTGCGACTGATGAACAGTGTCAAATAGTAACCTTCTGATCGCGGGTCAGAGTGTCTCAACTACTGAGTCCGTCCTACTAACTTTTATCAGTATTAAGATCTCAGTTAGAGAGTTTAGTGCGGATAAGTGTGGGGCCCGATAGACTTCGTCTCTTTTTGAAAACGTGTTTTCGCAAACCAAATCTGTTTCGGCTGGTGCACTTTTAAATACATTTTATGCAAAATATGAGTTTGTAAATTGGTTTGAGAATGATGCAATAAAATAGTAAACAACACAAGCAATTTTTAACGTGGTTCGGATACGCAAGATCCTACGTCCACGGTCCTACTGAACAGGAGTTCTTGTTGATTAATCTGAGCAAGCCTCAGTAAGGAATCTGTGCGCTGGACAGACCCTTCTAAGTTATAGTCCTTAGCGACTGTACAAATCAAACCGAAGTTTGAAGGGGAGGGGATTTTCTCCAATAATGAAGGAGTTCTTACAATAAGAACGATTCACAGAAAGTGAACTCCTTCGAAGGTTCTAACCTATGGATGTAACAGTTGAGCTTAGATAGAGAAGAGGGAACTAAAAAAGCTCTAGAGAGAAGAACTACAGATATTCAAGTAAGCAAGTTCTTCGCTGGATCGATGTGAATGCGCTAAAAAGTTTGAATATTGTGAGTGTGTATTCCCTTTGATGTCCCGTGCGTTGAGCTCGGAAATGCTTCTCTATTTATAGTCGTGACCCAGGCATTTGTTCGTTGGAGAAGACGATGCCACGTGTCAAAAGCTTCCAAGGAAAACGGCCATAAGTCTCGAAGTAGCGCCGCAGAGTGGTTGGTTTCTGTACATGAGAGCAACTTTAGTATCAGTGTAGGTAAGGCTTAGGTTGCTTCTCATTGGTCGAGGTTTGTGGTAGGTGAGACTTGTCAGACATCAGTCTTCATTTGAGTTGACTCTCACTTATCCTCCTATGATACTCGGCTGACTTTCGAATGACAGTAATAGTCGGGCAGTCGTTTCCTGTCGGATTCAGTAGATCTGGATCGATCTTACTGACTTCTTCATCTGAGTCGGCTGATGGAAGTCTTCTACTGAGAACAGTCAGCTGGTTACTCTAAAGGTACTGAGCTCTTCAAATTGTGTCTTCAACGGAGGTCAGGTGATGGGAATCTTCTACTGAGAACTGTCAACTGGAGACCGGAGGACACGAGCTCTTACAAACTGATGACATGGGGTTCTGGAATTTAACTTCCTATTGAAGTTCAGACCAACAAATACCCCTTACAAGACTTAGACAAAACAGATAACGAATATAAGAACAGTCTAGCCTATTACATCATCAAGTCCGAAAAACACACTATGGATACACGACAGGTTTTGGGATCTTCAATTCTATAGCGATAAAATCACTACAATTTCCCCCATTATCGAAATATAGCAATAAGTCCTAAGTACATGAACTACTGATGACAGTTAAAAGTACCCCCTTAGCAATGATCTAAATAATCACTGACTCATAACCCAACAATTTCCTCCTAATTGATGATGTCAAAACCACTAAGTACTAAACTACGACCCAAGAGAATTCAGTAAAACTGAACAATGATAGCAAGGTTATCAGCAAATAAAAGATAGGCATATCAGAAGAAAGACAGGTTATGTGAGTGTGTGTCAGATCACTTCAGTGATCAGTGTGATAGACAATAAAAACACAGCCACAAGACAATGAGTAGTTGTCTGGCCAAACACAAACTAATATTATAGATAAGGCATTGATTACATCAGTCTATGCTAAACATCAAAAGATAAAAGAAAACTACTATCGTCTGAACTTCTTGATCTTCGCCTTGAAATCAGCAGACTTAGTAGCAGGAGCCTCCAATCCGTAGGATTTGTAAATTCATTCTCTGAGTTGTTGGATGGGGATGAGATCTTCTTCGTCATAAGATCCAGATTATTACGACGAGCAACAGTCTCCACTTACTCTTCTATATCCTTCGTGCATATAACACCTTGGGTTGTCATGGGAGGACTCAGCAGACGGTAGGCAGGAGTAGTAAATGGCAACTTCTCCTTGAATAACAAGAGTTTAATCTATGCTCTGAAGTTCGGGTAGTAGTGAAATAGGAACTGAACAAAAAGTTCGACCGCCAACACTTCAAAAGGATAGCATTGCCATACATAGAATGCTTTGATGAAGTCGATCTTCAGCTCCTCCCACTCTTCGTTCAGATTCCATGGAATCCATTTGTCTACACGGCGGTGCAGAGTCTTCTTCAGATGAGGCTTTTGAGCACCACGCCGGAAGAACTTGGATGTCCTGGGTATCTGTTTGCTGTGATCGAGGATAGGCTCTCTGGCTGCTTGTTCGGTAAGTTCAATAATTTTGGCCAGATCCACCTGCCTCTTCTTCTCTCTAAGCTCTGCAGCTCTTTTGTCCCTCGTCCTGAGGTTCAGTCCTTGCTGCACAACATCCCAAGTCGCCTTATCCTCTACTTCCTGCTCAGGTGTAAGTTTTGGAAGGTTCTTCATCCGATGAGCAAGGGGCAGTGTGTCCGTGTCAGAGTCTTTAGTACGCTCCGGAGCAGCAGATTGTTGTGATTTCTTCCGCTGAGCCATGATTAATTTTACCTGACTCTTCAACGTCCTGGACATTGGGACCCTTTTTTTTTCTTCTTCTTCTTCTTCTTCTTCTTCTTCTTCTTCTTCTTCTTCTTCTTCTTCTGAGCTTCTTCCTCCATTCTTAGCTCATAGTCCATCTGATCTTAAAGCTGCTGAGCCACCCTCTTATCATGTTTCTCATGCTCTTTGCTGGATTTGTATTTGGGCGACGGGGAAGGAGGAGGAGTGCTTTTAGTAGATTTCTCCTTCCCGGGTCTTTAAGTTGGCAGGGGCTCATCTTCTTGATCGATAAAATGGGCTACCTCTTCAATGTGCTGTGCCTGAGCCGAGGATCCTTCACCCCATCCTCCGGCCTGCGCGGCCAATTGAGGTTCAGAGGGCTGAGCCTCTGATGAAATTTGGACAGAATGGATTTGGACTGAGGGAGTGGGGACTGAGCTCATTCCAGCCTGCACTGAACTTTCCCCCTTGATTGGTTCCCTCCCAGTTGACTCTGTCACAACCTGCTTAGCTCTTCCTTCCCTCTTTTTGGCATCATCTGTCGGGGACAGGAAAGTCTTGATGGCTGCTACATCCAGTTGGAGTGCGTAGACAGCTGATTTGATAGAGTCTGTGGTGGTGTTGAAATCCCCAAATGCATCACAGTAGTGGACCCAGTCCTCCTCCTGATCCTTGCGGATTTGGCGGATTTGGGCCTCTACTTGACTTCGCTGTTTGAGAGGCGATGCATCGAGGGAGTCTGTCATCTCCTTCTGAATGAGCTTCAGGGCTGCCACCTGAGTTTCTATGGCAGTTTGGACACTGGAGTTGGCCAGCCTGTTTCGCCCATCCATGGTTTTCTGGACAGTGGCCAAGCTCGCAGACAGTTGCTCCGAGAACTTCTTCTGCTGGGCTTCGAGAAACTACTGGCATTAGGCGGCCTTGTCCGCCTTCTGAGCTGCTAGCGCAGTCTCGACTATCTCCTAAATATTTGGAGTTGGAGCGTCTGAGACAGTCAGTTCGTCAACCTTCTCCGTCTGAGCCTTCATATATTGTACCCACTTGAGATGGATATCTTTGGTCAGGAGACGATTCTTGTCTCCTTGCTTCCTTATTGCTCGGTTAACGGACTTAGAGGACACGGTACCTATCGGCTTTATCTGATAGGAGGAGGTACCGAGCCTCTGCTCAGAGGCAGCGAGTTGTTGCTTTCTAGAAGACGAAGCAACAAGGGCGGCACCCGATTCTGGAGGAGGAGGTGGTGGATTGCCCTTGTCGCTGGGAGTCTTTCCTTCAGCAGAATCTCCCTTTTCTGCATCCTTGGGTGCCTGATCATCATTTTCATCATCGTGATGAGAATGCGGCGATGGGCTTCTGGCGGGTTGCGGTGAGGACCTGAGCTCTAGAAGATAGAGCATTGCAGAGTGAAGGTCCTCGAAGGAGGCTATGTCGGCGGGTTCCCCAAACCCTATCACCGACTGAATGATTTACTCCTCGGCCAGTAGAGAGAGCGCAGAGTGCTGCTGAATGAGATCAACAAGAATATCCCAGTTCAGGAATCGCAGCAGCATCTAGTGTCCTCACCCTTTTCGCGACATCAACTAGATCATGATCCTGGGCAATTTCAGGAATTTGTTCAGCAACCTCTCCCACTGCACGGAGACGGTTCAGCTGAACTGTTGATGATTCTTCTGAGGAAACCTCAGCAGCAAGTTCATCAGCTTCTTCCTGCTGTGTCTCCTCTGTACTGACTCGCTGTACTTTGTCTTTCAAAGTGGCACCCTCTATACCAGTGTCAGCGTCCGGTAGTTCTTCCTCATGAGGGAGTGGTGGGGAAGCAGTCTTAGAAGCAGCCTTAGAAGCTCCAGACTTGGATAGCTTCTTCTTCTTCAGCTGATCGACACGTGGAGGCAGATCAGTAGATGACCTTTTGAGCTCAGCTCTACGTCCGATAGACTTTTCGGCCGCTGATTTTGTCTTAAATTTTATCAGCTTGCGGTCGAAGTATTTCATATCAGCAAAAGGAGGCGTGATTCGTCACGGAGTCCTCAATCAGAGTGGACACCTTCGTCCCATACAGGAGTTTAGTCTTCTCTCTCCACACTCTGTGGTTACAAACTTCTGAGCCTGAGCTTTCAGCTCAGACATGAGGAACTTCGCCCAGTTCACCTGGACTCCATCTATTATTGCCATCATTATCTGGAGTCTGGGCTTAGATAGTTGATTGAAGGAACCGGCGGCGTTCGTAAGAATGTGGATAACGATGTAAGTGAGGCCCCTATACTCCGGCAGGAGTTGGTCCTTCGGTAGGGCGGATTTGAAGGAGACATCGTCACGCCGCAGAAGCGACGAACATAATCATTCAGTTCATTCTCCTTATATCCGATGGGAGAAATCCCGCTATCCGGAAGTTCAAATATGGACTTCAAATCCTCAAGAACGCTGAGGTCGGCGTGGCTTGCTTCCTACTTCTGAGGGGCAACCTCCGTCATGTAACCAATGACGGTTACTTCTGCATCTGTATCCTCCATAGACCTCAGATTATAGTAGAACTCGGCCACCTGCCGAGGGCAGGTACGCCTTCAGGTGCTTCGTCAGAAGAAGCTTCAGTCTCGATGCTTCGAGGGCGGAGAAGATCAGCTCCATGAACGACAGTTCTGCTTGGAGAAAAGCCATAGTGGGTTCAAACTGAACCCTAGAGAGGATGATCTCCTCAATATTTGAAGGGGTCGATACAACCGCCATTAAAACAGAAATCTGCAAAAAGTGTGTTAGCACTCGAAAATAGAGTAAGTTAGATACGAGATTTCAGATAGATAAGAAAATTTACCGTAATCGAAGAGCTTTAGAAAGATATAAGCAATCAACAGAATGCAACAGATTAAGACGATGATCGAAAGCTCTAAAATGAGAAAATGGCGTAAAGTGTGTTTAGAGAGAAAAGGTAGAGATTTTATAAGATTTGAATGTCGGACGATCAGTATAAAATCTCGCTTTTCTGGGACGGTTCAAATTTGTTTTTATAAAAGGAATGATTACTTAGCCGACTTTAAACTAGACCCACGTAAGATATGCGCAGTTAGAGTAAGGTGAGAAGACATGCATTAAATGCGTTGCAGGCAGGTTTAAAGGATAAGGCATTTTAAATGAAAAGAGTTTCTACTAACTTTATCCTTTAAAAATTTATGGCGGGATATAAATGCAAGTCATGCCACTGAATGCAAACGACTGAGTTATTAAATGCGAGCATGCTTCTGAGAATATTAAAGAATCTAATACGCAAACCTCTTCAGCTGAACTTTTATGATCAACTGTTTACCGAATCGACTCAGGAGAATCTTCGTGGTACTGAAGGTACCATGTTCCCCCTTACTGTGTACTGTATGATTCATCCTACTGAATCAAGTAATGAGTCTGACTTCTGACCTGTCCTACTGAATTTTCTTACTGATTTGAGTCAGTAGGATCCAGTAGACCTAGCTCGACTGATAGTTCTCTGAATCTGTTTTAAGCTAGCGGTTTGGTCAGTATGTCTGCCCTTTGCTTATCAGTATAGATTTTCTCCATCCTGATATCCTTCTTCTCGACATGATCTCGGATGAAGTGGTGTCGAATGTCCACGTGCTTACATCTCGTATGGAGAACTGGATTCTGAATTATTGCAATTGCACTGGTGGAATCGCAGTAGAGGGGCACTTCATCTTGAGTAATTCCATAATCTCGCAGTTGTTGTCGAAGCCAAAGGATTTGGGCACTGCAACTTCTAGCATCCATATACTTAGCTTCAGTAGTGGACGTCGCCACTGAATGCTGTTTCTTTGAAAACCATGATATCAGCTTGCTGCCTAGGAACTGACATGTTCCAGAAGTTAACTTTCGACCTATCCTGCATCCTGCATAATCAGCATCAGAATAACCTGTTAGAATCAGATTATCATCACCAGGATACCATAGCCCTGCGTCAAGTGTTCCCTTTAAGTATCGCATAATCTTCTTTGTTGAGTCTAGATGACTTCGTTTGGGATTCGCCTGAAATCTTGTGCATACACCTACATCATAAGTTATGTCAGGTCTGCTTGCCGTTAAATATAAAAAAGAACCTGTTGTGACATGATTCAATAGCTCAGTGCTAGTAGATTTGAATGATCCCAAAACCCTAGTTTGATTGATGAACCATTGAGTTGTAATTGTATTGTCGTGTCTCTGAGAGTTTCAAACTCAGTAGACATTCTTTCAGCATGGTTCAGGCTCTCAGTTCTGTTTGCTAACTTTTCAGTAGACTATCAGCCTCAGTACCATGAAGTGAAGACTCAGTAGTGTTGGACTCAGCAGGAGCAGCATACTAAGAGGCTTTCTTACTCAGTAGTGCTGGACTCAGCAGGAGCAGCATACTGAAAGGAGTCAGTAGAGCTGGATTCAGCAGGAGCACTTCACTGACTCAGAGTTGACCTTCAGTAGAGTTGAACTCAGCAGGAGTATACTATTGAACCAAGGTCAGACTCAACAACGGCCAGGCAGTCTCCTTGACTGTTAGTGATCTTACTTGTTAAATCAGTAGAGTCATACGAGGTTCAGAGAAGTCAGCTTCAGATCTGTCTTGAAGTCTGTTTGTCTCAACTACTTTCTAAGCCTCAGCTAATGACGAGCAGCCAGCTGTCTACTTTCTGATTAAAGCTGCAAGTCAACATATTTCCATAAATGGAGGGAAAAGACTTTGCCAGATTTCCTTGAAAGAGCCGTTAGCTACCCAAAAGAGAGTGACACATCATCGTCTCCAACAGATCTTTCCATGACACTTCTCTATAAATGGAGGGAAGAATTCAAATCGAAGCTCACCTAGAAATCAAGAACACACACGAGCGAATACGAGCAAATACAAACCGACTTAAGCTTTCCGCAAGATCTTCAGAGAATTATTTCAAGCGAAAAGCGACATTCTTGCTCTAAGGGAACCGAGCTGAATTAGATTTATAGCCTCTAGTATCCAAGCGATTGAATACGAATCCAGAGTTTAAACCTCACTGTTTGTCGCTATAGAAGCCTCATTCTCGTTCCCTTTGATGGAAATGAGAGGGAAATAAATTATACCTTTCTCCTCCGTATGTTGTTGCAGCTCTGATTGTTGCTCGTGAATCAGATCTTTTTGACTCGGTCCAGAAAAGGTCTTCTGGACTGTTCTCGTGCCCGAGCTCTCAACTTCGGATGGACGAAGATGCTAGAGAGCCCTTGACCAAAAACTCACTACTCACCAGTTCTAAGTCTCCAAGCACTATTTCATTCAAGGAATGCCTCGATGAAACTTTGCTCGGAATCTCGGAAACTTGGTATAAAATTATGAAGCCCTATCATCCTATTTATAAAGAAGGGTTCAAATAGTGTTGGGCCTTAATGGGCCCAAATAGTATTGGGCTCAAATAGTGTTGGGCCTTAATGGGCCAAAATAGTATTAGGCCTTAATGGGCCCAAATAGTATTGGGCTTATTATTCCCAGGCTCAACTTACTCCAGTACCAATTGTTTTAATTCGTTAAGGAACCGAACAATTCCAGGTAATAAAGTAGCCTAGTGAGTTTGTGAGAAAATTGTCAAATAAAATTGGGCATTTGTTCGGGCCAGACCAATGACCTAACACAAGAAATAAAGCAGGGCCTTAAGTGAATTAATATTTCATACTCAGCCCTGAGTATTATTAATTCACAAACATAAATTCATTCCACTAGAGAATCTATGCTGACTTACCCCTTTATTCCCAAATGTTGAGTCTGGGCTTTTATTTTAGACTTAATTGATCCCCGTATTTAAGATATCAATATCCGTTAATTAATTAAGCACACTGACAACTTAAATTAATCAACATCTTATTAAATTCTTGAGTAGTACCACTTGACCTTATTAACACACCTGAACTTAATCAACCGGTCGGGTTTAGTGTGCTAATCCTTTCGAGTTCCTCAGGGGATATTATCAACCCATTTTACTAGGATACGGTTGCAAGATACTGACAACCAGCCTGAGCCACAAATAACTACTAACACCCAGGATACGTAGATCCGGTCGCGAAGAAGTTCACCATAGTAGGTCAAAGTGATAGATAGCCAAATGCGCTCAACTAAAGTCTTATCAAGCTTAAAACCAACTAAGTCACCGAGATCTTGGTTCTCCACTAAGGTCAGCTAGGAGAACACATCTCACTGTGATCCATCAATACACCACCTTAAGTGTACCAGTAAAGACAAGCAACTAAGACAAGCCACTTCTTATCTAAACTGCAGCTTAAACTGACAACTTATCCTTAAGTTGTCTTAGTTGTGATAACTGTTTATATCTTGTCAGTTCAACCAATTTGTGGTCTTCTGTCATACCCGACACACTACACAAATCTAACTTTTGTACAAGATAAAGGATTACATGTGCAAATATATATATTTATCAGATAGGAGAATAAAATAGTGGTAGGGACAAAACACATTGTATACAAGCATAAAAAGTGCTTCCAGTATACAAAATCCCAACAATTCTCCCACTTATACTAAAGTAAACTTTTAGTATACAATGTGTCAGTTCTGGTACTAACTAGCACTCAGCTATCTATCTTATCTATCACTGCATCTTCTCCCACTTATACAAAAGTTTCTGCAGTCCTAAGTGAGGGGCATCTCTACCACTCCTAAGCCAGGAACTTGTTTCTTGTAAGCCATAATTGATAAGCTCTTAGTGAAAGGATCAACTAGATTATCTTTGGTTCCAATTTTGTCAATCACCACGTCTCCTCGATGTACGAATTCTCGTATGATGTGGTACTTCCTGTCTATGTGCTTAGACACCTTGTGGGATCTGGGTTCCTTCGAATTTGCTACTGCACCCGAGTTATCACAATAAATTGTGATAGTCTCAGGCAAATTCGGAATAATATCAAGATCTAGGAGGAAATTCTTGAGCCATAGGGCTTCTTTCGAAGCTTCTGAAGCAGCCACACACTCTGCTTCCATGGTTGAGTCTGCAATGCATTTCTGCTTTGCACTCCTCCATGAGATGGCTCCACCTCCCAAGGTAAACACATAACCCGAGGTAGACTTCTTCTCGTCTCTGTCAGCCTAGAAATTCGAGTCTGTATAACCCAAAAGGCACTAGACTGTCTGATTGGTAAACAAGCCTATAATCTCTAGTCCTTTTAAGGTACTTGAGAATATGCTTTACCGCAGTCCAGTGCTCCTGTCCAGGGTTAGACTGATATCTTGAGACCATGCCTACATCATATGAGATATTTGGTCTCGGACAAAGCATCGCATACATGAGGCTACCGACAGCGGAAGCATATGGTACTAGCCTCTTATTTTCTATCTCTTCAGGCGTTTCAGGGCACTGATTCTTGGATAGAAAAATGCCATGTCTGAAAGGTACTGAACCTCTCTTGGCATTCTGCATGCTAAAACGAGTAATGACAGTGTCAATGTAGGATGCCTGTGACAAGCTTAACATCCTTTTCTTGCGATCTCGGATAACCTTGATCCCAAGGATGTAAGCAGCTTCACCTAAGTCCTTCATTTGAAACTGCTCGGATAACCACGTCTTTACATCTGATAACACTTCAACATTATTGCCAATGAGAAGGATGTCATCTACGTACAGTGAAAGAAACAAAACTGATCTGTTAACACAAATACAGTACACACACACCTCGTTTGGACAGGATACAAATCCATAGGATTTGACTACCTCGTCAAAATGCTGGTGCCATAACCGGGAGGCTTGCTTAAGTCCATAAATAGACTTCTTCAGCTTCCAAACTAGATGCTCTTCGCCCTTCTTCACATAACCTTCTGGTTGTTTCATGTAGATATCTATACCTTTTTCCAGGTGACCGTTTAGGAATGCGGTCTTGACATCAATTTGCCAGATCTCTAGGTTCATGTGAGCTGATATGGCAAGGAGAATCCAAATGGACTTGATCATTGCTACAGGCGAGAAGGTCTCTTCATAATCGATACCTTCTTTCTGGGTAAAACCCTTCGCCACTAGCCTGGCCTTAAACGCCATGATCTCTCCATTCGGTCCTCTCTTTCTCTTGTATACCCACTTACTACCAATAGCCTTGCAGCCCTCAAGTAGTTCAGTGATCTCGTATAAATCCATATCAGTTATGAACTTAAATTCTGAGTCCATGGCGATTCGACATGAATCTGCATCTATATCTCCCACTGCTTCGTTGTAGTTCCACGGATCCACAGTATCTTGTTCATCTGCTGGGAGATGATCAGACGTCTCCCCAATGAACATATACCGATCAGGTGTAAATATCACCCTCCCACTACGTCGAACAGTGTCAGGCGCTGTGTTAATAGATTGTGCAGTTACTCGAGGAGTACTATCTTGCACAACTGGCTGTTCAAGTGGAACTCGACCACCTTGTAATTCCTCAAGGATGATGTCGACTCGAAACTTATGGTTACTAATGTAATCCTCTTCTAAGAACCAAGTATTAGTGCTAATAACGATCTTCTATTCTTTAGGATCATAAAAGTAGCCAACCTTCGTTTCCTTCGGATACCCTATGAACAACATCACTTCTGAACGTGATTCCAATTTGTCGGCTTGCCTATTTAGCTCATAAGAAGGACAACCCAAAATCCTTAAGTGGTGCAAACTAGGCTTACACCCATTCCACAACTCAAAAGGGGTCTTTTGTACCGACTTGGAAGGCACACGGTTCAACAAGTATGCTGCAGTCTCTAGGGCATATCCCCAAAAGGAAACCGGCAAAGTTGCATAACTCATCATCGACCGAACCATCTCTAAGAGAGTTCAGTTCCTTCTCTCTGACACACCATTCTGCTGAGGCGTGCCCGGTGCTGTCAGCTGGGATGTAATCCCACATTCTGTCAAGTAGTCCTTGAACTCATTGGATATGTATTCCCCACCACGATCAGATCGCAGTGTTTTGATTTCTTTACCTAATTTCTTCTCCACTTCTGCCTTGAATTCCTTAAAGGTTTCAAAACAATCCGACTTGTGGCGAAGAAGGTAAACATATCCATACCTCGAGAAATCATCAGTAAATGTGACGAAGTACTCATACCCTCCACGAGCTTGTGTAGACATAGGCCCACACAAGTCAGAATGTATCAAACTTAATGCTTTTGTGGCTTTATAACCCTTTGCCTTGAAAGGCCTAGTCACCATCTTTCCATCTAAGCAGGGTTCGCAAGTTGGAAATGGTTCAACATGGAGAAACTCCAATGATCCATATTCCACCAACTTTTGAATCCTATTTAGATTGATGTGACCTAGTCTTAAGTGCCACAGATAAGTTTGGTTTACCTTAGAAGATTCTTTCCTCTTCTTAGGATTTGATAATGAAGAAGCAACATTAACATAATTACGCGGATAACAAGTGATAGTATATAAAGATCTGTTTAATGGCCCACCACAGATGAAATCATCGTCTTTCATGATAGAAACTTCACTATCAAAACTTGATTTATAACCATCCATGACGTAGAGTTTAGAAACAGAAATTATGTTTCGCCTAAACTCAGGCACATATAAAACATCTTTAAGTACTAAAACAGAACTATCAAAAGATAGATGTAAATCTCCAATGGCAATTGCAGGAACTCTCGATCCATTGCCCATTAAGACTACCACCTCACCATCGCTCAATTGCCTTTTCTGCAAGAAACCTTGCAAGGTGTAACAAACATGATCAGTTGCCCCCGAATCCACTACCCATTCGTGGGTAGAAGACGAAACCAAAATAGTTTCAGTTACAAGAGCAACTCGCGTCTCTTTCTGTTTTGCCTTGACATCTGGATTATAATTCTTCCAGTGTCCTTTCTTACAATTCTTGAAGAACCTTCCTTTCTCCTTTGACATTCACATGTCGCCAGTAAAGACCGTCTTCTTACTCCCACTGCTCTTCTTGAAATGTCTACCCTTTACGCTCTTTTTCTGGTTTCCGCCTTTCGGAGGATTCCTTGAGCTAATAGGGATATTCAAGACTTAAGCACTCTTGTTCTTTCCTATAACCTCTTTGATCGCTACCAAAGATTTGAGTAACATACTCATAGTAAACTCGTTCTTAGACATAGCGGTCCTAAAAGAGAAATTCTTATAGGACCTTTGCAGAGCATTTATTGGGAAGGTAAGATATCTCTTCCACTCTATGAAATTATTTAAAAAAGTTAAACCCGTTAGGGTTTGATTGGTGAGACTGTTTAAGAACTCGAAAAATATTCGAATAGACATATCTGAAAAATATAATAAAAAAATGTAAGAAAGTTATATTTGTACACAATTCGTAATTAACCATCGTTGTAACCTTTTGAAAAACCAATGATGTTAAATACTCGAATAGCCCTAGAGATCACACTCGCAAGCCACTCAGGTCGACGTTTACTCGTGTACCCCTAGACCAAGCTATATACCTAGCTCTTTAATTACAATCCACGCCTAGGTTCTTAAGACGAATGAAATTAATAATCCGATATTTTTGGACCATGTCACTATTAATATTAAAACGCGGGAAGGGACTTCTCAGGAAGTTGTAGCCACGGTGACATCTAAGCTTTGACCATTAATTTGACCGAATTAACATCAAATTCTCGAAATTGGCATACTTACGCGAACCATACCGCATTCAATTTGATTTAATTTGTCATCATATTTAATTATTATCTGCTAGAGTACTCGTGTTTACTAGGCACGCAAGCCACTCAGGTGGACGTTTACGGCTTCGCTCTCACTACTCAATAATAATTATATATTATATTAGAAAACCCATCTCACAAAACTTGTGGTTCAAAAATACAAGCAAGCCACTCAGGTGGACGTTTACTTATATAATTGTTCCACTTTTGTGTAGGGTCCAATTAATGGAGGTCCAGTTAAATATTTAATTTTCAGTTTAAATGGAATCCAATTAAATATTTATTTTATTATTTGCTTA
>CM054803.1:20405427-20498252 GCA_028984105.1 Lavandula angustifolia
GGGGCGAAGATCTAAATCCATACCTCTGACATCGCATGAATGAGAAATCCATGGTGGGTTCAAAACCACTCGCTGATCCTTCTCCAAATGTTATATCTGCTTTGGAGATATCATAGAGATATTGGTTTCCGCCATTGTACTGTCGGCCACCAACATAGTAGTCGGCTGTACCTCGTGTAGTGGTTTAAAGATCTCATGTATTGAACTTACTCCGTACGAGAGTGATCATTCCCCCACCAGGAATGTTCCTCTCGAAACCTAATGCGATAGGGTCGGTAAGGGTCCGGCCTACCTAGCCTCTTCGAAAGTTCCGAATGCAATTCGGCTAGAGGCTTAGTAAGTATGTCTGCCCTTTGCTTGTCGGGTATGGACTTTCCATTCGATATCCTTCTTTCGACATGATCACGAATGAAGTGATGTCGATGTCCACGTGTTTGCATCTTGTGTGAAGAAACGAGGATACAGTGATTGCAATAGCTTGTGACCTGCTCTGTGCAAAATCGGCACTTCATTCCGAATGACGTCATGGTCTCTCATTGCTCTCTCGACTAAAGACAGGCGCCAAACAACTTCCCGGCGGCCATTGTATTCGCGGCTTACGACAGTCGACGTGGCCTCTGAGTAAGCCGTTCTTTGAAAACCATGAGATCGGGCTTGCTTTGCCAAGGAACCGACATGTTCTGAAGTTGATTTTCGGTCGATTCTACATCCTGCATGTCTCGGCATCGGAATAACCGCTTAGTTCAATAATATCATGCGTTTGATACCATAAACCCATGTCAGTGTTCCTCGTAGATAGCGGAGAATCTTCTTTCTTTGAGTCCATATGACTCTGCTTGGGATTCGCCCGAAATCGAGCACGTACACCCACAAAGATAAGTTATGTCGTGGCCAGTAGCCGTTAGATATAATAAAGAACCAATTATAGCACGGTATTCAGTTTGGTCTATCGATCTCCTCTTTATCAAGATCTATCTTCATATTCGTGTTCATCGGGATCTTGATAGATATTTTGCGGGAAAGCGCAAACCTGAATCTTTAGGTGAGGTCTCGAGTGTATTTTGCCTTGGTTGATTAATGTTCCCTTCTCAGATTGCTTGACTTGAAAACCCAAGGAAGTAGTTCATTTCACCCATCATTGACATCTCGAACTTATCCTTCATCATCTTTTCAAATTGCGACACATGATGACATTCTTCAACCGAAGATAATGTCATCCACGTAGATCTGCACAAGTAATAAGTCTTCTTCCGGCCGAATCTTTGAATAGAGTGCGGTCTACTACGTGCTCTTTCGAAAACCTTTCTAAGAAGAAACTTAGACGTGGTATCGTACCAAGCCCACGGGTGCTTGTTTTAACCCGTGCATGCAGCCTTTTCGAGTCTATATACTTGATGTCCCTGTCGAAAGCCGGGCGGTTGTTCCACATAGACTTCTTCTTTCAAAGCACGCCATTCGAGAACGCGAGACTTCACATCCATTTGATAAACTCCGAATCTTTGATGTGTTGCGTAGGCTAGGAATAGCTCAATTGCCTCCAATCTAGCAACCCGGAGCGAATGTCTCATCGAAATCTATCCCTTCGGCTTGATAGTAGCCTTTAGCCACGAGTCTTGCTTTGTTCCTTACTATAACGTTGTTTTCATCTCACTTGTTTTTGAAGACCCATTTGGTTCCTATGACATGTTGATGCTTTGGGGTACGTCTACAAGCTCCCATACTTCGTTTCGTGAACCGATTTAGCTCTTCCCGCATAGCAATGATCCGGTCAGCATCTTTAAGTGCATCCTCAATATTCACGAGGCTCTTCGATGAGACAAGAAGCAAGGAAAATAATGCGCTTTCTCCTTGACGGAATCTGGATCTTGTCTTGACATGTGCCGAAGGATCTCCAATTATAAGATCGGCAGTGTGAGCATCTAGCCACGATCTACGATGTTTTAACTCTTCATACGAAATTTGTTCAACACGAGATAGTAGGTGAGTTAGGCATTTCGGTTTTACTATTCGAGATTGAAATAATTCAGTAACAAGAGTATGATCTACCGAGTCACCGAGGTTCAGGGGGCATTCAGCTCGGGAACATTACTAGACGTTCCCCACGAGTTGTTATTCTCGGTAGTGTTGGTCTCAGTTACCTCTACGGTTTCCTCATCGACTGAGTTACCCGGGATTGATTCTGTTCGGGAGAATCAATCTGCTCAGCTACTTGCTCAGCTGGTTGAGATTCAGTAGATTTGTCTTTAGTTTCTTCATCTGAATCATCATCCCAACATAGGCTGGATCTTTTCGCATTTGTCTTTTAAGCTTAGATCCACGTAGTAGCGCTTCTTGATGTCCTCAGATTCAGAATTTGAGTTATTGCTCCTGTCTTCAGTAGCAAACTCGTTAAAGACAACATGAGGGCTTTCCTCTACGCAAAGAGTCCGATAGTTGAATACTCTGAAAGCTTTGCTGACCCGAGAGTATCCTGACTTGCTATCAAAAGTCTTCAGCTGATCTTTCCCATTATTGTGGATAAAGCATGAACAACCAAAAATATGGAAATAAGATAGAGAAGGCTTCCTGTCGTTCCATAGTTCATATGGTGTTCTCTTATGCTGCTTTGTCAGTAGAGATCTATTCTGAGTATAACATGCAGTATCAGTAGCTTCTGCCCAGAATTTGGTTGGGAGTCCTGAGTCTGCGAGTAGAGTCCTAGCTGCCTCTTTTAGAGTTCTGTTCTTTCGTTCAGCAACTCCATTCTGCTGAGGTGTGCGTGCAGCTGAAGTCTCATGCTCTATTCCTTCTGCTTTGCAGAACTCCTTTACCATGGAATTAAGGAACTCAGTTCCTCTGTCTGAACGTATTTTTCTGATCTTGGTGTTCTTTTCGACACTGAGCTTTTTCAGAAGCGTTGGTAACTCTGTTTTGACGTCCGACTTGTTGGCAATGAATATGACCCATGTGTAGCGCGAGTAGTCATCTATGACCACTAATGCATATTTTCTGCGCCTCGATCGTCACTGGGGAGACTGGACCGAACAAATCCATATGTAGCAGCTGAAGGATTCCATCCGTGGAAGGCGATGGAACTGGAGGATTTTGATTCCTTGTTTGCTTTCCCTTCAGACATGCTTCACACTGAGTGTCTTTGCTGAATACTTCATTCGGCAGTCCCCTTGCTAGAGTGTTTCTTGCAAGCTTGTTGAGCGTCTTAAAGTTGAGATGGCTGAGTCTTCTATGCCATAGCCACCCCGTGCGGTTGTCATTCTTCGCCAATAAGCAAGCTTCAGGTTCAGCTGAGTTCCAGTCAGCCACATATATGTTCTTTCTGCGCGAACCTGATAACACTGTTTTCCCTGTGGATTTATCAATAACATCACAGAAACCAGCGTCAAAAATCACTCTATTTGAGTTATCACAAAATTGACTAACAGAGAGAAGATTATGCTGAAGTCCTTCAACATATGATACTCTTGGAACTTTCGCGTTCCTATACCGAGTGTCCCATATCCTCTCGTGTAGCCTTTGGCATTATCTCCAAACTCAATTCGGGTCCTTCTTCGATGATATAATTCTTCGGACTCCTTTGGTAGGTCATGTGTCTTGAGCATCCGCTGTCCACATACCATGGGTCTTTACGCACTTGCAAAATGGTAATTATATTCGAGTACCCTTTATTTTTGATTTTGGGTCCTTAGATGTTAGTTTTCATAACTCCAAATCCGTCTAACAACCCCTGGTGGTTTTAGACATTTTCTTTCCACTAGAGTTAACATATCTCGACCACCGGACTGGTCAAAGGTGACTTCGAGGCTTCGAGGTTCGGGAGTCCCGATCTTCCGAGTTGGTGGGCAGGCCGACCTTAGCCTTCGTGTGGCTTTCCCTTTTCTTCGACATTTGGAACCTCTTCTCGACTATAGGTTCATAATAGTATGACCCATACCGAGCCGGATGTGCCGCCTTTGGAGGTCCATACTGCGATCCGCCAATTTTAATTCTGTCGGTTCCCCCTGATCTTGCTTGGGGTTTCTTGGCACCGATCTTCTTGTCGAATGCCGACGTGTGGGATGAGGTGCTTTCATCTCTCCGTTTGTTCTTTGCTAGGGGATTCAGTATATTTGCGTTCATAGTCTCCCCTCGAACAAATCTATCAGCAAGCCGTACTTCCGAGTGTCTTGGGGCGTATGTGGAAGCTCCCCGGCCGAATCCAAGTCCTTCCTTGCGTGCTTTGACTTATTGCATGCTAGCATAGCCTCTAATTTCTTTTCAAAGCACCCATGTACCTCTCGATCATCAAGCTCCTCCCGGACATCATCACTCTTCTTCGATGTGTCGTGCTCGTGCCGAAGTCCTCACATTTCTTGCTTCACGAGACTTAGTTCGATATCTTCTCGAGTCAAGTCATTGGTCAAAACCGAAATCCGATCTTCTTGATGCCGAGACTTGGCCATCGGAGAGTTTATTTCCTCCCCGAGTCTCAACACACGTCCTTCGGCCTCGGTAGCACCGACTCTCCCGAGAAAGTCTCGATTTTCTACTTTCGGGGTATCCAACTCTTGAAGAGTCTTGCTCGAGCTCGAGACTCATCCGAATTTGTTCGTCGAGCAGTTCTTCGTATGCGGTTGCGACGTCCAAATTCTCATCCGCACTGAAATAGTGTCGTGTGTGCGGTGTGAAGAGAAGTTAAGTGGTTCATGAGAATTTACCTCATCCTCTTCGCCTGCCATCATGCACTTTTCACTGATTCTTCGCCTTCAAGCTCTAAGGCCATGAAAGCCGCTTCATCGTCCGAAGAATCCATAAAAGAGTCGACCTCTTCGAGTCGTCCCGAGATTTCACCAGCTATGTAGGATTGTCTTTTCGGGTGAATTTCTCTCTCCTAGCCTTACGTCTTTGCGCGTTGCTTCAAAGACTACCGAGCTCGAGACAATCATACCGATAATGTCCCGGCTTCTTGCGGTTGTAACAAGCGATGACTCTTTCTTCTTTGCTTTCGCTATTCTTTGATGGTTCGAGTCATCTTTCTTTCGCATTCAGAAGATTGTGAGTCGGGAGTGTGTTTCGACATATAATTTGACTTACCTTTCGTTTCCCGATAGCTTTAGTCACTTTTCGCGTCGCTCCTTCTCCTTCGATACTTCTAATGAGCAGCGCATACTTCGAGCGAGACTTCCTTCTTGTAGATCATTGAGTGAAGGTTCGAGTCTTACTCGTCGTTTTGCTCGTTCTGGTGGAGATGCCGTGGCCGACCGATGCTTTGAAAGCATGGTCGATTTTTGTGTCGCCTTGACTCTCGCTTTCTTTGAGGTCTCGTCGAACTCAAACTCCCTCCGCCCGTAGTTCTGAAAAGATATGGTCGGGAGACACATCATCTAAGTCGAATGTCGCAATATAGTGGCAAAAGGTGTCCGGTGTCCGTCCCAGGCAGTGCCCTCGAATCTTCCCGATTCATCTCTCGGTTCTTCGAATGTCTTTCCCATCCCATTGATAGAGTTCATCGATTGGTAAATCTGACGTTCGGATCTTCGATTTTGTCACCGAGCATGAGAGACAAGCTTTCCGGCTTTGGAGTTCCAGTGCTAATTTGTTGGCTTTAATCTTCTCGAGTCCCTCGACTCGGCAGCGCAAGAGCATCCCAGAGTTCTTTAGCTGGTCTTGCATTCCCGAACCCCCGCAAGATAAGAATCACTAAGAGTGGTCGGCATGGCGTTTCACGGCAACACGGTCTAAGTTGTGAAGCTTCTTCTCCTCGGGAGTGAAGAGACTTGTCTTTGGGAATCTTCTTCCCTTGGCCACCATTCCTCCTCCTTGAGCTTGGTCCCGAGTCACGACACTATCAATCATAGGAACGATAGGTCCATCTTCAAGCACTTCGGCTCATACTGTCATGGAGGGATGTCGGATGTGCTTCCATTCTCGACTTCGCCATACTCCATAATTCTCCACCGAGAACATGGGTACCATCCTTATGCCCGACATATCAGCCATGAAGAATATGAGATATGAATGTAGAGTGATATGCAGGTGAAAACCTTTTCCCTCGGATCCGTCTCGAATAGACCGGTCTCAAAGATAACAAGAGTCAAAGAACTCCCCGCTCCGATACCAATTGTTGGTCCCAGAGTGTACGGTCGGGTGTAGAGGGGGGTGAATACACCTGATTCGATTTCTCAATTTCGAACTTGAACAGTCCCTATTCAGGATGGTGTCACTGCAAAAGCTTAGTTCAGCGGACCCGACAAACTGTTCCGAATCGAGTAAAAGGCTAAAAGAGTACTCGACTCACTGAGATCCGCTAACCGACTAGGTCGAATCCAGCATCGTTCAGATGAGAGTTCGGTGTGCGGAATTGTGTAGGCCCAAATCAATTTTTGTGAGAAAACGTTTTAAGTCTCGGTCCCGTAGATTTAAAAGTTCAAGATAGCTTCGAGACAGCTTGATTGATTTAAATATGATGTTCGATATGAATAGTAAAAACCAATGCAAAATGCTTAAGAAAGTAGTAAGAGACACGAGATTTTTAAAGTGGTTCGGATATCGCTCAAATCCTACGTCCCACTCGTCCCGAATGATCGGGAGGCTATTTATTATCCCGAGTTAGTCTCGGCCGGCTTGCACACCGGGCAAAGCCGCGTCTTGGTTTTTTTATATCCGATCCAAGTCTCGCTTACAACACTATCAAACTTAAAGTGTTTGACAAACTTCTCCAACAAGTGAAGGAGTCCTTATACAATAAGGGATCGGGTTCAAATGTGAACTCCTTCGTCTAAGCTATGGATATAACAAGTGAGCTTAGGGTTAGAGGGATAAGGAACGAGAATGTAGCTATCTAGAGCGACGAACAACTGAGGATTTAGCTATAGGTTCGTGTCAATCGCTTGGATGCTAGAAGCTTATGTCGGTTCAGCTTGGTTCCTTTTGAGCTGGATGTAGTCTTTCGCCGGAGATAACTCGGTTGTTTCTTGCGGAGGACTTAGTCGTTAATTTCGCTCGTTTGAATGCTTTCTCGTGTTCTAGGCGCGCATTCTCATTCTCTTTTAAATCTTGAATGATCCCTCTATTTATAGAGCAGAGATTGAAATAGATCCGTTGGAGACGATCTTCTTCTCTCTCTCTCTTTTTGGTAGCAAACGGCTCTTTTGGTGTAGGTAACAGTGTACTTTCCCACCTTTTTAGGTAAAAGGTTGACTGCAGCTTTAGCAGGTGAGAAGACACGTGTATGTTTGTCATTCGTTGAGGTGTATGAAGTGGTTAAGACAGCACAAACTTCGAGACAGACTGAAGCTGACTTCTCTCTTCCTCGTATATGACAATGCCTGATTCTCTTTCAAAAGATTCTCGACAAGTCCCGAAGACTATCTCGCCGTTGCCGAGTCGACCTTGTATTCAGATAGATAGCGCCGAGATAAATCTACCGAGGATCAGCCTCGAGTTTAGTGAACTACTCCCGCCGAGTTCGGCTCAACCGACTCTCTCGCATATCTCTCGCTGAGTCCAATATCACTGAGTCTTTCAAGCATATCGCTCCCGCCGAGTCCAAGATCACCGAGTCTTCGCATCGGTGCTGAGGCAAATAAGCTACTGAGCGCCTTGACCAGAGCAGAGTGTCTACCGAGTCACGAAACCTCGGAGACAAATACAAATACAAAGGAATGGTTCACCAATCGATAGGGTTTTGGGATCTTCAAATCTTCTCAACGGTTCGAGCACGAGGCTACCGAGCATGATTTAGTATGGAAGATAAGAGTCATTTCCCACAAGTATGGTCATGCCGAGGATTGAATCATCACCCAACAAATACCTTATTGTCTATCTCGGCCTTGTTATTTATGCTTAACACTCGAGAATCACCCAAGTGATTACCGACTTACACACTCACTAAATATATATTTATATCTATGTTCGTCGAGTTTTTACTTAGCTTGATAGATTCTGGTTTGATAGATATATTTGGGAGAAATTGTTGTTAGTAAAGGGAAAATTGTTGTTAGATTTCTGTATAGGTTCTGATATTTCTTCCCTGAACTCCCTCAGTAGTCTAGAACTTGAAGAACAACTCCATTGATTCTACTTGTAATATTTGTAAGGAGTTTGTCTCGACGCTTGTAGTGTTAGGTTTTGGCATCATCAAATAGGGGGAAATTGTTGGGAGATGATTCAAAGCACCTCCACAAATTGTTGGGAGATGACTCAAGCAGAGACCCGACTTTTCCGTCTCGGGAATAATTCTTTTCGACTCAGTAGAGACCTGACTTTTCACTGAAAATCTCTGATTTTCAGCTTTTAGGAATTCCATCTCCTAAAGCGTCTTACATAACTGAGTGCTCATCTGCATTTATTCTTCTAGAAGATCTTTATGGACTAGAACCACATCTAGAGGTTCTCCTATAACATAGCATGTGTCATGTGTTGGTTCGAGACAATAGTCGGGTGTAGAGGGGGTGAATACACTGATCACGGTTTCTTTTTCTCGTAACGCGAAGGACAAACTGAGCCGTAGGTTGCAACGGATGAACAAGTGCCAAATAGTAACCTTCGATCGCGGGTCGAAGTGTGCCAACTCACCGAGCTCTCCTACTAACTTTTGTCAAGATTCCTGAAACTCGGTCGGAGACGTTGTGCGGATAAGAGTGTGGGGCCCAGAGATTCATCTCAGTTTGAAAACGTGATTTTCACAAATTAAGTAATTTTTGGCTGGTGCGCTTTGAGAATACGTTTTATCCAAAGATATGATTTTTAATCAGTTTGTATGCAATGCAATAAAACAGTAAATAACACAAGCAATCTTTAACGTGGTTCGGATACGCAAGATCCTACGTCCACGGTCCTGCCAAACAGGAGTTCTTGTTGATTTATCTGAGCAAGTCTCATTAAGGAATCTGTGCACTAGACAAACCCTTCTAAGTTATAGTCCTTACCGACTTTACAAATCAAACCGAAGTTTGAAAGGGAGGGGATAATCTCCAACTAGGAAGGATTTCTTACAGTAAGAACAATCACTAAAGGTGAACTCCTTTGAATTTCTAAGCTATAAATTTGGCAATGAGCTTAGCTAGAAAAGAGGGATTTAAAGAACTCTAGAGAGAAGAACTAATGATATTCTATTGGGAAAGTTCTTCGCTGGATTGATCTTGAATGCGCTAGAGTTGTTCGAAAGCTTGAGCATTTTTCCCTTGATATCCCGTGCGTGAAGCTCGGATTTCTTCTCTATTTATAGTTGTGAGCAGGCATATGTCCATTGGAGAAGACGATGCCACGTGTCACAAGCTTCCAAAGAAAACGGCCATAAATTCGAATTGTTGCAGCAGAGTTGTTAGACACTGTACATGAGAGCAGCTTTAGTTGGTCAGAGCAGATAAAGCGTTGTCGGCTTCTCATTGGTCGAGGTTTGTGGTAGGTGAGATTGTGTCAGACATCGAAGTTGACTCTCCCTAATCCTCGTATGTCTTCTGCTGACGTTCGAAATGACTTTAGCGGCTGAGTCGTTTTCTATCGGCTATAGTAGACTTTATGCAGTCTCTGTCTTCTTCGTCTGAGTCGGCTGACAAGAGATATTCTCTTGAGTATGGTCACCGATGACTGCGAAGGTACCGAGCTTGCATAGAGTTCTTCTGCTGATGTATGTCGGGTGATGAGGTGTCTTCTACTGAAAGTGAGGTTCAGCTGATGACAGAAAAAGGCAAGCAATTACACTGATGACGTGGGGTTCTGGAAAGTAACTTCGTCAGAAGATCAATCCAACAATTTACCCCGTGCAGGACTTAGACAAAAAAGATAAATAATAAAAACCGTCTAGCTTATACATCATCTAGTCCTATCAAGACACTACACTACTGATATCAACTGGGTTTTGGGATCTTCAATTCCATAGTACTACTATGATTTCCCCCAATATTATTTTAACCACTAATAGCTGAATACCATCTACTGACTCATAACCCAACAATTTCCCCCTAATTGATAATGCCAAAACCTCTATAAAATATAAAGAAAGAATACTAAACTACTGACATAGATAGACTTCGCAAACTAAATCAGTTAGCCTTAAAGAGTTCAAAAGGTTGATAGATAGGCAAAATCGGAGAAATGGTTTGTGTGTGAGTGTGTGTCGATCACTTCGTGATCGGTTGTGATAAGCATAACACAACTAAAAGCCTTAAGACTATGAGTAATTGTCCGGCCGTAAGAAAACAACCGATATATATGAAGAAGATTACAGGTTCCTATTCTTCTATATAGGGGATGAGAAGACTATTGCTAACGTCCGAATCTCTCGGGTCTTCTTCTTGAAGTCTTCGCACTGCCGCCAGGAGGATCCGTGCAATAATATTTGTAAATCCTTGCACGCAACGTCTGGATTTCCACGAGATCAGCAGGAATATCATAACTTAGATCATGATGATAAGCTGCTGCTTCAATCTCATCTTCTATCTCCTTTGTGCAAAGCACGCCACGAGTAGTCCTAGGAGGAGGGATGCACTCGAATGCTCGGTGCTCGAGGGGTATCTTCTCTCTTTCCATAACTGTAGGAGCCGATCTCTCGAGCCGGGCATTGTATTGATGAATAAATTCTTCAAAGAGTTGATCAGCTGGTATCCCAGATGGATAGAAGCCCCATACATAGTATCCCTTGATAAATTCTTCTTTGAGTTCCTCCCACTGCTCGTTCAGTTCTGCTGGCACCCATCTGTCTATATGAGGAATAAGAGCTTTCTTGATGTAAGGTGCTCTGGGTGCTCCTCTCCCGTAAGACCTTGGGATCTGCCTTCTCCAATCTACTACTAGCTCGCTGGCTATCTTATCTGTCAGTTGAATGATCTTAGTCAGGTCAGCCAATCTTTTCTTCTCTCTGAGACCTACTGATCTAGAATCTCCTCTTAGGAGATTTAATCCCTTCGGGCCGTGGCCTCCCAAGTTGCTCGTCCTCGGCCTCTTGCTCGGGTGTAAGAGTAGGAGTATAAGAACTCGAGCTAAGGGTAGGACTTCGAGTGGAAGACGCTTTGGCTAGCTCCTCTTGAGCTTTCTTCTCTCGTTCAACAAGGATCGTTTAGCCTTTTCTTTCGCAATCTTGCCAATTATTTTTCTAGGCTTCTTAGCCTTCCTAGCTTCTTCAATCTTGCTTGTTCATGATCCAAACTGATCTTGCAGCCTTCCGAGCAACTTCTTTATCAAATACCTCCTGCTCCGCTTTGGATTTAAATTTAGGCGTCGGGGAAGATGGAGGAGTAACTTTAGTTGTGATCTCCTTCCCGGCCTTTGCGTGGCAGTGGCTCATCGAGAAATCGAGCAATATCTTCAATGTGCTCGAGTAGTTGAAACATTTGGCCGACTCGCCACATGGTGGTTGGACTTTCGGGACTTGGACATTTCCGGGAAGGGATACTTGGAACCGGTTCCGGCACTGTATAGACGAACCTTCCCCCTAATTTCCTTTCCCCTGATTTCCTTCCTCCTTACTAATAGCTTGGACTTCTGGGCTCTTCTCCACCTCAGCCTGTTCCGCCTCAGCCTGTTCATCTATCACGGCTTCTTCCCCCTTTTTGGCATCATCAGCCAGGGAGAGGCGAGTGCGGATGGCTGTCACCTCCTTATCAAAATTAAAGCAAAGATTCTTGATGAAGGTGGCTGTGGATTCGAAGTCTTTGACTGCATCGCAGTATTGCTCCCATTCCTTCTCCTGATCAGCTCTAAATTGTTTGAGTTGGGCTGCGGACTCCTGTCTGAGTTTCAGCAAAGACTGATCATGAGATTCTGTCATCTCCTTCTGAATTTCTTTGAGTGCCTCTGCCTGTTATTGAATGGCTTTATGAAGGCTCAAGGAGGCCACTCTATTTCTTTCATCCATAGTGGCTTGGACTCCCGCAAGGCCCTGAGTCAGCTGCTCAGAGAATGACTTCTGCTGAGAGATAAGGAGCTGCTGACTTTGAGCGGCTAAGTCCGCCTTCTGAGCTGTAAGGGCGGCCTCGATAATCTCCTGAATATTGACTGAAGAAGTAGGAGTTTCGGAGACCTTCTCAACCCCTGCTGCCAGTCGGTCAACGCTCTTAGTTTGGGCTTTGGTGTACTGAGCCCATTTGAGATGAACGTCTTTTGCAAGGAGTCGATTCTTATCTCCCCTCGCCCGATGGCTTTGTTAACCGACTTAGAGGTCACGGAACCTATAGGTTTGATCTGATAACTGCTGGTTCCGAGCCTCTGCTCAGATGTCACGATCTGTTGCACTCGACTCGGCTTCGAGGCAACTGGGGCATCACCCGATGTGGAGGGTGGTGGTGATCGGCCCCGTTCGCGAGGAGTGTTACCCTCGCAGATCCTCCCAAATATGCATCCTTGGGTGGCGCCCGAACCATGTCATTATCATTATTGTCATCGTCGTTGTCATCACCATGATGAGATGGAGGCGAAGGGTCGTTGACTGGAGCCGAGGATCTTAAGCTTAGAAGATAGAGCATAGCAGACGCGAAGATCCTCGAAGGAAGCTAGATCACCGGTTCCCCAAACCCTATAGCCGATTGCAAGCTCGCTCTTCCGTCGTAGGGACAAGGCCGACCGAGTCCCGATAAGTTCTTCAAGAATATCCCGGCCTAAGGAATCTCAAGAAGATTTGTGTCCACGGCCCTTATGGCAATATCGACCGGTATCCCGATGTTCGCCTATTTCGAGGATCTCGAGCACCGACCTCTCCAGTGGCTCGGAGATGGGTGGAGTGCATGCTCGTCCACTCGAGGAGGTTTCCTCGGCCGGTACTCCAGCTGTCCGACCGAGTCTCTAAGGAACTAATCCGCTGGACTTTATCTTTCAGCGTGGCACCTTCTATGCCTGTGTCCGCGTCATGTGGTGGATCCTCCCGAGTGGGTGGAGGAGAGGCAAGTTTTGCTTTGGAACCTCGGAAGGTCCGGAGCTTGCTCGAGCCCCTTCCTCTTAGGCGGGTCGGCGCGAGGGGCAAGTCGGAAGTGATTATTTTTCCGCTCAGGTGGCCCTCGCCCGATGGATTTCTCAGCAGCGGCTCTTGTCTTGAATTTTATGAGCTTGCGGTCGAAATATCTTGCATCAGCAAAGGCTGAGCAATCTGATACCGACTCTTCGATAATTACGGACATCTTTGTCCCGCAACAAATGCCTTTCCCACACTTATAAGACTCCTCTCTCCTGTGGGTGTGGCTGCAAACTTCTGAGCCTGAGTTTTAAGCTCGGCTACATAGTAGTCAGTCCAATTGACTCTGACTCCATCATCTATTATAATCATCAGCTGAATGCGAGGCTTGGATAGCTGATCATACGAACCGGCTGAGCTCATAAGAATATGTGAAACAATGTACGCGAGCCCCTGTACTCGGTAGCAGCCAGATTCTTCTGCAAGCCGTCTTGAAGACTACGTCATTTCGCCACAAAAATTCTGAACATATGAGTTCTCTTTCTCCTTGTATCCAATGGGTGAGACTCCGCGCGCTGGGAGATCAAAGGTCAGCTCCACGGCGGATCAGATATCGATGATGTGTTCACTGGCATCCCAAGATTGAGGGACAACTTCCTTCATGTATGAGAACCCTGGATTCCTCCACGCATGTATCTAGTGGTTCTCCAGGTTGTAGTAGACTCTCGAAACTTGTCCGGGCAAGTATGCTCTGGGTTGCTTCGAGATGAGAAGCTCCAGTCCGGAAGTCTCGAGAGCTGTGAAGACGGGCTCAAGATATGGAAGATCAGCTTGGTGTAGCGCCATCGTCGGTTCGAACGAGATTCGGGACTTGATGATTTCATCGATGTTGGTGGGTGTTTTGACACCATATTATCTCGCAAATTTTCTATTAGAGACTCGAAATAATAGAAGTCAAAACATAATGTATTCGCGAAAATGTAGATGATGTTTACCGTAAATGTAGAGCTTGGTTGAAAAGAAAGTTCAGATTTAGAAGAGAAGTTGAATCGAAAATGCTGAAATTTCTCAAGCTCTAATGGCGATAAAATTGTGAAAGTGGATTTGAGGTAGATTGATAAAGGATTTTATATGATCGTGCATATCAAAGCGGCTTTAGATCGGACGATTGGGGTTCAATCTAAAATTTTTAATGACGGTTGTGATTTGATGTTATAAATGGAATGATTACACAAGCCGCCTCTACCATAGACCACCGTAGGATTATGCGCAGTTAAGGTAAGTGAAAAGACATGCATTAAATGCGCTGCAGGCAGCATTAAAGACTAAGTCATTTTAAATGAGAACGGTTTCCTACTGACTTATCCTTAAGAATTAATGGCGGGAAATAAATGCTCATTAACTACTGAGTGCAAGCGATTGAGCTAATAAATGCTAGCATGCTTCTGATAAAATTAAGTATATTAAGACTATGCAAACCTCTTCAGTTGATTTTACGATCAGCTGGTTACCGTTTAGACTCAGGAGGACAATTGATGTGCCGATGACCACGTTCCCCCCATGCGTAGCGCTTGATTCTCCCGACCGAATCATTGTACGAGTCCTTGACTCGTCATACTGATTTCTTCTACCGCCTCTACTTAGTAGGTTCAAGTAGACCTAGCTCAACCGATAATTCTCTGAATCTGTTCTCAGCTAGTGGTTTGGTCAGTATATCCGCCCTTTGCTTGTCGGCATGGATTTTCTCTATTCTCGATATCCTTCTTCTCGACATGGTCTCGATGAAGTGGTGTCGAATATCCACGTGCTTGCATTTCGTATGGAGAACCGGATTCGAGTTATAGCAATAGAACCGGTGGAGTCACGTAGGCCGGGCACTTCATCCCGAATTATACCATAGTCTCTCGCTTGTTGTCGAAGCCAAAGGATTCGGGCACAAAGAACTTCCAAGCAGCCATGTACTCAGCTTCGTAGTGGACGTTGCCCATCGAATGCTCGCTTTCTTTGAAAACCAAGATATTAGCTTGCCGCCTAAGAACCGACACGTTCGGGAAGTTGACTTTCGATCTATGCCGCATCCCGCATAATCAGCATCAAAATAACCTGTCAGTATTAGATTATCATCAGCAGGATACCATAACCCTGCGTCAGGTGTTCCTTTTAGCTATCGCAGAATCTTCTTTGCTGAGTCTAGATGACTTCGCTTGGGATCCACTTGAAATCTTGCACATACACCTAAAGCATAAGTTATATCGATGTAGGCTGTTAAGTATAATAAAGAACTAATAATAGCTCTATAATCAGTAGAGTTAACAGAAGCTCCCTCTTTATCTAGATCGATTTTGAAATTCGTATTCATGGGGATTTTGACTGGCTTGCTCGAGTCGCAGCCAAATATTTTCAGGAGATCTCGAGTGTAGTTGGCTTGATTGATGAATATTCCTTCAGGTGATTGCTTGACTTGGAATCCAAGGTATTAATTCATCTCTCCCATCATGGACATCTCCAATTTCTCCTTCATCATTTTCTCGAATTGTTGACATATAGTCACGTTTTTGCAACCGAAAATGATGTCGTCCACGTAGATTTGCACCAGTAGGATGTCATCTCCTGACTTTATGTTGAACAGGGTGCGATCTACTATCCCCTTCTGAAAACCTTTCTGAAGTAGAAAGTATGATAGGGTATCGTACCAAGCCCTGGGTGCTTGTTTTAACCCATACAGAGCTTTCCGAAGTCTGTACACCTGATGTCCCTACTGAAAGTCGGGTGGTTGTTCCACGTAGACTTCTTCCTTCAGCACGCCATTCAGAAAAGCTGACTTTACATCCATTTGATATACTTTGAATCCTTGATGCGTTGCGTAAGCTAGGAATAGACGAATGGCTTCCAATCTGGCGACTGGAGCGAATGTTTCATCAAAGTCGATTCCCTCTGCTTGACAGTATCCTTTGGCAACTAGTCTAGCTTTGTTTCTGACAATGACGTTGTTTTCATCACGCTTGTTTTTGAAGACCCACTTAGTACCAATCACACGCTGATGTCTAGGTCTATCAACAAGCTCCCAAACTTCGTTTCTAACGAACTGGTTCAGCTCTTCTTGCATGGCGATGATCCAGTCAGCATCATTGAGTGCGTCCTCTATTGGACCGAGGTTCTTCACGTGGACGGGAAACAAGAATAGAGTGAGCTTTCTCCTTGACTTAGTCTAGATCTTGTCCTTATAGTTGCTGACGGATCTCCTATAATAAGATCTGAAGAATGAGCGTCAAGCCATGAACGTCCCGAGTCCGGCTTCTTCTTCGATACTACTTACGCCAAGAGGTGTGTTAGGCATTTCGATTGTACTTGTTCGTGATTGTATTAGTTCAAGTAAGAAGGTTAGGATCTACCGAGTTTCCCAGGTTCAGGGGCATTTAGCTCAAGGAATGTATTTGTTCCCCCGAGTTCATATTCTCGTAGAGGTCTCGATTACCATCGGGCTTCCTCATCGACCGTTGTTACCTCGTTGTTGATCTCGTTTAGTAGAATCAACCAGTCCGCCTACATCGCTTGTTGGCTGAGTCCGAATCTCTTCATCGTCCGACTCATCATCCCAACAATGCTTGGATCTTTTCGGCTTTGTCGGTTAGTGCGAGATCATGTAGCTTGCCGCCGACATCTTCGCTTTTGTCTCGTATTTTTCCCCGTTCTCGTAACATAATTCGTATGGTGTCTTCATGTGTTGTTGTGTAAGTAGTGAGCGATTCTCGAGTGTAGCAAGCTCGTCCCGTAACTTTGAGGGTAGTCCAGTAGTCCGCTAGGAGCGTTCTTGCTTCGCTTCTTTAAGTGTTCTTGTTTTTGCGTTCAAGCAAGTCCGTTCGGCCGAGGGGTACGAGCTGCCGATGTCTCGTGCTTAATTCCCTCCTTTTCGCAGTACTCTTTAATTACCGAGTTGAGAAATTTTGTTCCTCTATCTCGAGCGAATTCTCGTATCTTGATGTCCTTTTCCACACTGAGCTTTTTCAGCAGTTTGGGCAACTCACCTGGACATCGATTTGTTGGCTATGAAGATGACCCATGTTTATCTCGAGTAGTCGTCAATAACGACGAGAGCATACTTCTTGCCTCTTATAGTCCATTGGAGAACCGGCCCGAATAAGTCCATGTGTAGACGGTGAAGGATTCCATCGGTGGAAGGTGACGGAATAGGTGGATTGCTACTCTTTTATCCGCTTTCCCTTCAAACATGCTTCACAATTCCTCGTCTTTGATAAACGATTCGTTGGGCAGTCCTCTGACTTTAGAGTTCTTGGCTAGCTTGTTCATAGTCTTGAAGTTCAGGTGGCTAAGTCTCTTGTACCACAGCCATCCTGCCTTGTCACTATATTTAGTCTGTGCGAGTAAGCAAGCCCTCGGGTTCCGCGGTTTTCCGGGTTTGCAACGTATATATTCTTCCTCCGCGAACCCGATAACACCGTTTTCCCCTGTAGATTTATCAACAATATCACGTAAAACCAAGCATAAAAAATAACTCTATTCAGATTGTCACAGAATTGACTGACAGAAAGAAGATTATGTTGACGTCCTTCAACATATGTTACTCTTGGAACCGAGGCGGCCCCAATATTCGGTGTTACGTATCCCCTTGTATAGCCTTTTAGAGTTGTCACCAAACTCAATTGGGACCATCTTCCCGTATGTAGTTGGTCACAGTGCTCTTTTGATAAGTCATATGTCTCCAGCGCCCACCGTCCACTATCCAAGGGTCCTTATGCACCTACAAAACGAGAAATATTTTTAGGTACCCTTTGTTTCGGTTGGGTCCTTACATGTTAGTGGGTGATTTCGGAACCCGGATCTCGCTTAGCGACCTTAGAAGTCTCGAGACTTCTTCTTCGAACCTTGTCGCCTTTCTTCTCCACAGGACTCCGAGATACCGACTTTCGATGTATTTGGGTTCGGGAGCTTTCTTCTTCGAGGCTTTGCGCTCCTCCCCGACCCTGGGCTCATAGTAGTACGAACCATACCGAGTCGGATGCTCATACAAATGGTTCCGTGTATCGTTCCGCCCACCCGACCTTCTTGGTTCCCCCCGAGTTTGATCGTGGTGTCCCGGGGCTGGAATCTTTGGTCGCTTGTTTCTTGTTGCTCGGGCCGAGGTGCAACTATCTTCCGTTTATTCTTCGTCCGAGGTGTTGAGTCGGTAGCTCGAACTTTACCTCGACGAATCTATTAGCCAAGCGCTTCCGAGCTCTTTGAAGTGGAAGCTTCATGAGTATAGCCAAGTCCTTCTTTCATGACCGTCGGCCTTTGCGCTCTAAGCATACTTTCCAACTTTCAATTAGCTCCTAGGTACTGTTCAGTCATCAGTTCTCGCCAAACTTCATCACTTCTTCGAAGTGACTCATAATCCTTTTCAACCTCGCGAGCTTCTGACTGAGTCGGGCTATCT
This sequence comes from Lavandula angustifolia, assembly GCA_028984105.1. Lineage (NCBI taxonomy): Eukaryota > Viridiplantae > Streptophyta > Magnoliopsida > Lamiales > Lamiaceae > Lavandula > Lavandula angustifolia. The sequence continues at coordinate 20,423,721 of CM054803.1, forward strand.
CAGTATCTTTCTCAGAATTGTCCTTGGTCAGAACTGATATCTGAGTTTCTTGAAGCTGAGACTTAGTCATAAGAGATTTAATCTCTTCCTTGAGTCTCACAACAAGATTCTCAGACTCAGTAGAAACCTGAAATCAGAAGAAAGTCTCTGATTCTCAGCCTTTACCTATTCCAGTTCCTGAATGGTTCTGCTGAACTCTCTGCTTAGCTGAATCTGCTCCTCTAGTAGATCATCGTAGGCTTGTACCACATCTAGAGGCTCATCTGTGTCCGAGCACGTGTCGTGTGTGCTATGAGAAAAAGAGGTTAAATTAAGTTTAGAATTTACCTCAGCCTCTTCTCCGGCCATCAGATAATATTCTGCATTTTCTTCAGGATCCGTTTCTCCGATCTCAACGGCAACAAATGCAGCTTCGTCTTGGAAGAATACATGAATGTATCTTCCTCGATTGAGTCAACGGATATCTCTCCCGGCTATGTAGGTTTGCCTCCTACGGGTAAATTTCTCGCGTCGGCTGCCGTTCGCTCTTTGAGCGCTGAGAGTTTGGGACATTCGTGCGATAGTGTCCCTCCTTCTTGCGGTCATAGCAACGCATGCATGATCTCGTCGCTTTTCCACTGAGTCTTTGGATGGACTCAAGCGAGGTTCGTGTTCCTGCAGTCAGTAGAAGGTTTAGATTCTTCCCTTTTTAGAAAATCTTTCTTACCTGAGGGAGAATCTCTGTTGTATTTCTTCAGCTTTCTGACTCTCTCCTTTTCTCTTTGATATTTGAGAGCCATAAGCGCAAGTGGGTCGTGGAGCGTATGTCTCGGAGGACTTTGTTTTCGCTGCGACTCCACGCTCTTTGGGGAAGAAATGGGTTTGATTCCAGTTTTGTTGACTGTTGCTTTGAAAGCATGGTCAATCTGAATGTCAGCTGGAGCACTGGAACATCGTTGGGGAGGCTGTGCTCAAATTCCTCTGTTTTTAATTCTGAAAAGATAACATCAGGAGTTAGAGCAATAAGATCAGAGCGACGTAAATAAGTAGCAAATGGAAGCCACTTCTATCGAGGTATCGCTCTTAAGATCTTGGTGTTCATCTCTTTGTTGGTGAACATCCTCCACAGCCCGTTGATCACATTGACTTGGTTTGTGAATCTGACGCTTAGCTCGTCAATGGTCTCACTAGGCTCCATGGCAAACGCGTCGAACTTTTGTAGCTCTAATTCGAACTTGTTCTCTTTGATCTGCGGGGTTCCTTGGCTCAGTACAGCCAGGGTATCCCAAAGTTCTTTCGCCATCTTGCAGTCTTGCACCCTCCCGAGGTGAGAATCACTGAGCGTAGTTAGGATTGCATTACGAGCAACTCGGTCGAGGTTGTGCAGCTTTTTCTCTTCTAGTGTGAAGGCTAATTTTTCTTTAGCGACCTTAGCGCCAGTCTGCGCTCCTACACCTCCCACAGTGGCAAATTGTACACTGTCGATCATGGGAATGATGGGTCCTATCTCAAGGACGTCCGTTATGCTGTCATGCAGCGATGTGAGGTGTGCCTCCATTCTCACACGCCATACCGTGTAGTTCTCTATTGAGAACATCGGTACCATCCGAATACCTGACATATCAGAGATTATGGGTAAGAGTATAAGGACGTATGAAGAGATGCTTGTGCAGTGAAAGAAAAACGTTTTGGGATCTCGTTCGAGAAGACCAGTAGTAACAGAACCGATGATCAGAAGAACACCGTTGCTCTGATACCAATTATTGGTCCGGAGACGATAGTCACGTGTAGAGGGGGGGTGAATACACCTGATCATAGTCTATTTTTCTCAGAACGCGAAGGACAGCTGAGTTATAGGTTGCAACTGATGAACAATGCCAAATAGTAACCTTCGATCGCGGGTCAGAAGTGTGCCAACTCATCGAGCTCTCCTACCGACTTTTGTCGCAATTTCTGAAACTCGGTCGGAGACATTGTGCGGATAAGAGTGTGGGGCCCGGAGATTCATCTCGTTTTAAAACGTGATTTTCACAAATCAAGTAATTTTTGGCTGGTGCGCTTTGAGAATACGTTTTATGCAAAGATATGATTTTTAATCAGTTTGTATGCAATGCAATAAAATAGTAAATAACACAAGCAATTTTTAACGTGGTTCGGATACGCAAGATCCTACGTCCACGGTCCTGTCGAACAGGAGTTCTTGTTGATTTATCTGAGCAAGTATCAGCAAGGAAATCTTGCCAATCGGGATGACCACTTCTAAGTTATAGTCCTTAGCGACTTTACAAATCAAACCGAAGTTTGAAAGGGAGGGGATAATCTCCAATCTGGGAAGGAGTTCTTACAAGTAAGAACAATCACTAAAGGTGAACTCCTTCGAATTTCTAAGCTATAAATTTGGCAATGAGCTTAGCTAGAGAAGAGGGATTTAAAGAACTCTAGAGAGAAGAACTAATGACATTCTATTGGGAAAGTTCTTCGCTGGATTGATCTTGAATGCGCTAGAGTTGTTCGAAAGCTTGAGCGTTTTTCCCTTGATATCCCGTGCGTGAAGCTCGGATTTCTTCTCTATTTATAGTTGTGAGCGTGCATATGTCCGTTGGAGAAGACGATGCCACGTGTCACAAGCTTCCAAAGAAAACGACCATAAATTGGAATTATTGTAGCAGAGTTGTTGGACACCTGTACATGAGAGCAACTTTAGTTGGTCGGGAGCGGATAAAGCATTGTCGGCTTCTCATTGGTCGAGGTTTGTGGTAGGTGAGATTGTGTCGGACATCGGAGTTCACTCTCTCTAATCCTCGTATGTCTTCCCGCCGACTTTCGAAATGACTTTAGTGGCTGAGTCGTTTTCGCCGGATACGATAAACTTTAAGTAGTCTCTGTCTTCTTCGTCGAGTCGGCCGACAAGAGATATTCTCTTGAGTATGGTCGGTGATGACTGCGAAGGTACTCGATTGCATAGAGTTCTTCTTCTGATGTCTGTCAGCTGATGAGGTGTCTTCTACTGAAAGTGAGGTTCCGCTGATGATAGAAGAAGGCAAGCAATTACACTGATGACGTGGGGTTCTAGAAAGTAACTTCGTCAGAAGATCAATCCAACAATTTACCCCGTACAGGACTTAGACAAAAAGATAAATAATAAAAACAGTCTAGCATATACAACATCTAGTCCTATCAAGACACTACACTACTGATATCAGCTGGGTTTTGGGATCTTCAATTCCATAGTACTACTATGATTTCTCCCAATATTATTTTAACCACTAACAGCTGAATACCATCTACTGACTCATAACCCAACATCATATGTGTGCGGTGAAGAGAATTCATATTTAAAGCATAATTTACCGCAGTCTCTTCTCCTACCATAAGGCACAGTTCAGTTTCATCTCCAGCTTCGATTGCCATGAATGCGACTTCATCATATGATGAATCCATGAACATTTCTTCTTCACTTGACAAATCTGAGAGCTCTCTGGCGCCTTTTCTTGATGAATTTATCGTGTACGCTTACCTTTCGGCTCTTCGGTGAGAGCTCCGGACATTCATATTGATAATGTCTTATCTTCTTGCAGCTTATAACATGTTGACACTCTACCTTCTTTCTTTGGCGTATCATTATTTGTAGCGACAATCGTTGTTCCCGCAATCATTTTGAGAGTTAGACTATTCTTTCTTGTTATAGTTATTCTTCTTACCATGAGAGTTCTTGCTAACTCTCTTCATCTTGCTAAGCTTGTCCTTCTTCTTCTGGTATTTCACAGCTAGAAGGGTATATTTTTCAGCTAGATTGTCAACAGTTGGGATAGACATTGTGCTTGCTGCTGATTTGCTACCGACCGATGGACTTGCTCCCCGGAGTGCTAACGGTTGCCTTATATTCATGATCTGTGGACATGTCAGCAGGAGCACTCACGCTTTGTTGCGGCAGATTGTACTCAAATTCTTTAGCTTTAAGCGCTGAGAATACCAAATTAGGAGTAATAGTACTAAGGTCAGATCGTTGTAAATAAGTAGAAAATGAATGCCACTTGGGCCAAGTCGGAGCCCATAAGATCTTGGTGTTCATCTCCTTGTTGGTGAACGTCTTCCCAAGCCTGATGATGACGTTGATAAGATTTTTGAATCGCATGCTGAAGTCATCAATTGATTCGCCTGGAATTAGAGAGTAAAGGCTTTGAATCACTACAGCTCCAGCTCTAGCTTGTTCTCTTTGATTTGTGGAGTCCGCTGACTTAGCACAGTTAGGGCATCCCAGAGATCATTGTCAGTCATGCAGTCGTGGACTCTCCTGAGATACGAATCACTGAGCATTGTTAGTATAGCATTTCTCGCAACTTGATCGAGGTTGTGCAGCTTTCTTTCTTCTAGAGTGAAAGCGCTTTTTTCCTTTGGTACTTTTGCCCCTGTTTTGGCTCCACCCCTCCCACAACTGCATATTCGATGTTGTCGATTGTTGGGACGATGGGTCCAGACTCCAGTACCTCAGTCATACTATCGTGCAGTGAAGTCAAGTGCGCCTCCATCCTTATGCGCCATACAAAATAATTCCCTACTGAGAACATTGACACCATCCTAATACCTGACATATCAATCAATGGAAATACAATATAGGATGCAATGAAAGAAATTAATGCAATGAAAAGCTTTTTTCAGGATCTGTTCAAGTAGACCACTAGATTCAGATAATAGTGATCAGAAGAACACTGCTCTGTTACCAATTGTTGGTATAGAGACGAGTCTTCATGTCGTTGGGGGGGGTGAATACACCGGAGTCCAAGTTTCAACTCAAACGCAAATGTTTTTTACTAAGTATGCTAGCTAAATGACTCAACAGGCCAATTTAGCTTTCTGATCGCATGGGCAGAGTGATTCGATCTACTGAATCTCATCTACTGACTTTAGTTAATCTTACAGTAAACCCAGTAAATGAATGTGTGTGGATGCGTATGCCTAAATTTTATCCTCTCTTGTTTGAAAAAAGTTTTTAATAAAAATCTATTCAAGTCGTGCTTGTGCGTATGTTCAGACTTTATTGAAAATCTGAGATATACATTTTGAAATCAGTTTATGCAGAATGAACAGCAAACCAATAAAACAGTAAATGCACAGCGGTTTTTAAATATTTCGGATACGCAAGATCCTACGTCCACTGTCCTAAACAAGGAAGGAGGTCTTGATTTTATTATACTGTGTAAGTCTCAGTCGATCTGTACGCAGGACAGATACTCTACTTGTAGTTGCAGTGACTTTACAATTTTCAAACACGGGGTTTGAGTTTCTCCAACTAGAAGGAGTTCTTACAATAGACGATCTCTAGGGAGAAGAACTAAGGGTGTTTGATCTCAGCTATGAGTTCTTAACTAAGTATGCTTTGAGTTCGCTAGAGCTTTGAATGCTTGAGTTCTTTGAGTTTCCGGTGTCTTCATCGCTTGAAGATCGACCTCTATTTATAGTTTGACTCATGGAAGGATCCATTAGAATAGACCTAGCCATATAACCAACACCACAAGTAAAACGACCATCTTAAATTTGAACGTTACTATAGAGATTCTGTCTTTTTTCAGTCTTGAGGGCAACTTTATGTCAATGCAAGTACAGTGCTGGCAGCTCCTCATTGGTCGAGGTTGAATGGTAGGTGAAGCTTGTTCACCATCCGAAGCACATGCTGAGTTGACTTCCTTTGATTCCTCAGACACTTTAACTAAGTTGTTCTCTACTAAAATTCTTTTGAGATATTCAGCTGGTTGACTGATTCCTTCGTATTTAGTTTGTTCTTAGCAACCCTACTAAGGCTTCAGTGTTGATTCCGTCTGGCTGAGAAAGGATATACTGAGCCTATCAGATACTGAACTCTAGCTAGCCTACTGAGTTCCTAATAAGCTAAACTCAACTAAGCTATTACATTATAGAGTTTCATCACTCAGCTAGGGTTTTGAGATCTTCAAATCTTATCATACTAAATCACATTCCCAACAAAATCAGTCTCTATTTGAATGATCCGAATGACTCGAAACCACCCAAGATCCAGCACATTAGTGTGCGGGGAATTGGGTGGTTGGTGCACTAGCCTTATATCAAACCCTCCTTCAGTGGCAGCCCTTCTAAAATCTAGATCAGTGTCTTTTATGTGAGGCATTGCATTATCTTGCTCTATGAAAATTTGTTTTGATGCATGTTCTGGCCATTTCTCTCTAATTGCTGGTAGAATCTGTAATTTTCGTAATTTATAAGTGCAACAGAGTCATGATGATTTTAAAACTTAAATTCTACTATGAGTGCAGATTAATTACTTATGTGTGAGATGAAGCAGTCTTTAATCACATCCTTAGTAATTGAATCAATGCCTTAGTAATGAGTGTTCCGACCCTTCGTTCTGTTGTTTCTTAGTGATGGCTCTTGTTTTGTGAAAGGGAAAATGCCTATTTTCCCATCAAATATAATTGTGCCATCAGGTGCAAATAGAGGCCTACACACAGCGCACATAAACATGATTTTTGTTATGAATTTCTTGTTTCCGCACGTGCTGTGTGGTTCAACTTCACTAGGTGTCAGATACATTCTCTAATTTGACTTTGTCATGTAGATTCACTTTTCATCAAGGTGAGTTGTATTGTACATGCCCTTGAACATCAACCTATTTAGCATTCTATCAAACTCCAAAGCCTCTAGAGAAAACTGCAATCTTAGGAGCTTACATTGAGCAATTAGTGAGGGCTTGATAAAATTACTGTGAAATTTGATTAAACAGTCTCTTACCCTTCGCCAAACTATGGTCTTACTTGTTTTTATTTCGGTTGCTACAGTCTGAATGGTTCCTCTTTTCAAAACGGGGAGACTCTTTATTAATTGGAGGTTGATTTGAACTCTTTTTGGTCTGAATTATGTTTTTTTCCCAGATATAAGATGGATTACTTCACCTTTATTCATTTGTTCTTGTGTAGCTTTCCATAGTCTTCTGATAGTGTGCCTTGAACGCCCAAATGGCTCGGCCAATTGCACGATCTTGCCATGTATTGGCTTGCCATTCATGCTGCCATGAAGTAGAAGTTGGACTATTCGTTTTCTCTCGTCGGTTGTGAGATCTTTCTTACGAGGTTGTGGCATTTTCTATGTAGAAGATGCAAACTAAAATTTATGTATGAATTTCTTTGTATAGGAGTATAAATAGATGTGATGAGGAGGGAATTTGAATTTGGATTACTTCATGTGTTGGATGTATTTTGATGGCAAAACAAATATTCGATCAGATCAGTATGTATTAGTATTAGTGATTCTTATTATCTTTAAATTATTTTTCCTTTTTTTTGTTGCCAGTAATTTCAGAAACTGAACTTTGCATTTTTCGTCTATGGAATCGAATAAGTAACATAAAATCGAAGAGGTAACAGAAATTTGAAATGAATGAACGTATTCAAATTAGTCTCGATTTTCAATAAATGAAAAATGCAACAAACAATGAATAGACAAAATTAGTAGAGAAAAAAAATTAATTAGTAGAGGAGAGAAAAATAATTAATTCTAAGATTAGGAGGGGACCACACAAAAGTTAAATTAACACTTCGTCTTAAACTTCGCTCTCATCTCAAATATTGCAAGATGAGTGGGACGGAGGGAGAATTAGATTTATGGTTTAAAATTTATTCAAATTTCCTACTTTAAGAGTCTTTTATTTGAACTAAACCGACAAAACTTTAGGTGTACGGTGTACCACAATTGTGGTATGACATACAAAAGGATACACAATTGTGGTACACCCAAGATGTTCTCTGGAACTAACCCTATATATTACTACCTCCGTCCGGCTAAAAGTGGCTCGTTTTCCTCTTTAAGTTGTCTCACCAAAATTGGCTCATTCTAAAAAAGACAAAGATTGTGTGAACTAAATATAACTATAAAAAACTTAAACAATCCGTGCCACATAACACTACTTGCTTAAATCTGTAGCAAAAAAGAAACGGGCCACAAATACCTTAAGGGTATATATATATATATGTGTTTCACACTTACATCCAAATATTTTTTAGTGTTCACACTCTACACCGAGCCACCCACAGCGTAATTCAGAAGTTCAGAATTCATCTTTACACAATAAAAGGACAAAGTCCAATCAAATCTTAATCTAGTTGTTAAGTAGGTAGCTCAAAGAATAGAGTTAGTAACAACAGTATGCGTCCTCATCTAACAACAAACACATCTCTATAAGTAATGTAGGAGGAAAGAACCCGCTAATCAAGCATGGAAATTTATCTTTCCCATGCTTCTTAAAGACATGATGAATAGATGAATCAAATCGAATCAGAATGCACCAATGGCCACGAGGAACATGCCTTAACCAGATTTAACCTCTCACTCAGCTACTTTGATGGTGCAACAGCGACACTCGTGAGCCCATGACTATCCCTGTCGTTTCAGCTTGGCCATTCTTCATCATTCACTCAGTTTGCAGTTGCGCAAGTATGGGTGGTCATACTTTATATACTTTGTCCAATATGGCTTGTACTTTGTCATTGCCAATTCTAACCATGGCTTCATGTTCCCGTTGTAATGTACAACAGCTGCATTCTCAATTTCGGTCTTATCAATGCTAGGATTATAGCCCAAACCAAGCACGTGCCATGACTTTTCAAGAGGATGTATGAGCCCATAAAAGGTAATCAGACCTGGAGGTAGGGTGCCAAGCTTCCAGAGCACCCTGTCTTCATTCTGAGACCGATAAAAATGACAAGAATCAAAGGAACTTTGGATTAAACATCGTTCTTATCAATGTTATAGAATCACTTAAAAAAGAAGTATACATAGCTTATTCACAAGCAATATATGTATGTAATTTTTGGGACTAGCATTTGCTAGAAGACAAAAGGGAGAATACAAGAAGACTTACCATATTCTGCCATTTGTGGTATATACCAGTGATGTCCTTCTTCTTCCACTCCTTTAGATCAAACATGTTCATTCCATATGCCCACCCACAAGCATTGGGATCAAAATTCTTAGCAATGTGAGGATTAGAGAAGTTTAGGTATTTGTCGAACCTATGGAAGCTCTCGCCACACGTTTCAACAGCACCATTCACCTTGCCATGGAGATCTACTACCCAAAGCCCAGTCAAGTCCTTCTGAACGACAATATCGTCATCAAGGAAAAGAATCTTATCCAACTTTGGATAAACTTGTGGGAGATAGAACCTTAGATGGTTAAGCATTGAAAGATATTTCGGGTTCCTGTACTTCAGATTAGAAGAACCAGCAGACAGTGTGGTAGGATGAGCCGCCTTGAAATAGTACTCTTTCATAGCAGCAGACTCCAGCTGACGTAGAACAGGACAATAGGATGAATTGAGCCACTTGAATTCGTCCACATTTTCAACATTGATTGTAGCTTTACCCGGAGGATTCAAGAGAAACCACATATTCATTGCACCAAAGTTCAACTTATCAGTAACAAGATGGAAAACATGTTTCCCAGCGTCCTACAAGTCAGAATAGCACCTCTTAAGGAACAGATGTGTAATGTTAAAACAAATTATAAGCGAGGCATAAGTGGCTCAGACTGAAATAATAACACTACGCCAATAATAAAATGTGAATAGCATTTAAATGCATAAATAATGTAGTTTATAATAGTGGAAACAAGAATATGGTGGCATTAATGCATGCATATTGAGCACCAGAAGATCCTATTCAGAAGAAACTGCTAAGGATAATTTATAGATGCATGAATCCGTGCCCCCATGTAGGTAACAATGCTTTTAACATCTAATTCGGGAATCGATATACTTTTCTCTGATATCGCAGAATGTAAGTACCGATGCAGATCGATAAGTTCAATGAGCCATTAACCAAGCCAAAAATAATTAGTAATTAAAGTTTGAACCCACCTACTTTCTTGAAAAATACTAAAGTAACATCTATTAGAGATTTATTAACTAACCATTACCCTACTTCCTTATACACCGTAGCTCAATCACAAGAAAGGCAATGATAGGTAAGCAGTTCTACCAAATTTCATATAATACATAAAGTTTATAAGAGATTTATACATAAAATCCAGTATCAAGGATTTGGAAGATTATGTTGATTTTTAATAAATGAAAAAGAAAATTAGATTATTGCCTAGAACGAGATTCGAATCGCAACCCTTTGCGTCAGGAATCTTCAACCGATGTGTAAGAATCGGTGGCCAAGATCGATTCAAAGCTTTTGAATCTTTTTTCTAGGGAATGGAACAGAAACGGGAATTATTCTTAGGAATCAATGGTATTTTTAAACCTTGGCAGGCATTGCACACCAATCAAATGTTTTATGAAAGTGCATGTTTATTTAACTAAATTTGTAGGCATATGTATGTTATCTAAGCGTTATCTAAGCGTGGTGCACACATAATGCATGCATATGTCGTGCAATTCAAGAGAATAAATATGGAGAGCATGAGTTTTGTAGGAATCTGTAAAAAATATACCAAAATGAACATACGTTGCTTGGCCACATGCAGAAAGCATGGACCTATAAATAAACTTTAGTTTAAAAAGCATTTTACAATTAAAAATTAAAAAGAGTCACACAGGTTTGTGATATTGCTTGAGAGTAATCATACTTCTGAAATAGGAAAATATAGACGAGTAGAATTCCATACCTTGGCATTCGTAATAGTTGAATTGACGACTACTGAAGCAGCAAGAACATTGTCAGAGAAAAGGGCATAATGATAAAGTTCTGGATCTTCCAGATTCTCACTCTGAGGGAACGTTCTGTTCTCTGGTGGGAGGAGGTAATAATCTATTGTCAAGCGCATGGCCAGACAATGAAGCCCATTTGGTATTGTCTTTGCAGCTAGTTGGCTAAGGAATGTGCTCTGTTTTTTCAGACTCCTGACTTGCTCATCTGCAGATTGCAGCATTGCTCTTAGTTTCCCAGTGACTAGGTTGCAGTCGTACAATAGCTCTTTAGCTTTCGACAGAACTTGGCCCATCAATTTGATTTTTTCGGGTGCACTGTCATAAGTATATTTCAGGTTTAAATGGTATACAGATACAAGAAGTTAACATTTAGCTTATAAATATAGATAAAACTACACATCTATTACCGCTGATGTAAATCAGAATCAGTAGTTGCATCTCCTAGAGAACGTTGGCTTTCTTTGAGTTTATTCTGTAACTCAGTGGCCAAATCAAACTTTTTTTTCATCCTTGCAAGACTTACGTAGACCCTCGCCATTATCATTTGATCACGTATCAAGCGTACAGTTGAGTCAGTGTTTTCATTCTCGTTTTCTTTCCTCCAGATGCTATACTTTCCCAAAACTGCGGAGTCAACCGATTTGGAACGTTCAATGGCTGCATTTTCAAGCTTCACGGTTACTTCATCATCTTGTGTTACCAAGTCAACAGCACGCTTTTCACGTCTTTTTTCTCTCAGTTGCTGCAGATTTATTGCATGGTGATGCTATAGCTCATATAGAACCAAAAGAAGTAGAATAGAATTGCAGGTACAACATCTAAGTTTATGATAGGATAGTGTCTCTTTAGTTAAAAAATCATGTCAGAGATTATACTGAACCAGTCAGGTGCTTACCCTTCGGGCCAATTTAGCTGGAGTATCAAGAAAAACTGAATGATCTTCTGCATGGAAAAGGCTAGTCAAACATCCATGTTAAAGTGTAACAAAATCAAATACTGTACCTGCAGAGTTTCCAGAGGGAAAAAAAAAAGCAAAAAGAAAAAAAAAGAAAGAAACATACCATTTTCCTTTGTGACTTTTGATGTTTCTTGCTTGTTCTTCATGGCTACACCAGTGGCCTTAAATTATAAAAGAAGTAAACAAAAGTTTAGGATGTTTAATTTATACAACAATGACATCTGCCCACTAGCAAGCAACATGAATGTGTTCATACTTACCTCAGAAGTGACACTATCAGCAGATGTTTCATGCCCAACTAATTTCCAAGATACAGACAATTTATCTTTTCGGAGGAAGTCAACACTTAAAGGCCCCAAATCATTTGTACTGGCATTGATAACATCAATTACCTAAAAGAATGATGAAATTAGTGGAAACTCTAGGTAAAGAATATCTCAGCCTGTGCAAGCTAAATTAAAATATAAAAACCTACATCTTTTGAGAATAGAGAATTAAGATGTTGCAATGCCAACCTCTCTCTCCAATTTAAATCCTGCCAAAAGAAACGCATGCTTATTAAGATATACATCACATCCAGAAACATGAACATATAGGCGCCAAATAGTATACCTGTCCACTTGAAACACTTGATGATTCACGTTGGCCTGCAGAATTATAGGTTCACATTAATTAGTCAAGGCGAAGGAAAAAATAACATGAAACAGAGAATAAATTTAAAAGTATGTACATGAACAGGAACTGAAAGAGTAAATATAGATCAACTGTTTCCTATCACCGCAGGGACAAACATCATTCATTTGAAAAGAAGCGAGGATTATCAAGATATCCAATCAACTAAAATGGGATGGCTAGCGTCTATTATTTTGCATAAATTTTCTCCTAACCTTCTTCCCAAACTTTTTTTTGTGCATGTGTTTGTGTTTAGGGATTATAAATTATAGAAATAAAAATAAAAAATACTCCCTCCGTCCCGTTTGACTTGTCTCGTTTTCCTTTCGGGTTGTTCCACTTCCTAAAAAGGAAAATAATTACTACATCAATTCCCACTTTTTCTTTGTGGGACTCACTCCTCTACACACAATCAACCACTCTTCTTAATCTCCGTGTCGAAAAGAAATGAGCCAAGTGAAGCGGGATGATAGAGAGCAACAACCGGCGGACGACGAGAGGTTCAAAAATGTGTACGTGCGTCGAGCTAAGTATCGGGTGCATGGGACTGAAACTCCATAATCTCGGGCATGTGACGGGAAGACGGTTTGGAAACGTGAAGGCAGTTACATATTTAGCGGTTGCATGACATAGTAGTTACGTGTATGGGTAGTTTATTTTGTGTAGTTACGTGTATGAAATAAAGGTCGGGAAGTGGGTGTGTTTGGGGGTGTGGAGTTTTTATTCTGAAAAGGATCAAGACATTTGTCTTGAGTGGGACGAAATCGAGAGGTTTCGTAATTTGGGAAAACTCATTGTTGTGGTTAGGGTTTCGGCGTGAATGTGTAGGGGTGTAATATAGCATACGGTTTGTAATTGTTGGGCATATTATTGTATCTTGTGGTTGTGTGTATGAATAAAAATCTGTTCGTGGGTGTAAGTTGTGTGAAAATTCCATTCTCATCATCGCAATATTATCAAAGGATTTCAATTGTCGTAACTATTAAAAGGCGTTGTACCAACTTGAAATCGAGAGGTTTCGTAATTTGGGAAAACTCATTGTTGTGGTTAGGGGTTTCGGCGTGAATGTGTAGGGGTGTAATATAGCATACGGTTTGTAATTGTTGGGCGTATATTATCGTATCTTGTGGTTGTGTGTATGAATAAAAAATGCATTCGTGGGTGTAAGTTGTGTGAAAATTCCATTCTCATCATCGCAATATTATCAAAGGATTTCAATTGTCGTAACTATTAAAAGGCGTTGTACCAACTTGGTCCGACTGCCGGATCCGAAGTGCATGGTGGAGACGAGAACCGGAAGCAAGGATCGATCACGATGGAAGGTCGAGTGTCGAGCAATTGAAGGGAAGATTGAGTCGTTAACTTCGAACTTCGGCAAAAACAAATGCGACGTTGTTGCATTCGGGAGCATAGCCGGAATCATTAATCGCAAGAGATGGACGAGCGAGGAGACAATCACGAAGGAGGACAATCACTTCCGCCACCGTTACCAAGTTTCAATGGTGACGACCACTTTGGGATGGATTTCCCGGGTTAACCATCATTTCGAATTATATGGAAGTACGGCGACGCAACGTAAGACGGTTACTCGGAGTAGCCATGGAGGGCCAAGGACCGAATGGTATGGTTGGTTCACGTCGGATGTGCCGGATTACACTTGGCCGGCATTTTCTAGGCGTTGGCGGAACGATTCGATGAAGGGTGCGAAGGTAGTGCGTTTGCAAAACTAGCGGCGTTGAAGCAAGAGGGGAATGTTTCGATTATATTGATCAATTTACTCATCTCGCAAATCAAGTGAAGACGATTCCGAAGGAAAATATTCTTAACTTTATTTATCATGGGGCTAAAAGAACCTATCCGAGATCGGGTTTGGTTTGTGGAGCCAACGGAGTTTGCGGCGGCCATTAAGTTAGCAAGGAAGGCCGAGATTACGGTGCGTAATAGTAACCGTACATTCGGCGGGCGAGAGAGAGTCGTGGCGAGAATCGCAAGGCGCCACTACAATACCCTCGGCGATTGCAAGGCCCGTCGACATTGGCGGCCGCCGGCACCATCACCGGAACAAGCGTCGGGGTCAAGAGCGGGAGCCGTGCGTACACCATTTCGACGGATGACGGATAGCGAGAGGGGAGGAGCTACGCAAGAAAGGTCTCATGTTATAAATGTAAGCTTCCATATCATCCAACTAATCATGTGTGCGCATTTAAAAATTTGCGTGTGTTATTGGTGGATGATGATGATAAGGATCAATTTGAGTTGGAAGAGGTGGTGTTAACCGAGAGTGGGGATTACGAAGTGTTAACGCTCGTGGAGGAAGAGATGTCGGCGGCGGTGAAGGGAATGAATTTAGGTGCTATGTCGCATTTGGATTATCCGGATCCGAGACCATGCGGCTTGTAGGGATGATCAATAACGGAGAAATAACAATACTCGTGGATAGTGGGGGCGTCACACAACTTTATCTCGAACAAATTGGTTCGAGAGGTGGGGGTGAAGGCGGATACGGTCAAGACATTTCCGGTTAGATTGGGTGATGGTCATAAAGTTTTTTCGGAGGGTTCGTGTAAAGGGGTGAGGATTGATTTTGGACCGGGGGCTATTACCATCGAGTGTCATGTTTTTCCGCTAAGTGGTGTGGACTTAATCTTGGGAATCGCGTGGCTCAAAACATTGGGAGAGCTACGTGTAAATTATGAGCGTCATATATCAAGTTTGAACTCGATGGCAAATTGGTAACTTTACGAGGTGATGGATCACGGTTAAGGGCACGAAACAACCTTAAAAGCGTTGCAAGCGTGTGGTGACACCGAAATGGCAAAGCATGGGTTTGTGACTTGTCCGAGTGTTGGAATCTCACGGGGGTAATAAAATCGACCCAGCGTGCTCCGAAATGGATTCAATCTTACAAGAATTTGCGGATATTTTTGAGGAACCTCGGTGTCTACCTCCGGCGCGGGAGTGGAACACAAGATTCCGTTGAAACCGGGAGGTGGGATCGGTGAAAGTAAGACCGTATCGTTATAATCATTTGCAAAAAGACGAAATGGAGCGGTTAGTAGGCCGACATGCTAGCTGGCGAGGAATAGTACGGCCGAGTTACGATCCTTTCTCGAGCCCCGTACTATTAGTTAAGAAGAAAGATGGCAAATGGAGGTTTTGCGTGGATTATCGGGAATTAAATAAAGTGACAATTCCCGATAAATACCCTATACCAGTAATTCGAGAGCTTTTGGATGAATTAGCCGGATCACGATTTTTTTCAAAAATTGATTTGCGTGCGGTATCATCAAATAAGAATGACGAAGCGAGACATTCCAAAAACGGGCGTTCGGACGCATAACGGGCATTATGAATTTTTGGTTATGCCGTTTGGACTAACCAATGCTCGGCTACATTTCAATCGGCCATGAATGATCTATTTCGGCCTCTTTTGCGGAGAGGAGTGTTGGTGTTCTTTGATGATATTCTAATTTACAGTGCATCTTGGGAAGCTCATCTCGCTCATTTACGCACGGTAATGGGGCTTCTACGACAACATGAATTTTTTGCAAACCGGAAAAAATGTACTTTTGGAGCGAAACAAGTGGATTACTTGGGACATTTGATTTCGACCGAAGGAGTAGCCATGGATCCAAGCAAAAGTGACGCGAATTAAAGATTGGCCGCCACCAACGACGCTCAAAGCGGTGCGAGGTTTTCTCGGCTTGACGGGGGTATTACCGCCGTTTCATAAAGGGATACGGGATGATAGCTAAACCGTTAACATCATTATTGCAAAAAGAGGCCACGGCCGAACGTTTTCGGTGGACAACGAAGCGTAGGCCGCCTTTACGAGCTTGAAAAATGCGATCACTTCGGCGCTGTATTGGTGCTTCCGGATTTTTCGAAGCCTTTTATCATTGAATGTGATGCCTCAAACTCGGGAGTCGGTGCGGTGTTGATTCAAGAGCGGCATCCCGTCGCATTTTTCAGCCAAGAGTTTTCGGGTGGAACAACCGGTGTCATCGGCGTATGAGAAAGAGCTCATGAGTTTGGTTCTTGCGATACAACATTGGCGACCCTACTTGATCGGTCGTAAATTTGTGGTTAGGACTCGATCACCACAGTCTCAAGCATCTACTCGGTCAACGGGTTTCTACTCAAGCACAACAAGTGTGGGTTGCGAAGTTATTGGGGTACGATTTTGATATCGAGTTTAAGTCGGGGTGTCGAATAAAGTTGCCGACGCTTTGTCACGTTGTTATGAAAGCGAGGGATATCAAGAAGGTTCATTCTCGGCTTTGAGTAAGCCAATTTGGGAAAATCTTCGGAAATAATCGAGGAGCAACAAAACGATCCGAAATTAAAAGATATTGCTTCGGCCGTAGAGAATCGGCCTTCATCTCGACCGAATTATTCGATCGGGGCGGACGGCTTTTGTTTAAGGGGAGATTGGTGCTAACGCCTACATCCCGTTGGGTACCGATTCTACTACACGAGTTTCATAATACACCGTCGGGTGGCCATGCGAGCGTATTACGAACGTATCGTCGAGTTGCTTCGAGTGTCTACTCGGAAAGGAATGTTTGCTACGGTACGCGAGTACGTAGCGGGCTGCATGACTTGCCAACGCGCCAAATATGAAGCACAATCACCGGCGGGATTGCTACGGCCCTTGCCGATTCCTACACGTATTTGGGAAGATGTTTCTATGGATTTTATCACAAGTCTACCGGTCTCCATGGGTTTCTCGTGTATTTTTAGTCGTGGTGGATAGACTATCTAAATACGCGCATTTTGTTCCGCTACGAGTTCCTATTACGGCAAAGTCGGTAGCCTTTACAATTTGTCGATCATATAGTGAAGTCGCATGGCGTTCCTCGGCCCATTGTCGGCGACCGCGACCCAATCTTCGTAAGTGCATTTTGGGGTGAATTGTTCGAGGCTCAAGGCACGAAACTAAAGTTTAGCACCGCTTATCATCCCGAAACGGATGGCCAGACGGAGGTTCTAAATCGCATTTTGGAAACATATCTACGTTGCTTCATCGCGGATCACCCTCGCAAATGGGTAGGTTGGTTGTCGTGGGCGAGTATTGGTATAACACGGCATATCAAACACCGCACGCTCGACTCCTTTTGAGCTCGTTTACGGGCGTTCCCCTCCCACGTTACTTCGCCACTTACCCGAGGAATGTAAAGTGGCGGCCGTCACGGATGTCCTTCTTTCCCGTGATGAAGTGTTACAACGATTACGGGAGAATTTATATCAAGCTCAAGAGCGGATGCGAGTACAAGCTAATAAACATCGACGCGAGGTTGAGTTTGAAGTCGGGAACAAGTATTCCTTAAATTGCGCCCCTACCGTCAAAGTTCCGTTCGGACTCGAGCTTATTCGAAGTTATCTACTAAATTTTATGGTCCCTTCGAGGTCATTAGGAGGGGTGGGCCGAGGTCGCAGATGAATTAAAACTGCCCGTCGGCAATGGATTCATCCAGGTTTTCACGTGAGCCAATTAAAAAGAGTGATAGGGAATCATCCCATCTGAATCGGCATTACCGACAACTCGGAGTTTGAATCGGGCGATATATTTGATCCATCCGAAATTCTACGCCGTCGCATCCGTACATCGCCCGAGGGCGACATTCGGGAACTACTAGTACGTTGGAAGAATCGGAGTGAAGAAGAATCGTCATGGGTGGAGTACACGAATTTCAACGTCAATTTCCGGATTTTAGCCTTGAGGACAAGGCCGATTTTGAGGCGGGAGTTGATAGAGAGCAACAACCGGCGGACGACGAGAGGTTCAAAAATGTGTACGTGCGTCGAGCTAAGTATCGGGTGCATGGGACCGAAACTCCATAATCTCGGGCATGTGACGGGAAGACGGTTTGGAAACGTGAAGGCGATTACATATTTAGCGGTTGCATGACATAGTAGTTACGTGTATGGGTAGTTTATTTTGTGTAGTTACGTGTATGAAATAAAGGTCGGGAAGTGGGTGTGTTTGGGGGTGTGGAGTTTTTATTTCGAAAAGGATCAAGACATTTGTCTTGAGTGGGACGAAATCGAGAGGTTTCGTAATTTGGGAAAACCTTCATTGTTGTGGTTAGGGTTTCGGCGTGAATGTGTAGGGGTGTAATATAGCATACGGTTTGTAATTGTTGGGCATATTATTGTATCTTGTGGTTGTGTGTATGAATAAAAATCCGTTCGTGGGTGTAAGTTGTGTGAAAATTCCATTCTCATCATCGCAATATTATCAAAGGATTTCAATTGTCGTAACTATTAAAAGGCGTTGTACCACGGGACAGAGGGAGTACACCACAATCGAAAGAACTAGAGGACTCAAACAACTCCGGGAGTCCTCCACCTAGATCTATCACAAGCATTCTTCGAAACAGGCACGCAGACATCCATTGTACATGCCTATGAACATTCCGCACTTCTACAACTTCTCATTAACAGTAAATAGAGAAACAAATGCAGAATACATAAAAATGATACTGTACTAAGAAATCTTCTGGTGTAGATTTGTTTTATATTGACGAAGTAAACACGGCTTGCTGATCACAAGGTACGATCAAAACGTAAGAACAAAATAAAAACAGAGATAATTGGCTATTTAAACATTCAAGTCATCTTTTATACCTTCAATAATTTTATGATCACCCAAACCCTTAACTTAATTTTGAGAGAAATAACCAACATCTACAGTTTACTGCAGTTGGCAAATCGACTCCTCACAAATCAGTCCAAAATTCTAAATCATCAAGCCAAATAACAGTCCGGGCACTTTACAAGTACTGATGGAAATGTGGGCTGCTAGTGAGTAGTGATGCTATAATTTAAAAAAGAAAAAAAAAATCGTATTATGTAAGCATACATCAGATTTCACAAAAGATCAGTTAACGCAATGCTTTAAATCCAACAAATCATGAACCCCTTAAAAATGAGAGGAACCACCCGTTTCTTTTATCGATTTATGATTCATAATCAACAACTAGTTTAAGAATTTCAAGTTTACTACAATCAATTTCATTAAAAAATTAAATTAAAAAAAAAAAAAAAAAAACCCCAACTCGGCAGTTAGATTCCGCAAACTTCACGAATGCCACAATTCCTAATCAAAATAATCAATTTAATTCTCAGCGAAGAAACGCTACAGTAACAAGATCCGTAAATAAAACAAAACAAAAATTTCAGTTAACTAACCGGAAGAAGCGGCGGTGAAAAGGCCGCGGCCGACGAATAAAAAGGAGAACGCGATGAATGTGAAGAAAAACACGAGGACAAAAGTGAAGAAGCGAGATCCAATGCCTCTATTCCCGCTCCCGCCGCCGGATTGTAATCCCCTCTTAATCGCCATTCCAATCATAGACCTTCAAAAGAATTCACAAGTGGAATTAATGAAATTGTACACGCATTGATGCGATACAAATCTAGAGAGAGAAAAGTGTGATGTACGGCGAAAATATTGATGTGGATCACCGATTATCTTTCAGGCTGATTGACTACACTTCAGAATTAAGAGCGAAATTTAGAAGAGGTTTGCTTAAATAGCCAATAGCATAAACAAAAAAATAGTACGAATTTAAAAGAGATGTTTGCTTAAAGGTGTTTGGAATGGTTTTGTTTTTCACAACTTATAGTTAAAATTATAATTTTGTTATAAATTTGGTGTTTGAAGAGAAATTTAGAAGAGGTTTGCTTAAATAGCCAAAAGCATAAACAAAAAATAGTACGAATTTAAAAGAGATGTTTGCTTAAAGGTGTTTGGAATGGTTTTTTTTTCATAACTTATAGTTAAAATTGTAATTTTGTTATAATTTTGGTGTTTGAAATCTCAGTTTAAGTTGCAGCTACTCTATTTTTTGTTAATTTTAAAGTGTTTTCATAAGTCGTTAATTATTTTCGGAGAAATTTATAGCATATGGCATATTAATTTCTTTTGGAAAAAATTATCTTAAAAAATTTGTTTAATTCCAAAATAACCTTAACACTAAAGTACATTTAATTTCAATTTCCTTTTTCCGTAGGGTACGTTTGGTTGTCGGGAAAGTAAAGTTGTTAAGGAATATGATTATGTGGAATCTAATTCTAGGTAAAATGAATCAGGAAAATAAAATTGACGGGATTGTGATTCTGTAGAATATGATTTCGAGGAAAATAGATTCCTTAAATCGTGTTTGGAAGATACAAGAAAATTGTCGTATTCTTCAAATGAAACCTCCCACTCGCAAATCACCCTGGTAAACGAAGCACCATTAGATCCACTCTGACCTTCCTATCTCTGCCGCTCAAGAAGAGAGAAAATGGTGAAATCGACGAATCACACGGCTCACAACATATCGCACAAGGCACCAATGAATAGTGAGATATTCGAATAACTAAATATGTCAAAGAAACTCCATACAACCTGCAAATTAACATCACTTCAAGCAAAAATATTTACACCAATTGATTTATGCAATTCACAAAACAGAGCACCAGATAACATAACTAGAAGACAAAATGGCATTAATTACAACGATTTCAAGGTTGTCTATTTTTGAGTTTTTTTGGATTGGTTTGGTGCGTAGCCATGTCGAAGAAGAGAATGATTTATTTTGCCTGTCGTTGTGGAAATCTCAGGAGCCAGAGAAGAGAAATAAGATAAACGGTGCAGGAAGAAGAGATGAGAGGGCGAGATGTATTAAAAATTGAAAAATAGATAAGTTATGTTGTTATTGTGAATCGATATGTAAAATCCCCGTGTAAGGAAAAAGAATGTCCAAGTTATAGTAGGTAAAAAGAATCCAGAAATATCTAGTTATTTTACTTAATTTTAGGATTCTTTTTACTTTCCTTAATTTTATTAAAATCAAA
The DNA here is from genome assembly GCA_028984105.1 of Lavandula angustifolia. Lineage (NCBI taxonomy): Eukaryota > Viridiplantae > Streptophyta > Magnoliopsida > Lamiales > Lamiaceae > Lavandula > Lavandula angustifolia. The sequence goes on from CM054803.1 coordinate 20,444,858, forward strand.
CCAAACACGAGATTTTAAGTTCTTGGAATCTGATTACATTCTCAACTCTACCAAACATAGGAATTTAATATATCGGAATTAGATTACGTTCCTCGGCCAGAATCCGTGCAAACCAAACAGGGTCGTAAAGTTTTCTTCTTCTTCACCAATCAAAAATATCATATTAGTAAATTTGTACTAATATGATATAATATAAATTTACATGTAATATATATAAATTAACTTAGTATTTTATAATATTGAGATCGAAATTATAAAATAAAAAATAAATATGAATATGATTAATTTCTCAATTTTATTTATTAGCCCCTCCGTCCCGCTATTATTGTCCCATTTAGTTTCACTACGGAGATTAAGAAACTTTGTTTAAGTGTATATTTTTTGAGTTTTAATTGATTTAAGAAATGAGCACAATTTTCGAGGAGTGGTTGGTGGAAGAAATGAGAATTTATCCAAGTTTTTGCAGGGCATAGTTGAAGCAATCGATTTTTTTTTCATATTATATTTTAAGAAATAATCTTATGTTTTCAAAAAGTTAAAAATCATAAATTTTCGAGTACGGAGTGGAACGAAAATCGTGTGAGAAATTTATTTTTGGAGAGAGAGTATAATAATGTGGGGATGAGTATTAAAAGGAGGGGATCACTTCATTTTTTGTTTAAGAGTAGTTTTGTTATTTTAGGAAAGAGGACAGTAATAGCGGGATAACCCGATTAGGAAAGTAAGACAATAATAGCGGGACGGAGGGAGTATAGATTATAATTATTTTATAATTTAGTGGTTAAGATAGACATTTTATTTAAAAGGATAAATAAGCTACTACTAATAGAGTAGTTTTTGCTATTTTAGGAAAGATGACAGTAATAGTGGGACAACCCGATTAGGAAAGTAGGACTGCAGGGATATGAGTCAGTGGTCGTTTAGATCATTGTTAGGGGTACTTAGAACTGACGTCAGTAGTTCATGTACTTAGGACATTTTGTAATATTCATTATTGGGGGAAATTGTAGTGATGCTAAATTTCACCGCTATAGAATTGAAGATCCCAAAATCGTCCTAAACCCGATGTGTGTTTGAACGATGATGATGTAATAGGCTAGACTCGTTCTTATCATTATTGATTATTTTTTCTAAGTCCCTGTAAGGGGTGTTGTTGGTTTGAACTTCCGAGAGAAGTTAAATTCTAGAACCCTAAGTCATCATTTCATAGAGCTCGTGTCTTCAGGTCCTCCCGCTGTCTGCTCTCATTAGAACAATTCTTTCAGCAGACCTCAGTTGAAGACTCAATACGATTTTTGATCTACTGAATTTGTGGAGAGCTCAGTATCTTCAAAGTCACCAGCTGTCTATCCTTAGTAGAAGATTCCTATCAGCAGACTCAGATGAAGAAACCAATATGATCGGCCCGGATCTATCGAGCGCGTGCAACTCAGTTGCAAGTCCGACAAGGAAACAACTGCCCGACTATTATCATTCGAATGTCGCAGAGATTATTCAAGATATACGAGGTTCAGAGAGAGTCAACTCAGATGGAAGACTGATGCTTGACAAGTCTCACTTACCACAAACCTCGACCAAGGAGAAGTAACCAAAGCCTTACCTGCTCTGACATTAAAGCTGCTCTCATGTACAGAAGCCAACCACTCTGCGGCGCTCTTTCGAAAACTTATGGCCGTTTTCCTTGGAAGTTTGTGACACGTGGCATCGTCCTCTCCAACGGATATATGCCAGGGTCACGACTATAAATAGATAAGAGTCTCCAAGCTCAACGTACGGGACATCAAGGGAATACAAGCTCATTGCATACAACTCTCTAGCGCATTAAAACCGATCCAACGAAGAACTTGCGTAGTTGAATATCCTTAGTTCTTCTCTCTAGAGATTCTTTAGTTCCCTTTTCTCTATCTAAGCTCCATTGTTATATCTATAACTTAGAACCTTCAAAGGAGTTGACTTTTCTGGGAATTGTTCTTATTGAAAGAACTCCTTCATTGTTGGAGAAACATCCCCCCCACCTTCAAACTTCGGTTTGATTTGTAAAGTCGCCGAGGACTATAACTTAGAAGAGTCCGTCCCGTCATGCATTCCCTTGCTCGAGGTTTGCTCGGATTAATCAACAAGAACTCCCGTTACTCAGGACCGTGGACGTAGGATCTTGTGTATCCGAACCACGTTAAATTGCTTGTGTTATTTACTGTTTTATTACATCGTGCTCAACCTCATTTACCAACTCATCCTTTGCATAAAACGTATTAAAAAGTGCACCAACCAAAACATGTTTTCAAAAGACACGAAGTCCTACGAGCCCCACACTTATCCGAACTGAAATTCATCTACTGAATTCCTAATACTGACTCAAGTCAGTAGAACAGACTTAGTAGTTGATACACTCTGACCCGCGATCAGAATGTTCTTATTTGGTACTGTTCATTCAGTCGCATATCTCAGCTCAGCTGACCTTCGCGTTTGAGGCAAACCTTGTAATCACGTGTATTCACCCCCCCCCTCTACACCTGATACTCATCTCCGGACCAGCAATTGGTATCAGAGCGGTGTTCTCCTGATCATCGTTTTTTAAAAACCTATTGGTCTACTCGAACAGATCCTGAAAACGTTTTCACTGCACAAGCATCTCTTCATACATACTTATACTCTTACCCGAAATGTCTGATATGTCAGGTATTTGGATGATACCTATGTTCTCCGTGGAGAACTATACGGTATAGCGCGTGAGAATGGAGGCGCACCTTACATCGCTGCACGACAGCATGACATACATCCTTGAAACAAGACCTATCATTCCCATGATTGACAGCTGTACAATATGCCGTTGTGGGAGGTGTAGGAGTACAACCGGTGCAAAGGTTGCCAAAGACAAATCCGCCTTCACGCCCGAAGAAAAGAAACTACACAATCTTGACCGAGTGGTGCGGAAAGCAATCCCGACAACACTTAGTGATTCTCATCTCGGGAGAGTGCAAGAGTAACACAACAAAGGAACTTTGGGATGCCCTGGCTGTACTAAGCCAAGGAACGCCGCAGATCAAGGAAAATAAGCTCGAGCTAGAGCTTCAAAAGTTCGACAACTTTGCTATGGAGCCCAGTGAAACCATTGACGAGCTTAGCCTCAGATTCACCAACCAGATCAATGGGCTGGGGAGAACATTCACCAACAAGGAGATGAACACCAATATCTTATGAGTGTTACCTCGACTGAAGTGGCTTCCTTTTGCTACTTACTTACGTCGTTCTGATCTTAACGCTTTAACTCCTAATGTTATCTTTTTAGAACTAAAGACTGAGGAGTTCGAGCATAGTCTACCCCAATGGTGCGTTAGCACTCAAGCTGACACTCAAATTGACCATGCTTTTAAGCAGCAGTCAGCACTTCAGGAGCCAACCCCGGTTCTGCTAGCAAGACAGTTGCTGCAACAGAAGCAAAATCCACAGAGACCCCTGGTACTGAACGTCTTGCACTTATGGCTCTCAAATATCAAAGGGAGAAGGAGAGATTCAGAAAGCTAAAGAAATATCATAGAGATTATCCATCAGGTAAGAAAGATAATCATAAAAGGGAAGAATCTAAACCTTCTCCTGATTGCAGAACACAGAACCTGCTGGTAGTCCATCCAACAGCTCAACTGGAAAAGGTGGCAGAGTTACTGTGTGCTACAACTGCAAAAAGGAAGGACATTTCCAAGATACGAATGTCCCGAGCTCTCACCGCCCAACAAGCCGAACGGGCAAAGAGCCGTAAGAGAAAAATTTGCCCGAAGAAGGCAGACCTACATTGCCGAAGAGCTATCCGACGACTCAATAGAGGAAGATACTTTTATGGTTTCTTCTGAAGATGAAGCTACATATGTTGTTGTTGAAGTCGGAAAATCAGATCCTGAAACATCAACTGAATACTGCCTGATGGCTGGAGAAGAGGCTGAGGTAAATTCTAAATTAATCATAACCTCCTCTTCACAGAGCACACACGACACTTGCTCAGCTGCAAGTGAACCTCTAGACATGATACAAGCATATGACGACCCGATTGAGTAGAGAGTTAAGTAGAACTGCTCAGGAACTGGAACAGGTAAAGGCTGGAAATCAGAGACTTTCTTCTGATTGTCATGTCTCTACTGATTCAGAGAATCTTGTTGCGAGCCGAAGGAAGAGATTGAATCTCTTATGACTAAGTCTCGGTGGTAGAAACTCGGATATCGGCCCGACTAAGGACAATTTTGATAAAGATATCGAGATAGCGGGGCTCGATCGAAGCTCGCAGAAGTTGAAAAGGATTATGAATCACTCAGAAAAAGTGATGAAGTTTGGCGAGGACTAATGACTAAACAATACCTAAGAGCCAAGGAGAAGTTGGAGAGCATGCTTAGAGCACAAAGGCCAGTCATCATGAAGGAAGGACTCCGGCTATACACACAAAGCTTCAACCTCCACCTCAAAAGGCTCGAAATGCTAGGCGATAGGTTCGTCGGAGGAAAAGTTCAAACTATCGAACTTGTAACTCGGGCGAAAAACAAACGAAGGTTATTGCACCTCAACCGAGCAATAAGCAACTGACCAAGAGTTCTAGCCCCAGAATACCACGATTAAATTCAGGGGGAACTAAGAAGGTCAGATGGGCAGAGCAGTATGTCAAGCCACTGTATGAGCATCCAGCACAATACGGTTCGTACTATTATGACCCCAGGGTCAGGAAGAGCACAAAACCTCAGAAGAAGAAAGCTCCTGAACCCAAAGCTGCCAGGAAGTCACTATCTCTGAGTTCAGTGGAGAAGAAAACTGACAAGTTTCAAAAGAAGAAAGTGTCTGAAACCCCCAAGGTCACTAGACAGGTTTGGGTCGCAAAACTAACGACTAATGCTTAAGGACCCAAACTGAACCAAATGGTACCTAAAATTATTTCTATTTTGCAGGTGCATAAGGACCCTTGGATCATGGACAACGGCTGCTCGAGACACATGACCTATCAAAAGAGCTTGCTAACCAATTGCATACAAGAAGATGGTCCCAAAATTGAGTTTGGTGACAACTCAAAAGGCTATACAAAGGGATATGGAACACTGAACATTGGGGCTGCTTCAGTTCCAAGAGTAACGTATGTTGAAGGACTTCAACACAATCACCTTTCTGTTAATCAATTCTATGATAATCTTAATAGAGTTACCTTTGACATCGGTTTTACGTGATGTCATTGATAAATATACGGGGACAACAAGTGTTATCGGGTTCGCGGAAGAAGAACATATACATTGCAAACTAGAACACCGTCGAACCCGAGGCTTGCTTGCTTGCCCGCACGAAATCAAGTGATAAAACATGATGGTTGTGGCATAAGAGGCTCGACCACCTAAACTTCAAGGCAATGAACAAGTCGGGCTAGGGACTCAAGAGTCAAAGGATCGCCCAATGAAGCTTTCATCAAAGATAAAAACCGTGAAGCATGCTTGAAGGGAAAGTAGACTAAGAAAAGCAATCCACTAATTCCTTCACCTTCCACTGATGGAATCCTTCAACTGCTCCACATGGAATTTTTTGGGCCAGTCTCTCCAGTGACTATAAGAGGCAAGAAGTATGCCCTCATCATTATTGACGATTATTCAAGATATACATGGGTTATCTTCATAGCTAACAAATCTGATGTCAAGACTGAGTTGCCGATTCTGCTGAAGAAACTCAGTGTGGAAAAGGATATCAAGATTCAGAGAATTCGCTCAGATAGAGGGATGGAAACTTCAACAGCTCGCACTCCCCAGCAAAACGGTCTTGCTGAACGAAAGAGCAAAACATTGAAAGAAGCAGCAAGAACGCTCCTAGCAGACTCTGGACTACCCTCAAAGTTCTGGGCTGATGCTACTGACACAACCTGTTACACTCAGAACCGATCACTAGTTACAAAGCAACACATGAAGACACCATATGAACTATGGAAAGGGAGAATTCCTTCTATTTCTCATTTTCATATATTTGGCTGTCCTTGCTTTATCCACAATAATGGAAAGGATCAGTTAATGGTCTTTGATAGCAAATCTGTTCAAGGAGTGTTCTTAGGATACTCACGAGTCAGTAAAGCCTTCAGGGTCTTTAACTACTGGACCCCTTGCGTGGAAGAAAGCCCTCATGTTAGTTTTGATGAGTTTGTTACTGAAGAAAGGAAACCTAAAAAGACAAATACTGAAGATGTCAGCAGTTCATCATACAGATGATCTTGTTCCCATCCAGGCACTGATGGAAAGAATCTACGGATCATACGGGTTGGATCCTCATGCTGTAAAGTCTCGCCGACTTCAAGGCCAAGATCAAGAAATTCGGGCGTTAGCGCAGCCTTCACTTTGCTCCTTCTCATCTTTTGTAATAGCTAGTATAACCGATGTACTCTTCTATCATATCTTTAATATATCGTTTTTTCTTGTTGTTAGCCGACAACTACTTAATGTCTTAAGGTGTGTTATTTTATCTTTAACACTTTCGATCATCAAGTGATCTTACATACACTCACATGTCTTGATTGAAGAAGAGGTGGAGATAGCGAGTTCATCGCAACAATCTTGATATACAAGATCATACAGATGATCTTGTTCCCATCCAGGCACTGATGGAAAGAATCTACATATCATACGGGTTGGATCCTCATGCTGTAAAGTCTGCTGACTTCAAGGCCAAGATCAAGAAATTCAGGCGTTAGCAAGCAGCTTCACTTTGCTCCTTCTCATCTTTTGTAATAGCTAGCATAACCGATGTACTCTTCGTCATATCTTTAATATATCGGTTTTTCTTGTTAGCCGACAACTACTTAATGTCTTAAGGTCGTGTTATTTTATCTTTAACACTTTCTGATCACTGAAGTGATCTTACACACACTCACATGTCCTGATTACTTCTGATATGCCTATCTTTTATAAGTTGTTAACCTTGTTATCATTGATTAGTTGTTACTGAATCCTCTTGGGTTAGTAGTTTAGTACTTAGTGGTTTTGACATCATCAATTAGGGGGAAATTGTAGGGATATGAGTCAGTGGTCGTTTAGATTATTGCTAGGGGGTACTTAGAAGTGACGTTAGTAGTTCATGTACTTAGGACATTTTGTAATATTCATTATTGGGGGAAATTGTAGTGATGCTGAATTTCATCGCTATAGAATTGAAGATCCCAAAACATGCCCTGAACCCGAAGGCTAGACTCGTTCTTATCATTATTGATTATTTTGTCTAAGTCCTGTAAGGTATGCTGTTGGTCTGAACTTCAGTAGAGAATTTAAATTCCAGAACCCTAAGTCATCATTTCATAGAGCTCGTGTCTTCAGGTCCTCCCACTGTCTGTTCTCAATAGAAGAATTCTTTCAACAGACCTCAGTTGAAGACTCAGTACAATTCTTGATCTACTGAATTTGTGAAGAGCTCAATATCTTCAGAGTCACCAGCTGTCTATCCTCAGTAGAAGATTCCTATCAACAGACTCAGATGAAGAAATCAGTATGATCAGTCCAGATCTACTGAGCGCATGCAACTCAGTTGCAAGTCCGATAAGGAAACAACTGCCCGACTATTATCATTCGAATGTTAGCATAGATTATTCAGTATACGAGGTTCAGAGAGAGTCAACTCGGATGGAAGGGCCGATGCCCGACAAGTCTCACCTACCACAAATCTCGACCAATGAGAAGCGCACCAAAGCCTTACCTGCTTTGACATTAAAGCTGCCCTTATGTACAAAATCCAACCACTCTGCGGCGCTCTTTCGAAAACTTATGGCCATTTTCCTTGAAAGTTTATGACTCGTGGCATCGTCCTCTCCAACGGATACATGCTTGGGTCACGACTACAAATAGATAAGAGTCTCCAAGCTCAACGTACGGGACATCAAAGGAATACAAACTCGTTGCATACAACTATCTAGCGCATTAAAGTCGATCCAAAGAAGAACTTGCGTAGTTGAGTATCCTTAGTTCTTCTCTCTAGAGATTCTTTAGTTCCCTCTTCTCTATCTAAGGTCCATTATTATATCTATAGCTTAGAACCTTCGAAGGAGTTCATTTTTCTGTGAATTGTTCTTATTGTAAGAACTCCTTCATTGTTGGAGAAATATCCCCTCCCCTTCAAACTTCGGTTTGATTTGTAAAGTCGCTAAGGACTATAACTTAGAAGTGGTCCGTCCGTATCTGCATTCCCTTGCCGAGGCTTGCTCGAATTAATTAATAAGAACTCCTATTCTCGGAGACCGTGGACGTAGGGTCTTGCGTATTCGAACCACGTTAAATTGCTTGTGTTATTTACTGTTTTATTACATCGTGATCAAACTCATTTACAAACTCATCCTTTGCATAAACGTATTAACACCCACCAACCAAAATACTTTTGGTTTGCGAAAACACGTTTTCAAAAGAGACGAAGTTCTAGGGGCCCTACACTTATCCGCACTGAAATTCATCAACTGAATTCCTTATAATAAAGACTCAGTAGTTGATACACTCGACCCACGATAAGAAGATTCTTATTTGGCACTGTTCATTCAGTCGCATGTCTCTCAGCTAACCTTCGCGTTTGAGGCATACCTTGTAATCAGGTGTATTCATCCCCCCTTCTACACCTGATACTCATCTTCGGACCAAAAAGGACAGTAATAGCGGGACAGAGGGAGTATAAATTATAATTGTTTTTATAATAATAGGGTTAAGATATATATTTTCTAAAAGGATAAATAAGTTACTGCTATCACCAACATTTCCAAACACTATTTTCTCTACTTTCAACGACTTTTCAGGACTTATTACCAAACACTTACATTATCAAATCATTGCTTTAAGCACTTATCAATAAGCTTCACTATTCCGAACACCCCTTAAATAACCAATGACAGCCCGTTCGAAAAAACAATTTAAACAAGTGCTTATGATATTGTTCAAATTAAGTTGGTTGTTTTTTCTTTCTCATAATTAGTTGAATTTGCAAGGCCTCTATCCATTTATTCAGTCGACCTAACTTTATTTTGTTTCGTTCCAATAATTCGAAGAAGTTTTTGTACCAATCCGATAAGAATAATATATCTTAAGAACATTCCATTGAAACGACATGCTAATTTTTCCATTTATTCCCTTGCATGGTCAGTCGCGGTCTTCCAAAGTTTACCAATGTTGTGGACGAATTCGTCACTTCATCCAAATGTGTAAGAGATTCTAACTGCTTTATTTTTCAATTATTTCTTCAATTAGGAAACTGAAAGAAAAAAATAATAACTCTAGGCATTCTCTTAGCTCATTCGAAAGGATCTCATCTCATAATTATGCCTGACTGTTTATGTCTCTAGGACGGCCATTTGATGAAATTTGGAGGGAAGTGGAGTAAATGACCGATACTACAGTAAGGATTCCTCTTTGGATAATAGGTATTGTAAATGGTATTGTTGTCATCGGTTTAATAGGCATTTTCTTTATAAGTACTTATTGTTTGAGCACTTAAAATTGAATAAATTATTGCGTTTGGATACATTTATATATAAGTACTTGTGTAAAAAATAAAATATAGTTAAAAAAGAGGTATTTTCAGTAGTAGCCAAATAGAGTAAATTAAACACAATTTTAGCCTGTCACTAAATAAAAACACATATCTAGCCATTTTATCCTGAACCAATGATTGGATGATGTGAGTTGTGCCATCAACTATTTTTTTATGTTTGAAACGCTTAGGGCCGATGGGGGCCGAAGTGGGGTGTCCATCGGCCCTCCATCGGCCGAGAGAAAAAAGGCCAAACCGCCCCTATCAACCGAGCCACTTGTATATTTACAAGAATTTACCGGCTTTGAGGGCCGAAAGGGGGCCGAAGGGGTTTGTCCATCGGCCCTAAATCGGCCGAAAGAAAAAAGGCCTAACACCCCCATCGGCCGAGCCAGTTGAATATTTATAAGAAATTACTTGCTTTAAGGGCCGAAGGGGGGGATGACGAGAGGCCGAAGGGGGGTGCCATTGGTCCTAAATCGGCCGAGAGAAAAAAGGCCTAAGACCCCCATCGGACGAGCCAGTTGAATATTTAAAAGCAATTACCGACTTTGAGGGCCGAAGGGGGGTTTCCATTGGCCCTTAGAAAAAAGTCCAAACACCTCCATCGGCCGAGCCAGTTGAATATGCACAAGCAATTACCGACTCTAAGTGCCGAAGGGGGGTCGTAGGAGGGTGTCCATCGGCCCTCCATCGGCCGACTCTCCCTACCTTCGAGATAGGCCTCGACACGACACACGGAATCCTTTTTCTGTAAAAATAAAGTAGGGCCGATGGAGGGCTGATAGAAGGCGTGTGGAGGGCCTATCGAAGGCAAATGGGAGGTGCAGTGGTGGGCCTATAGGAGTTGAAGTCTCAATTCAATTTTTTCGGCTGAAATGACTAGTCGAATATGATATTCACATGCACGAAATTGAGGGCAGATGGAGGGCCAATGGGAGGCCGAGTGGTGGCCGATGGTGGGCCTATTGGAGGTGCAGTTTCAATTCAGCTTTTTCTACTGAAATGACTAGTCGGCCTTGATTTTCATAGAGCCGATGGTAGGCCGATGGAGGGCTGAGGGTGTACTTTGTAAAAGAATTCATTGGCAATTGGATCATGTGAAAATTTACGTAAAATTTTCTTATAAGAATGAGGATGGCAATTGGATCTTTCACCGATAAAATTCTTCAATTTCACTTCCACTCTTCTCAATTCCTCACATCAATTTGAAAGTTATGGCCGATTTTCGATCAATTATTGTGAAAGTGAACGGCGAACTCGATGATGAGTCAAATTTTGTCGGTTGCCATGAGTTCATGGTTTACATTCCTTCAAACAATATTTCTCTTGTATATCTCCGACAAAGCATTGATCGGTGGCTCAGTGCTTATTCCCTTCCGTTCAACTACTTCATTTACTATACTACTGCTTCCTGACGAACCGACAGGATGATGAAGGCCATTATGGGTCATGATATTGATCTTATGCAGTTGTGCTCTATCGACGTAGAGCCGGTTGTGTTTCTTGTGTATCCTCAAGTGCAAAATCCTCAATTTGGTGTCCCCAACCTAAATCAATTACCCAAAGATATTTCTAATTTTGAAGGTCCTAATTGGTTTATGGGGCAAGGAAGCGGAAGTAATGCTGGCGTTCGGGCTTCCCAAAGGAATGTTCATGTGGAGATAAATTCAGATCGTGATGCGGATTTGGACTCATCATCTCATGATAATGAGGATCAAGATATTCCTCCCGCCTTGATTAATTGTTCGTTACAAGATTTTGCTGCATGGATTCGGAGAGAGGGTGGCGTGAGTCAACTTATGTCTTTGCTCATTCCAGTAAATTGTCCTCCAATGATTGACGAGACTCTATACGATGACACAGAAGCCACAAGCAACTGGATACTTCCTATTGTTCCCCTTGATGTATCCGATTCAATAGTGGCGCAGAACCTGAATAATATTGTAGACGAAACTTTGCATGAAGGATTGATGTTCAGCTCGAAAGACAAACTTTATGTTCTTGTGGCTCTATTCCATTTGGAAAACGGTGCAGATTTCAGAGGATTTCAGAGTGCAATGTTCGAGTGGTTCCCGATTGGAATATTTCTGCAGAAGATGTGTTGATTGTCCATTCCAGCTGTGGGCATACTGTAGAGGTGAAAAATATTGGGAGGTGACTAAATGGGTTGCAGACCACAATTGTACAATTGATTTATCCGAGCTTGGCAAACGAAATGTGCGTTCAAAGGCTGTAGCAGCTTATATTGCTCGTAGAATGCGCCGTCAAAGCAAGTTAATGAAACCGACAGATATTCAGGCAGATCTATTGGATAAGTTTGGAATACAAGCAACCTACGGGGTGGCCCTCTGAGCACGCAACGCAGCTATTTCAATGACTTACGGTGGACATGCAGGGTTCCATCAGCAAACTGCCTCAATATCTGCATTTGTTGGAACAAACAAATCCGGGCACTTATACGGATCTTGATGTTGATGAGGATGGTCATTTCCGACATTTATTTTTGGCGCTTGGTGTATCGCGTGCCCCTTGGTTAGCCAACCTCCGAAAGTTTATTGTGGTGGATGTGACACATTTGAAAGGGAGAAATAAGGGAATATTATTCGTCACTGCTACTTTTAATGCGAACGAGCAAATATTCCCACTCGCTTATGGTGTAGCTCCGATTGAAAATGATGTTTCATGGAAGTGGTTTATGATACGACTGAGAGCCACATTTCCAACGGATGATAGTTTAGTGATTGTTTGGCACCATCATAAAAGCATAGCGAATGCGGTAAGAGATGTTTTTCCAGACGCACAACACGGCCTTTGTTACTACCATCTCTCGAATAAGTTTGCGAGACACGGTGATTGGGTCATTCGGTCGTTCTATCGAGCAGCTTATGTTTATCGATCGATAGAGTTCCATGAAGCCATGAACGCTATCCATCGGGAAAAACCGGCTATTTACGAAAATTTGATGGAAATTGGATCGGAGAAGTGGTCCAGACTCTTCAGTAAAGGTCGTCGTTACAGTCTACTGACATCGAATGCTGCCGAGTCAATAAATTCTCGACTATTAGAGGCTAGACAACTTCTAATTCTTGCTATGCTCGAGGCAATCCGCTATATGATAGAGTTGTGGTTTGATATACGATGAGGAAAAGCAAGTTCCAGAAACAATCCATTGACAGAGGCTTCTAAGTTGAGGATGTAGCGCGAAGTTTAATTGGCTCGGAGGTTTACTGTTACGCTGGTAACTACTGACAAATACAAGGTCAACGAAGGAGACCGACAGTAGAGGGTTAATCTTCAAGACAAAATGTGTGAATGTGGCGTCTGAGAAATCGACCTGTTGACGTGTTGTCACGTTGTCTCCGTTTTGTATCATCGCTGGGAAAATTTGTACAATCATATTAATGACTATTATATAACGGTGATGTGGAAGGAGATATATGCCGTTGTGGTTAATCCCTTACCTCTTCGAAATGAGTGGGGTGTCCCACTGGAGATAGAGGACAAGGTTGTTCTTCCACCAATGACTATGCGGCAAGCCAAACATTCGAGAAACAACCGTCGTCCTTCCGGAGCAGAAGCCAGTACATCTGGAACGCGCCGTCAAGCCACAAAAAAATGTGGTAATTATGGAGAAGAAGATCACACAAGGCAGAGATGCCCCGATAGAGGAACGACAAATAATGAGTGAAGCCTCGTGTTTTTTAACTGATGATTTTATTTGTACTCATTATCTGCATTCCGTTTTAATTAATCGCTATTTTTTCTTTTAATTTGGCAAGAAAATAGAAAAATATGGGGCCAAGGATGATGGATTGATTAAGCCATCGGCTCCCTTCGGTCGGGTCGAGAGAAAACTCCAATCTGGAATGGGGCCGACGCCGAAGGAGGGTTTTGCCTATCGGCCCTCTATCGGCCCTCATCCGTGTTGAACGGGGACGAAGGACTTCTCTCGACCGGGTCGAGAGAAGCATTCCAATCTGGAACGGGGCTAAGGCCGATGGAGGGTCTAGCCTATCGGCCCTCCATCAGGCCTCGTCCGAGAGGAAATGGTGTTGAATGGGGCTGAGGGACTTCTCTCAGCCGGGCCGAGAGAAGCATTCCAATTCTGAATGGGGCCGAGGCCGATGGAGGGTTTAGCATATCGACCCTCGTCCTAGAGGAAATGGTGTTGAACAGGGCCGAGGTACTTCTCAATGTTTTTAGGAACGACAATTAGAAAGCATCCATGTAAATTCGAATAATGTTAGTATTTGACTAAAATATCGTCAATTATAATCCAACAAGGAAATTCAAATAATCCATGTAAATTCGAATAATGTCGGTTATTACTAAAATTTTCTAACAATCTAATCTCCGATGTAGCATTGCTCGAAACATTTCCAGCCATCCACTCTCGATAGACTCTGATGTTGGTTATCCGATTACCCCAATTGGGTGTAGGCCATCCTGTGATTAAACGCTCGATTGCTATATGTGTATATGGATCACAACTGTTCGAGTCCTCTTGCTTGAACTGGACATCTGCAGGACTAACTGGGGACTCCGCGTTCCCGGATGCGACAAATTGAAATTATTCATCATCCAATAACTAGAAGCTTAGTAAAAAAATTTACAAATATTTTAAAAATATTATTCAAACCCAAAAATAGTAAGAATTAAAAATACGTACATCTAGCAAATGTCCGATCAGTTTGTGAAGCGGCCTCAAATTTTGTTTCTTCAACTCAAATATTTGCTCGCATCCACGCTGGTTGAGTGAGTCATAGAGATCCAACGTCCAAGTCTCGATACACAATCGGACTGCGACCCAATGGGAGGCGGCCAACACCGGGGAAAATGACCTATACCTTACTCAAATTAGTACTTAACAAATATTTTTAAAGTGATGAACCTGAAATGACAAATTAGTATAACTTACGAATTTCGCATTGTACCACGGCATCTTCGAGACGCCAATTCCCTGATCCAATCCAAACACGGCCTCGAGCAAACCCGAATTAGGGATCCAACCATCATAATTCATATCGAGCCGTTCATGGAACTTGTTATCGGGTTCATAGATTTTTTAATTCCAAGCGTCCCCTAAAGCCGTCTGTAAAAAACAAACACATTACTAGGAGAATTATAGTTAAAAAGACACACACATTCAAATGACTATACTTACAAAACTGTCGAGGCCACTACGACGGTGTAGCGTGAATCGCACGGTGAGCCAAAACGTCACGGTCTTTGTCTTCAAGCCTCTCGCCGGAGGTAGGATACGTACATATCAATCATTGTTTGCCCCATGTCGTACTTTGTATCCAATATGTTCTTGAAAAATCTATGTGAAAGCTCATGCCTGCGAAATCGTAACATGGACGTAAGAACTAGTAAGTAGGAACTCCTCAAAATTCCGCCTCAAATCGTCACCGGCATCAAGCATGTGTGGAGCTCCGCTAGGATTATATCGGCGGCTCACTATGGGCTGCAAATATCATGTATTAATAAAATATTATAAAATACAAATCTTCAAATCATGTTTGTACCTCAGTCCTTTGTTCAAATCTCTGCTCCGACGGTTGGGTTTCATACAGTCGTTGTACATGCTCCGTATCAAATAAGTCGAAGACGGTTGACTCATGTGGATGTATTTAGGACAAACACACATGATCAAATGAAAAAAAAAAAACAATCTCAATTTTAATTACCAAACAAAATTAAGATACCTATACATGCAGTGGATCGCGTGGAGTAGAACAAGGGAGTGGCTCCCAATGTCTAGGGACCCAAACATCTCTCTCCTCATACATGCTATGACGCCCCTGATCAATGCCCCGATAAGCCCTTCGAGAAGCCACATCCCAAGGATTTACTTCAGGATTCGACGTGTATTCCACATCTTCTTGTGAGTGTCCTGCATCTTGATCCCACCTCGGCCATTGATGTACAGTGACCATCCTCCCCCGCGGTCCAGATGTTTCCTCGCCCGAACGGTGACCATTGTACTCTATGTCCCACGACTGCAAACTCATAGAAGTGGATCCTCTGCCTTTACCCTTGCCCTTGCCTGCTCGAAACACACTTTTCAGCAACTTCCCCACTTTTTTGAAGAAGCGATCCTCGCGCTCGTTCCACCGTGCATCCACTTTCTTTAACAAATCTTCCTCGCGCTGGTCGAACCGTTCATCTATAGTCCGGATGATTCGTTCGTACGTGGGCGCAGTGGAATCTTCATCCCCATGATGCCCGGATGACTCTCCCTCCGTCGGTGCGTGTTTCTTCTTTAATTTTTTCTTCTGTGATGCCGACGCCGGAGCTCGTATATTGCCATCCTCATCAACTCACCTCACTGTACGGGGTCGGTGTGGGAAACAATACACCAACCGGAATATCTCCATTCACCCTTCTCCATTATTCCGTTAGTTACTCCCCGGGAGTAGGCGTGAGAGTCTCATGGGGAGGTGTATGCATCTATTCCAAAAGTTTTATTCACAAGTTATAATACGTCTTATACTTGTAAAATTATGAATAAATATTTAAAATTTTATTTACCAGATGAGGCAAAGAAACTGATCCACTTCGTATCTAGTGGCGTCACAAATACCCATTTCATACATCGGGGCATACCTCCATCATTCACAAGGCGGACACACGAGACGGGCCAAATCTAGTATCGCCTCATATGCCCGCATCTACAATACGATTAAAGATCATGACAATTATAAATTTGTCGATACATAACTAATTGAAACAATTAAATATCAATTGCACCTAAAGGGACCAAACTGGCCCATATATATTATATTTTGATTTCACTAAATCGATTCGCTTTGGTGCATAGCTCATGTAGTGGAGGAGGGCATTATACGTGTATGATCCCCTTGGAAAATCGTTCCACGCGTCTAAATCATCCGCCATAACTCACACCCACATCTCAACCTTCTTCGTGTCGGCAGGTGCGAAGAAAAAACCACCTTCGCATGATCATCTTCGGAGAGGTCGGTCACCTTATTATTTTTCCACATATTCAAGCAACTCACCTCCTCGTTACTTTTTCCTTCCGTCGCCCTCATGTATACTCCGGATTGTTTGGCCTCGCGAGGTGCCTTCGGATCAAAAGGAGAGGCGCCGAAAAATAATCCAGTCATGAGTGCGTACTCCAACTGCGAAAATCTGAGCTCTCGTCCAAATATATGAAAATGAGCCTCCCCGGGCGGTGCCTGCACCTCATAACACATCACCTGATACAAGGCAAATACAAAACTTTTTCCTTTCCTCCAGCTCAGCATATGCCCAAACTGTCCGTTTCTAAACCGCTGGATTAAGTTTAACACCCCCCCCCGCCGTCTCAAAAGAGTATTGTTAATCATTTCAGGTAAACTATCTCTCAATACGTAGTCACTTTAGTGGTTTTTTCTCTAACTGGTAGTCCGATATAATCAGGCTGCAATAGAGCAAAAAAAATTTAATTAGTAAAGACGGCCGAGCGGAGGGCTGATCGAGAGCCACGAGGTCGAGGGCCGATCGAAGCCCATGGGGCCTTCGGCCGATGGGGGCCGAGGGACTCTTACAAATAAGGGGCCGAGTCAGGGCCGATGGACAAATATTTTTCTTTGGAAGACATTAGCCCCTCCATCGGCCCTGGTTTTTTTCAATTTTTTTTCCAGGATCGATGGACAAAGAGTTGACATCGGCCCTAGTTTTAAACACTTTCAACTACGCAATTCTCGAACTTAAATCGAAAAATTCCCAAATTCACTATATCAACGATGACGAGTAACCCAATTCAATTCATATAACTGGAAATTCGACACAATTCACCAAGGTTTGGGCATATGAATCTCAATTTCAATTTACACATGAATTCGACAAAATTGGACATATGAATCTCAATTTTCATAGCAAATCCACAAAATTCGACATATGAATCTCAATTTTCACACCAATTCAACACACCTTAATTTGCATTCAAGAAAAAATTTGCAGAATTCGACCGAGGAAACATACCGTTCGGGCGGCGTCGGCCATGGCGGTGTCGGGCGGTCGAAAGTTGTCTGCGCCGAGCGATCATCGGCGGTTCCCTGGATCTGATTCTCTCTCTCTCTCTCTCGGCCGTGGGTCTATTTTCTCTCTCTCGGCCCCGGATTTGTTTTCTCTCTATCTGGCCGAAAATAGTGGGGCCGTTACAAATTTTGTTTTCTTTGTTTAGTGGTCGAGGTTCGGCCTAAGTACCACTTACCGACTTTTCGGTTAGAGATTTAAACAACTAGATATAGTGTTGAACGTGTAAGACTAATTTTGTGTTTTGTTAGAGAAATATTTGATTACCGAAATCCGTTTCGTAGATGCTTGTGCACGTTTTTGTTAAAAACCCGAATGTTTTTGTTAAAACCTTCCCGATGCCGACTATGTAAGGCCGCACAATTTTTTGTTAAAACCCGAATGTTTTTGTCGGAGATGCCGATTATTTTCGATGCTTGAATGTTTTTGTTAAAACCTTCTGATGCACAAAAGGTTTTAACAAAAACATTCTGATGCAGATTATGTAGGCTGCAGAATCGAAAGAAAATCAACTTCAGGAACATGTAAGTTCCTATGCAGTAAGCTCATATCGTGGTTCTCAAAGAAACAACACTCAGTAGCTACGTCCACTACTGAAGCTGAGTATATAACTATCGAAAGTTGTTGTGCCCAGATCCTATGGCTTCGACAACAACTGAGTGACTATGATATGAATCAAGATGAAGTGTCAATCTACTATGACAATACAAGTGTTATTGCAATCACTCAGAATTCTATTCTTCATACAAGACTCAAGCATGTGGATATCCGACACCTCATCATCAGAGATCATGTCGAAAAGAAGAATATCGGGATGGATAAATCAATACTAACAAGTAAAGGGCAGATATACTAACCAAGCCTCTAGTTGAGGCCAGATTCAGAGAACTCTCAGCAAAACTAGGTCGATTGGATCCTACTGACTCGATTCAGTAAGATGATCCTTAAAGTATTCGATCAAGGGGGAACCTAAACAACAATACTGGACGAATTCAGAGTGTTATCAGCTGACTACTATGTTCAGCTGACAGGTTAGCGTGTCAAATTCAGTAGATAATATTCTGCACATGCATAGCATTTATTTTTGCGCCATTAATTTGCAATGGAAGTCATTAATAAAAACTTTTTCATTAAAAGCACGACATTCCACATACTGACTACAGTGCATTTAATGCATGTCATCTCACCTTACTTTATTTACGATAGATACGTAGGTCGAGATTATATGCGACACAGTAATCATTACAGATAATTATATGAAATCTCAACTGTCTACTTCAAAAGCCGATTAAATTTGAACAAAGTCCTACTAAAAACCGTTCCATATTCGCACATATCTCATATAGATTTGAACCGCTAAGTGCTCTACATCCTCATTGCATATAGATTTCTACCACATCCTAGCACAAAAACTTCGGTAAAATTCTCAATTTTTACTCGCGAACTTTAACATACTCTATTTTCTAGTGCTAACACTTATTTTGCGAGAATCTCTCAAATGGCGACATCTCCTAACGATTCCATTCTTATTTCTGATGACATGGATGAGATCCTTTTAGGTAACCGTGTATAGTTTGAGCCTGTGATTACATTCAAAACGTGCGACATAGACTACATGGAGCCGATCTTTATTTCCCTCGCATCCTCGAGACTTTTCTCACCGGGATGCCTCACCTATGATCGCCAAGGCTAGTAACAGAAGTTCTACTACAATCCGAGGTGCGACCACGACAATCTCGTAAACATTTCCCGCATAGCCTATTCAGTGGAGGCGAGAACATCATGTCTCAAAGCCGAGGTCGCTCTTATGGATATTCGTGGAGTGTTTGGTGGCCAGAGCAGAGCAACCGAGGAAATAGCTTAACGCATTCCGTAAAATGTTAGATCACTCGGATCTAGTAGATATTGCAATAAGGGGTAGTGGTCTAAATATGTCTTCGTTTCTTGGATTGGGATATCTTGACGAGACCATCGACCTCGGGACAGCCCCAATACTAATAACAAAGAAACCCTTAGGTCAAAGATAGGTATCGAGAGCCCTGACATTGCGTCGATGGACGACCTAAGGACAACCATGCTCTACCTAAGGTGTCCGAAAGGTACTCAATCGCCCATTCATCCGGAGACTTAGGAGGACAATAATGTTGACAAGGATTCAACACCCAAGGATGCGGACGTGAGAGGATCCGCTAAGGGAAATACTCCCGCCGATCATGATGATGCACCACCACCACCTCCCTCATCCAAAGTGTTATCAAAGCCGCACCTTCCACTTCTCATCGTAGCACATCTTGATATCACACGAAGGCTATTCTAGATGCCTCAACAAAGAGCATCAATAAGGGCCTCGAAACGCCAAGGAGACAGAATTTCCTTCTTGCGGTTGATGTTCACATCAAATGGTCCCAATACACCAAGGACCAAACAAGCCAAGCTCGATGCCTTAACAATCGAAGTACAAAGGCTCGCATCCAATCATTCCCCGACACCGACATGATCCTCTCAAAGGCACTTGAAACTCAAAAGACCGGTCTTACAAAGACAATTTCAAAGAACTCATCATAGATCATGACCAAATCATATGCCGAGAAAATGAACACAACCATATCCGACATGTTGAAGATCATAGAGGAAAGAAATAAGTTGGCTACAACTAGTGTATCCAAGGCACTAACGGAACAAGAATTGGGCCGTAAGTGTTGGGTTATGAGTCATGTAGATGATACTTAGCATTTTATTGGGTAAAATAATATCGGGGGAAATCGTAGTGTTCATACTATAGAATTGAAGATCCCAAAACCCAGCTGGTATCAGTAGTGTAGTGTCGATAGGACTGGATGATGTAATAGGCTAGACTGATTTCGATTTCTTTATCTGTTGTGTCTATGTCCTGTACAGGGTAAAATGTTGGACCGATCTTCGCAGGAAGTTACTTTCCGTAACCCCACGTCATCGTGTAAGAGCTTGGGTTCTTAAGTCATCGTTGATCTTCGCCTCGCAGAAGACACTTTACCACGGTGACGTACATCGCAGAAGAACCTTATGCAAAGCTCAAGCACCTTCGCAGGTCTACGCTGACTACACTCGCAGAATATCTTATCGCCCCACTCGACGAAGAAGACGAGACTGCATCAAGTCTACTGTATCCGATAGGAAATGACCCAGCTTTTAACATCACTCGAAAGTCAGTAGAAGATCATACGAGGATAAGTGAGAGTCAACTCCGATGAAGACCAATATCTGACACATCTCACCTACCACAAACCTTAACCAATGAGAAGCCGTCAACGCATTACCTGTTCTGACCAACTAAAGCTGCTCTCATGAATAGTATCAACAACTCTGCTACAACAATTTGAATATATGGTCATTTTCTTCGGAAGTTTGTGACACGTGGCATCGTCCTCTCCAACGGGCAAATGCCTGGGTTACGACTATAAATAGAGAAGAAAATTCGAGCTTCACGCACGGGATATCAAGGGATAAAACGCTCAAGCTTTCGAAACAACTCTAGCGCATTCAAGATAAATCCAAATAAGAACTTGCTCATTAGAATACCTTTAGTTCTTCTCTAGAGTTCTTTAGATCCCTCTTCTCTAGCTAAGCTCAAAAGTTCATATCTATAGCTTAGATTCTCGGAAGCTTCACTCTTAGTGATTGTTCTTATTGTAATAACTCCTTCCAGCTTGGAGAAATTCCCCTCCCCTTCAAACCCTCGGTTTGATTTGTAAAAGTCGCTAAGGACTATAACTTAGAAGGTCTGCATCCAACGCAGATACCTTCTGGCCGAGGCTTGCTCGCATTAATCAACAAGACCTCCTCGTTCAACATGACCGTGGACGTAGGATCTTACGTATCCGAACCACGTTAAAAATTGCTTGTGTTATTTATCGGTTTGTTGCATTGCATACAAACTGCTTACAAAGTCATATCTTGTATAAAACGTATTCATAAAAGTACACTAGCCAAAACTGTTTGACTTGTGAAAATCATGTTTTCAACTGAGACGAACCTCCGGGCCCCACACTTTTATCCGCACTAAGTCTCCAACTCGAAAATCAACCACCGACTAAAGTCGGTAGGGAGAGACTCAAGTAGTTGGCTCACTCTCGACCCGCGATCGAAGGTTACTATTTGGCACTCGTTCATCGGTTGCATCCAACGTACCATTGTCCCTTTGCGTTTGAGAAAAGAAACAAGATACTCGAGTGTATTCACCCCCCCT
The DNA here is from genome assembly GCA_028984105.1 of Lavandula angustifolia. Lineage (NCBI taxonomy): Eukaryota > Viridiplantae > Streptophyta > Magnoliopsida > Lamiales > Lamiaceae > Lavandula > Lavandula angustifolia. The sequence goes on from CM054803.1 coordinate 20,466,630, forward strand.
CTACACCCGACTCTTGTCTCCGGACCAACAATTGGTATCAGAGCTACGGTGTTCTTCTGATCATCGGTTCTGTAACTACTGGTCTTCTCGAAGAGATCCTGAAAATGTTTTTCACTGCACAAGCATCTCTTCATACATCCTTATACTCTTACCCATAATGTCTAATATGTCAGGTATTAGGATGGTGCCGATGTTCTCGACAGAGAACTATATGGTATAGCGCGTAAGAATGGAGGCGCACCTAACATCACTGCATGACAGCATGATGGATGTCCTTGAGACAGGACCCATCATTCCCATGATCGACAGCATACAATTTGCAGCTGCGGGAGTTGTAGGAGCACAAACTGGTGCTAAAGTCGCAAAAGGCAAATCAGCCTTCACGCCAGAAGAGAAAAAGCTGCACAACCTCGACCGAGTTGCACGTAATGCAATCCTGACTACGCTCAGTGATTCACACCTCGGGAGGGTGCAAGACTGCAAACGGCAAAGGAACTTTGGGACGCCCCGGCCGTACCGAGCCAAGGAACCCCGCAGATCAAGGAAAACAAGCTCGAACTAGAGCTACAGAAGTTCGATACATTTGCCATGGAGCCCAACGAGACCATTGACGAGCTAAGCGTCAGATTCACTAATCAGATCAATGTGATCAACGGGCTGGGGAGGACGTTAACCAACAAAGAGATGAACACAAAGATCCTGAGAGCGCTACCTCGACTGAAGTGGCTTCCTTTTGCTACATATTTACGTCGCTCAGATCTTAATGCTCTAACTCCTGATGTTATCTTTTCAGAATTAAAGAAGGAGGAATTTGAGCACAGCCTACCCCAACGATGTTCCAGTGCTCCAGCTGACACACAGATTGATCATGCTTTCAAAGCAACAATCAGCAAAACTGGAGTCAAACCCATTTCTTCTAGTAAGACAGTGGCCACGATAGAAGCAAAGTCCCCTGAGACATCTGGCACTGACCAACTTGCGCTTATGGCTCTCAAATATCAAAGAGAAAAAGAGAGAGTCGAAAGTCAAGAAATATCACGTAGATTCTCCCCCGTAAGAAAGATTATCGAAAAAAGGGAAGAACCTAAATCAACTACCGATTGCGGACAGAATACGTAACCCGCCGCTAGTCCATCCAACGACTCAATTCGGAAAAAGCAAAGCAGTAACGTCTCGTTTGTTACAACCGCAAGAAAGAGGGACACTATCGCCCGATCCGCTCGAACTCTCGCTGTTCAAAGAGCAGAGCGGCAAGCCAAACGCGAGAAATTTCCGCCCGAAGGAGGCAGGCCTATATCGCCGGAGAGATATCCGATGACTCAATCGACGAAGATACATTCATGTATTCCTCTGAAGATGAAGCTGCATTTGTCGCCGTTAAGGTCGGAGAGACAGATCCTGAATCAGCTGCAGAATACTGTCTGATGGCTGGAGAAGAGGCTCAGGGAAGAGATTAATAGAGCTCAAAGGCAAACAGTCATGAAAGAAGGACTTGGCTATACTCATGAAGCTTCCACTTCAATGTCAAAAAGCTCGTAAATGCTTTGGCCGATAGGTTCGTCGAGGAAAGGTTCAAAGCATCGACTCAACACCTCAAGGCGAAAAATAAACGTAAGATGATTGCACCTCGCCCGAGCAATAAGAAGCTACCGACCACGTGTTCTAGCCCCGGGACACCACGATCAAATTCGGTGGGGAACCAAGAAGGTCGAGATGGGCGGAGCAAGACGGTGAACCATTATATGAACATCCAAAGACAAGTATGGTTCGTACTACTATGAGCCCAGTGGTCGGGAGGAGCACACGCCAAAAGAAGAAGAAAGCTCCCGAACCCAAAACCGCTAGAAAGTCAGTATCTCCAAGTCCCTGTGGAGAAGAAAGCCGACAAGGTTCGAAGAAGAAGTCTCGGACTTCTAAGGTCCCGAGGCAAACCGGGTTCCGAAATCACCCACTAACACCTAAGGACCCAAATCGAACCAAAGGGTACCTAAAAATATTTTCGTTTTGCAGGTGCATAAGGACCCTTGGATAGTGGACGGCGGCCGCTCGAGACACATGACTTATCAAAAGAGCTCCGCCGACCAACTACGTACAAGAAGATGGTCCTGCAATGAGTTTGGTGACAACTCTAAAGGCTATACAGGGGATACGAGAACACCGAATATTGGGGACCTCGGGCCTAAGAGTTCCATATGTTGAAGGACTTCAACATAATCTCCTTCTTCGTACCAATTCCCGTGACAATCGAATAGAGTTATCTTTGACGCCGGTTTCGTGATGTTGTTGACAAATCTACAGGGAAAACAGTGTTATCAGGCTCGCGGAGGAAGAATATCTATGTTGTAAACTGGAAAACCGCAGAACCTGAGGCTTGCTTGCTCGCACAAACAAAATCTAGTGACAAGGCAGGATGACTGTGGCACAAGAGACTCTGTCACCTGAACTTCAAGACTATGAACAAGCTAGCCAAGAACTCTAAAGTCAGGGGACTGCCCAATGAATCGTTTATCAAAGATAGAAACTGTGAAGCATGCTTGAAGGGAAAGCAAAGAAAGAACAATCCACCAATTCCGTCACCTTCCACTGATGGAATCCTTCAACTGCTACACATGGACTTATTCGGGCCAGTCTCTCCAGTGACTATAAGAGGCAAGAAGTATGCCCTCGTCATTATTGACGATTATTCAAGATATATGGTGTTAGTTGTTTTCACACCAAATAAAATTCCTGCACACACTTAAAATTTTATAATTAGTATAGAACAGGGTCGAACTCAGGGAATAGTGAAAATCAACAATATTTATCCTTTTGATCAGAGTTTTGGTGATGCCACCACGCATAAATTTTGGGGTTTGTAAATAGCAAGAAAAGTAGATAAATAACAAATAGAGAAAGGCGGACTCGGCTCTGGGTAACTTGTATGAGATAACTACTTCGATCATGGATGCATAGATTTAATTAATTCCTAAGATCAACCAGTTATAGGATACAATGTTGGTCACGTACATACCACAATTCCTACTTAGCTCGGTAATGGCTTGTTGAACAAATTTCCACTACTCCCCTAATCTAACCATAACCTAGCTTGTTGAACAAACATAGATTTAATGTTTAGATAGCATTACGAGGAAGGAACCCAATTTTAATCTCTACCGTTGTTGGACAAGCTGACATAGATGATTAACCTCCTTAATTCGACTACCGTTACGATAGCTTCGCCACCTAAGTTGTTGAACAATCTGGCACTAATCTTCATAACCTAAATTGATCAGGTTTAAGTTAATCCAATTAAATCTTTCTGTCCCGAATTAAGTCGAAACCCTAGTCTTCAATTACTACGAATAATTAGATCTCACAAAGTTTGTATCTCATATTCGTCACCCTCGCCGAAGCCCTAAAAAGTTTAGCTACGCATACTTAACTTGGACAAGCTAAGTGAAACGAACATAGTAAGAACAAAAAGTAAAGTGCAGAAAGCTAGAAACATAAACTTTATTTAAGAACTGAAATTAAATACTAAATACCGAAATTAAAATGCTGAACGAAAACTTGAATTGAAACAGGAAATCTGAATGAAGTACTGAAGTCTTGAAATCTTGAAATCCGAAAGCAACTAAACTAAGAAAGCGAATAAAAGTGTTTGGAATTCTTGTGCGGAAATTAAAATCTAAACTACGGGACTTAAGAACGAGATGGCTGGGACGAAAACTAAACTAATGAAGCTCTAAATTCGTCTTCAGCCCTTTATATAGATTCCGAGCTTGATCTTGAAAAGGAAAGAATTCTAGGGCAAATCTTTTGAATCTTGATCTTCAAGACTCCTTTTCCTTGTATAACTCCAGCCCTAAAATATCTTCAAGCTCCAAATCTTTAACAAATCTTTCCTTCTCGATCTAAGTCCCGTTTTATCTCCAAAAACGTGCCAAAAACGGCCAAATCTGCTCCGGACCGCCACCTCATCATCTGATCATAAACCTGCTGAAAATAGACATTTCTGTGCACAAAACAGCATTAACTTGGACAAGATAAGCGTCAGAACCGGGTGATTTTGAGGGGTATAAAATCGACACATCAAATATCCTCACACTTGAATCATACTTGCCCTCAAGTATGGGATGAACAAAAGAATACTCCCACTCGAATCACCATTCCCCAAGACTCAAAACAGACTCAAGGAATAAAAAAAAACTAAGACACGAGACTCAGATTCAAAGAAGAGAAATAAATCAAAAGACTCAAAAAATAATAGACTAAACATTGAAACATGCCAAGTAACCATGAAATGTCCATGATTCTCAATCTCTGCCCAAACATGCAATGCAATCAAAACCTTCATCAAAGAAGTCAAGCGCAAAGATAATTCTCAAACCATGGATTCGATATCGCCTTGGTCAAAATATAAGCATAACCGAACTAGCTCACCGATTCACTCATCTCTCTCTAATCTAGTCCGGCAAGCCGCTCATAAAAATAACATAGTCACGCAGATTACAATAGCAAGTGGTCAATCTAGCAACTCAAAGAGGTCTTTCTCTTGGATGTAATGGGGCTTAAGGACTCATTCAAATATATGACATGGTAGGGAATCCTAGGGGTCCTAAGCTTCGAAAATTAAGTACAAGTATGCAAAGCATGCTATTCACTTAGGCATTTGATTAGGCAAGCGAGATAATAAGCATCGAGATATACGGTTTAGCACCCGAGCGAGTAATATAAACATTCGATTTCATCCTTCCCTTTATTTTTTCAACGGGTGCTTTCTTTCTTTTTTTTTTCTTTTTCCTTTTCTTTTTTCTGCACCTTCAACTCTCTCTTTTTTTTTTTAGCCCCCTTCAACATTTATTTCTTCTCGCACAACACTCGCTCGGCCAAACCGATCGCCAGTAGAGTTCAGAATGAAAAACAGCACAACTCCAAGGGGGGGGGGTATCAATTCAAACACTATCTCCAACTAATCATAAAATCTCTTCAATAAAAATTGCCTCAAATTATGAATATCCACAGCAAACACATGCATGCATAAGGTCAAGAGAAAGGCTTTTAAAGGCTTGGCTTCTTTAAATAACTCATGAAAGAACACAGTCAAGGCTTCAAAGTGGCTAACTAGGGGCTGAGCGAAGGTAGGAATTGAAAGAAATAAAAGCTCAAATTGGTTAACCCTAATTTGCCTCCTATCATCTATCATACATGATCACAAGCTATGGAGACTTTGCAACACATCACTCTCAAGAAAATAGTGGGAAGTGTCCCACTTTTAAAGGCTCAAATCTCCCTTTAGTGATGGGGTTTAAAATTCAGTTTTATCATGCTTAAACTTCCTCATCCCAAGCCACATACAAAATCCTCCATAGAAAGAGAAAATACACTACAATCATGCAGAATTCAGTCAAGGAAAGCACGCAGAATCTGGGCAGATTTATCCTAAAATCACATCAACAAATCATGTAAACCTAGCATGCTTCGACCTAGGACGAAGGACACAAACCTAAAATAACCCCCTCACATTTCAACCTTGCTCGCCCTCGAGCAAGTAATGTAGAAAAATATAGAAGCATGCAGAGGAAACAAACATAGACACACAAAGACCGAAAACAAATAAAGAGAAAAAAATAAAAATAAAAAAAATTGATCGACTAGGGGAATGGTTCACCGGTTCTTCAGCTCGTCCAAGCGATGAATTGAAAGAGTTGAGCGCGGGAACAGCTTATGAGGTCCCTCCCCTTTCGATGCGTTCTTAAAGCTTCCAATTCCCGAGGGTTTGCAATTGAGTCCTCCAATTTCTTTTGGTGTGCAAATACACCCCCGCTTTGTCATGCGACATCCTCACACTTCAACTTTTGTGTCAATTGGACCACAAAAGTTTGAAGTGATTTGCAATTACGTCCTCGATCGATACTTGGGCATATTTCCTCCTTCAAACTCCTTCCTTATCTCAGTATTTCTTTCCTATGTGACAAAAATTCTTCCACAAATATCTAGATCTCCTGCATAAAAATAATTAGCACAAGAATCCAACACTAAAAACCATATAAGAAAAACATAAAATAAACCTAGACTATGAAATAAAATGCGGAAAATAAAGGATACGTGTGGGGTGCCTCCCATAAGCGCCTTGAGTTAGAGTCGCAGGCTCGACTCTTCCAAGCTGATCAAGTGTATGTTGGGAGGTACAATGGAATCTCGTCCACTGTTTTTATTTGGTGCAAGTGATGATAGAGCTTTAGCCGATGACCATTCACCACGAAAGTAGAGTTCGTTGCGGGATCCTCTAAATCGACCACTCCGCTTGGCCGAACTGACTTGATAACAAATGGCCCTATCCATCTTTAACGAAGCTTCCCGGGCATGAGTCGAAGTTTAGATTGGTATAAGAGTACCAATTGTCCAACTTTAAATTGTTTAGATCTCAGATTACGATCATGTCAAGCCATGGTTCGATCCTTGTACCACATAGAGGCATCATAAGCTTCAAGTCGAAGCTCTTCTAATTCTTGCAATTGATACTTGCGTTCCTCCTCACACTTGAACAAGTTCATATTCATTGTTTTCACGGCCCAAAATGCCATATGTTTGAGCTCAACCGGTAAGTGACACATCTTTCCGAAAATCAAACGATAAGGGGACATACCACTAGGGGTTTCGTATGTGGTTCTGTACGCCTAAAGAGCATCCTCCAAGCGTGTACTCCAATCTTTTTGAGACGGATTAACCGTCTTTTCCAAAACATGTTTGATCTCCCTATTGGATACTTCAGCTTGGGCGTTTGTTTGAGGATGATACGGAGTAGATAGACGATGTTGACATCCGTATTTTTTCATCAAAGCTTCAACGGTACGATTGCAAAAATGAGTACCATTATCACTTATTATGGCTCAAGGAACACCATATCGGCTAAAAATATTGGACTTAAGAAATCCAACAACTTTGGAATCATTGGAGCGAGTTGCCTTGGCCTCGATCCATTTGGACACATAATCCACAGCCAATAGTATGTATAAATTGCCGAACGAGCTAGGGAAAGGTCCCATGAAGTCCATACCCCATACATCGAATATTTCAAAAAAGTGCATCGGATGTTGTGGTAGTTCATCTCGCAAGCCAATATTACCAAGCATTTGGCAACGTTTGCAACTCTTGCAAAACTCATAAGCATCTCTATTCAAAGTTAACCAAAAGAATCCACAATCGAGAACTTTTTGTGCAGTATGTTTTACTCCTCCATGTCCTCCATAAGGTGATGAATGACATCGCTCTAAGATCTCAATTGTTCCTCTTTAGTACGCACCTTCGAATAACTTGATCGGCTCCAACTTTCCAAAGTGTAGGATTATCCCAAAAATAATACTTGCATTCACTCATTAATTTCCTCCTTTGAGCCATGGTAAAGTCTGGTGGCAGCCTCCTTGAAGTGAGATAATTTACAATGTTGGCATACCACGGAGTTTTACCATCTTTTCCTTCAATTGCATAACATTCTGCCTCAGTTTCGTACTTCCACTTGGACAAGCTGATAGTAGAATTTTCTTCAGATGGCTTGGCCAAGTTGTCAGCATCTGGGATGACAGAATAATAGAGATGCTCTTCTGGAAATTGTTCCTTGATTGGTTCAGCATCTTCTGAATGAACTAAACGACTCAAATGATCAGCTACATTATTTTAAGCTCCTTTCTTATCTCGCACTTCCCAATCAAATTCCTGCAGTAGCAAAATCCAACGTATAAGACGTGGTTTCGTTTCCTTCTTTGCGAGTAGATGCTTCATGGCAGCATGATCGTATAGACGATCACCTTTGACCCAAGCGACATATGAGCAGAACTTATCGAAGGCAAAAATAATAGCGAGTAGCTCCTTTTCTGTAGTGGTGCTGTCCGAGATTGGATAGATAATTCCCAAATCAAGTAACTTCAAAATCTCCTTCAAGACAACTTCTCGCAAGTTGGGATTTAACTTCCTTTGTGGGTCTCGGCTTGGCTTACTATCCGGCTCCAATAGGATGTAATGCACGCAAACATCCAGACTGATTTCGGTGATATCGGCCAATGTCCAACCAATAGCTCGAGTATGTTTTTTCAGAATTTCGACCAATCGCTCTTCTTGCTCTTTTGATAATTCACTGTTGATAATCACAGGAAGAGTCTTATCATGGCCAAGGTAAGCATACTTTAAATTGGTTGGCAGCTTCTTATGTTCCAGAACGGACGGTCTGACATGTGATGGCACTGGTCTGTCTTCCACATTCTGCTTGGGCAAGCAGATGCCGCTACTGGAGGTAACGGCTTCTGGAACTGCATATAAAGATAGGATGGCTTCCTTTCATTCTTCATCTAGCATACCTTGGACATCCATCTCAGAGAGGCTTTCTGTCAATGCTAACTCTAACTTATCCTGCATTAATGTCGTCTCAAGATGTTCTTGGATAAAAGGCTCAATAACGTCAATAGAATAAGCATTTTCACAATCAAGGGGCTTTTTCATAGCATCATCAATACTATAAGTAAACTTCTCACCATGATAGTCCAAACAGATAGTACCCTTACAAACATCAATTAATGCTTTAGCCGTTTTAAGAAAAGGTCGACCTAGCAAAACTCCCGAAGTTCCCTTCTTTCCCTCGCAAGTGTTAATCACATAAAAATCCACAGGATATACGAAATCATGGATTTTAACAAGAACATTTTCTAGAAGGCCTTTAGGGGATATGCATGATCGGTCAGCTAATTGAATAACAACTTTAGTATCGGTTAACTCAACCCCAACTAAGCTATTAAACACAGATAAAGGCATCACATTGATTGAGGCTCCTAAATCGCAAAGGGCTTTTGGGATCATCTTAGTTCCAATCAAACAGGGCAAGGTAAACATACTTGGATCATGACATTTCTTGGGAAGTATATTTCGAATACATGCTGAGACATTTTTGTTTACCACAATTTTTCCATTTTTGCTTGTCTTTCCAGCAATGAACTCTTTCAGAAACTTCCCAAGATGTGGGATGTTGATAGCATGAAGAAATGGTAGATTGACTTCCAGCTTGTCAAAGATGGACATGTAATCCAGCGTCTGCTCCATGGGCTTTGGTTTCTACACCAATGCTTGTGGAAACGGTGGATTAATCAGTATTTCTTCTTGGACAACCTGCTTCTTTCCTTTTTCCTCTTCATCGACTTTCTCCTTGTCTTTCTTTGAGTTGGATGATTCAGAGATATTTGGCTTGGGCAAGTTGACAATGGCATCAGTGTCACTTTCTTCAGCCTTCTTCGATGCCTTGCTTGGCGGATCAGGGAGATCTCTTCCACTTCTCAGAGTAACATGGCTAACATTCTTTGGATTAATCTGGACTTGAGAAGGTAGCTTTCCTTGGTTCCCTCGAATCTCATTGATTAAGGCAGATAGCTGCCCTATCTGTCCGGCCAAGTTGTCTAGTCCGATTTTCTGCTCCTTCTGTGAATTTTGGATGTTCAGGATAGCTTCATTATGAGTCAGAATACTCTGCTGCATTGTTTGTTGTGAAATAGCCATCTCTGTTGGAATTTCTTCAGTAGTCTTGCCAGGCTTTGCTTGGGCAGGTAGAGGCAAAAGCGGTGGATTCGTTGGGTAAGTCCTTTGATTTGGAGGGCGATAGACTTGCTGTTGTGGCTGTTGGTGGAACATCTGCGGTTCATGCTGGGAAAACTGTGGCTTGGGATGATTATCCCACTTCAGATTTGGATGATCCTTCCATCCAGGATTGTAGGTGTTGGAGTAAGGATCTCTTTTCTGCTGGTTGTTGTTCTAGTTCCCAATCGCGTTGCAATCTTCAGTAGGGTTTGCTTGGGTGTTACATTGCAACGAGGTGTGTCTAGACTGTCCACATGCTCCACATATTTGTTCAGCCGAGCTGGCTGAAGATGTTTTTTCCAACATAGAGTGCATCAGTTTCTCCAACTTTGAGTCCATCATCCTTTCCAGCTTCACAAAACGATTATCCATCCTTTCCATACTAGTATCCAGCTTGGTCTCCAGATCTACGGAATCAGGTGAATTTGTAGATTTTTTTATGATATGAACTTCTCCATAATCTTTAGTTGCATTAGCCAATTCTTGAATAATCTTCTCGACATCATTGACTCTGCAACTGGAGAAATTTCCTCCACTTGATGAATTGACAAGATTCTTTGTAGTGATTGTCATTCCTTGATAAAAGTAGGTCAGCAAATCTCCCTTGGAAAAATTATGATTTGGACAACTTTCGATGAGAGCTTTGTATCGAGTCCAATATACATTTAATGTTTCATCAAACTCCTGCTGGACTCTAGAGATCTCCTTGGGCAAGGCATTAGTCTTTGTAACTGGAAAGTAGCAATCCAAAAATATTTGTCTCATCTCTGTCCAAGTACTGATTGAGTTTGCGGGTAGACTTGTGAACCAGTTTCCTGCATGGTCCGTGAGAGCAAATGGAAAAGCAGATAGTTTGAATTGTTCCTTTGTTCCATGTGAATTCTTTTGAGCATTGCGAGAATCTCACGAACTCATTCGTAAAGTGGAATGGATCTTCATTCTTCATTCCATGAAACTTTGGTAGAGCTTGGATAATCCCATACTTGATCTCAATCGGCTCGATGAGCCCGTTAATTTGGATTGGTGTTGGAAGATCTTCACCACCATGCTTTCCAAACTGATCTAGCCTCGGATTATTCGGATCGTCGGCCATATTCTCGAGTTCAGTCTCGAATTTTTCTTTAGAAAAGAGTTCGGCTAGGCTAAGCAGAACGTCTTCAGAGTCAGCTTCTGCTTGGCCAGACGAAGTGTCCTGCTTCGGCAGTTGCTGTTGCTGCAGCTTTGTCTCCTTTCTTAGCCTCCTTGCGGTCCTTTCGATCTCGGGAATCAAATACGAGGTTCGGGTTGGAAGACCTACTCATAAACTAGTTAAAGCACGAAAAATCAAAAGGTAAACACGGTTAATTAGAAACACCGGTCCCCGGCAACGATGCCAATTTGGTGATCGCTGTTTTCACACCAAATAAAATTCCTGCACACACTTAGAATTTTATAATTAGTATAGGACAAGGTCGAACTCAGGGAATAGTGAAAATCAACAATATTTATCCTTTTGATCAGAGTTTTGGTGATGCCACCACGCATAAATTTTGGGGTTTACTACCTAGGCAAAGAAAAGTAAATAGCAAGAAAAGTAGATAAATAACAAATAGAGAAAGGCGGACTCGGCTCTCGGGTAACTTGTATGAGATAACTACTTCGATCATGGATGCATAGATTTAATTAATTACTAAGATCAACCAGTTATAGGATACAGTGTTGGTCACGTACATACCCCAATTCCTACTTACTTAGTCGGTAATGACTTGTTTAACAAATTTCCACTACTCCCTAATCTAACCACAACCTAGCTTGTTGAACAAAGCTAGATTTAATGTTTAGATAGCATTACGAGGAAGGAACCCAATTTTAATCTCTACCGTTGTTGGACAAGCTGACATAGATGATTAACCTCCTTAATTCGACTACCGTTACGATAGCTTCGCCACCTAAGTTGTTGAACAATCTGACACTAATCTTCATAACCTAAATTGATCAGGTTTAAGTTAATCCAATTAAATCTTTCTGTCCCGAATTATGTCGAAACCCTAGTCTTCAATTACTACGAACAATTAGATCTCACAAAGTTTGTATCTCATATTCATCACCCTCGCCGAAGCCCTAAAAAGTTTAGCTACGCATACTTAACTTGGACAAGCTAAGTGAAACGAACATAGTAAGAACAGAAAGTAAAGTGCAGAAAGCTAGAAACATAAACTGAATTTAAGAACTGAAATTAGATACTGAATACCGAAATTAAAATGCTGAACGGAAACTTGAATTGAAACCGGAAATCTCGAACGAAGTACTGAAGTCTTGAAATCTTGAAATCCGAAGCAACTAAACTAAGAAAGCGAATAAAAGTGTTTGGAATTCTTATGCGGAAATTAAAATCTAAACTACGGGACTTAAGAACGAGATGGCTGGGACAAAAACTAAACTAATGAAGCTCTGAATTGTGGCGTAGAATGCCTCCCTTATGATGTCCGTCTTCAGCCCTTTATATAGATTCCGAGCTTGATCTTCAAAAGGAAAGAATTATAGGGCAAATCTTTTGAATCTTGATCTTCAAGACTCCTTTTCCTTGTATAACTCTAGCCCTAAAATATCTTCAAGCTCCAAATCTTCAACAAATCTTTCCTTCTCGATCTAAGTCCCATTTTATCTCCAAAAACATGCCAAAAATAGCCAAATCTGCTCCGGACCGCCACCTCATCTTTTGATCATAAACCTGCTGAAAATAGACATTTCTGCGCACAAAACAACATTAACTTGGACAAGATAAGCATCAGAACCGGGTGATTTCGAGGGGTATAAAATCGACACATCAATATACATTGGTCATCTTCAGAGCCAACAAATCTGAAGTCATGACTGAGTTACCAAAACAGCTGAAGAAGCTCAATGTGGAAAAGGACATCAAGATTCAGAGAATTCACTCAGATAGAGGAACATAATTTCTCAACTCAGTAGTTAAGGAGTACTGCGAAAAGGAGGGAATTAAGCACGAGACATCAGCAGCTCGCACCCCTCAGCAGAACGGACTTGCTGAACGTAAAAATAGAACACTTAAAGAAGCAGCAAGAACGCTCCTAGCAGACTCCGGACTACCCTCGAAGTTCTGGGCTGATGCTACTGACACCGCCTTCTACACTCAAAATCGCTCACTGCTTACACAACAACACATGAAGACACCTTACGAACTATGGAAAGGGAGAATTCCTTCTATTTCTCATTTTCATATTTTTGGTTGTCCTTGCTTTATCCACAATAATGGGAAAGATCAGTTGAAGGTCTTTGATAGCAAATCTGATCACGGAGTATTCTTAGGATACTCTCGAGTCAGTAAAGCATTCAGAGTCTTTAACTATCGGACTCTTTGCCTGGAAGAAAGCCCTCATGTTGTATTTGATGAGTTTGTTACTAAGATCAGGAAAAATACAAAGACAAATACTGAAGATGTCAGCAGCAAGCTACAGGATCTCGCACTAAACGACAAAGCTGAAAAGATCCAGCATTGATGGGATGATGAGTCAGACGATGAGGAAATTCAGACCCATCCCACAGGAAATGTAGCTGACCTGGTTGATTCTACTGAACAGGATCAACATCAGGTAACAACGGTCGATGAGGAAGCCCCAGTGGTAACTGAGACCTCTACTAAGAATATAAACTCAGGGGGAACAACTATTGTTCCTGAGCTAAATGTCCCTGAACCTGGAAACTCAGTAGATCCTAACCTTCTTACTGAAGTGCTACAATCACAGAACAGCACGACTGAAATGCCTAACACACCTGTTGACTGTGCAGAAGTAGTGTCAGAAGAAGAAGCCAGACTCAAACGTTCATGGCTCCACGCTCATTCTTCAGATCTTATTATAGGAGATCCATCAGCAACAATCGGAACGAGATGTAGATTAAGTAAAGGAGAAAGCTCACACTATTCTTGTTTCTTGTCTACAGAAGAACCTTAGACAATAGAGGACGCACTCAATGATAATGACTGGATTATTGCCATGCAAGATGAGCTGAACCAGTTCGTTCGAAATGAAGTTTGGGAGCTTGTTGACAGACCTAGACATCAACACGTGATCGGTACTAAGTGGGTCTTCAAAAACAAGCGAGATGAAAACAACATCATTGTCAGAAACAAAGCTCGACTCGTTGCCAAAGGATACTGTCAAGCAGAACGAATAGACTTTGATGAAACATTCGCTCCAGTCGCTAGATTGGAAGCTATTAGTCTGTTCCTAGCCTATGCAACGCATCAGAGATTCAAAGTATATCAAATGGATGTAAAGTCAGCTTTTCTGAATGGCGTACTAAAGGAAGAAGTCTATGTGGAACAACCGCCTGGCTTTCAGCAAGGACATCAGTTGTACAGACTTCGGAAAGTGCTGTATGGGTTAAAACAAGCACCCAGGGCTTGGTACGATACCCTATCAGACTTTCTGCTTCAGAAAGGTTTTCAGAAGGGGACAGTAGATCGCACCCTATTCAACATAAAGTCAGCATCACATCCTACTGGTGCAAATCTACGTGGACGACATCATTTTTGGATGCAGAAACGTGACTATATGTTAACAATTCGAGAAAATGATGAAGGAGAAGTTCGAGATGTTTATGATGGGCGAGATGAACTACTTCCTTGGATTTCAAGTGAAGCAATCATCTGAAGGAATATTCATCAATCAAGCCAAATACACTCGAGATCTCCTGAAGAGATTTGGCTGCGACTCAAGCAAGCTAATCAAGATCCCCATGAATACGAATTTAAAATTGATCTAGATAAAGAGGGAGCTTCTGTTAACTCTACTGATTATAGAGCTATTATTGGTTCTTTATTATATTTAACAGCAGGCAGACCTGATATAACTTATGTTGTAGGTGTATGTGCAAGATTTCAAGCGAATCCCAAGCGAAGTCATATGGACTCAGCAAAGAAGATTCTGCGATATCTGAAAGGAACACCTGACGCAGGGTTATGGTATCCAGCTGATGATAATCTTATACTGACAGGTTATTCTGATGCTGATTATGCAGGATGCAGGATAGATCGAAAGTCAACTTCTGGAACATGTCAGTTCCTAGGCAGCAAGTTGATATCTTGGTTCTCAAAGAAATAGCATTCAGTGGCAACGTCCACTACTGAAGCTGAGTACATGGCTGCTGGAAATTGCTGTGCCCAGATCCTTTGGCTTCGACAACAACTGCGAGATTAGGGTATATCTCAAGATGAAGTGCCCATCTACTGTGACTCCACTAGTGCGATTGCTATAACTCATAACCCAGTTCTCCATACGAGATGCACGCACGTGGATATCTGACACCACTTTATTAGAGACCATGTCGAGAAAAAGGATATCAGAATGGAGAAAATCCGTACTGACAAACAAAGGGCAGACATACTGACCAAACCACTAGCTGAGAACAGATTCAGAGAATTATTAGTTGAGCTAGGTCTATTGGATCCTACTGAATCGACTCAGTAGAAGGAAAACGATACGACAGGTCGAAGACTCGCATTTCGATTGATCGGATGAATCAAACAAGTACAGGTAGGGGGAACGTGGTCATCAGCACATCAAATGTCCTCCTAAGTCTTAACGGTAACCAGCTAATCGTAAAAGTTCAGTTGAAGAGGTTTGCATAGTTTAATATACTTAACTTTGTCAGAAGCATGCCCGCATTTATGAGCATTTATTTCCCGCCATTAAATTTTTAAGGTTTAAGTCAGTAGGAAACCGTTCTCATTTAAAAGACTTAGACTTTAATGCCGCTCGCAACGCATTTAATGCATGTCTTCTCACCTTACCTTAACTGCGCATTTCCTACGTGGGTCTAGGTTAGAGGCGGCTTAAGTAATCATTCCGTTTATAACATCAAATCACATAACCGTCATTAAAACGCGAGATTGAATTTCAGCCGTTGGATCAAAACCGATTGATATGTATATCTTATAAAATCTCTCGATCATCACTCTAATCTATCTTTTTCACCATTTGCATTCACAAGAGCTCTCTGCATTCAGTTTCTCATTTCCTCTTTAGCTGCTTTGCATAACTCTCAAGCTCTGTGTAATACGGTAATTTCCTTGCTCGTTGCTTAAAACTCTCTTGACTTACTCTATTTTCAAGTGCTAACGAGTTTTACGCAGATATTCATGACGATTATGCGACCCCACCGCAAGTTGATGAAATCATCAAGTCCAAGATCCGGTTTGAGCCTACGATGGCTCTTCATCAGGCGGAGCTTCCTTATCTTGAGCCCATCTGCATGGCTCTTGAAGCATCCGGCCTAGAGCTTCTTGTTACGAAGCATCCGAAGGCATATCTCCCTCGACAAGTGGCAGAGGTCTACTACAACCGGAGATCAATAGTGGATATTGTTGGTCCGAGAGACGAAAAGTCGGGTGTAGAGGGGGGTGAATACACTCGAGCTCCATTTCTTTTTCTCAGTGAAGGTCGGTTGAAGGCGATGTTTGCAAGCCCGATGAACAGTGCCAAGTAAGCCATCGATTACTTGGGGTCAAAGTGAGTCGGCTTCGAGCTCTTCTACCGACCGATGTCGGTATTACGAAACTCGGTCGGAGGCGTAGTGCGGATAAGTGTTAGGCCCGGAATCGTCTCTTTTGAAAACGTGTTTTCGCAATGTAAAGTCTTTTTGGCTGTGCGCTTTTTAAGATACGTTTTATGCAAGGCGATGATTTAAAACGGGGTTAAAAGCAAAGCGATAAAATAGTAAATAACACAAGCGATTTTTAACGTGGTTCGGATAACGAGATCCTACGTCCACGGTCCCGAACTCGGCGGGGAGAAACTTGTTGATTAATCTGAGCAAGTCTCAGCAAGGAAACTGTACGCAGGACAGATCCTTCTAAGTTATAGTCCTTAGCGACTTTTACAATCCAAACCTAAGTTTAGAAGGGAGGGAATATTCTCCAACTAAGAAGGAGTTCTTACAACAAGAACGATTCACTAAATGTGAACTCCTTCGAATCTAAGCTATGAATCTGGCAATGAGCTTAGTTTAGAGAAGAAAGGGATCAAAGAGCTCTGGAGAGATGAACTACAAGAAGTGTTCTATGAAAACTAGTTCGTCTCTGGATAAGCTTGAAGGTTCTAGAGCGTTGTGAGCTTGAATGCTTTCCCTTGATTTCGCGTATATTCCTCTATGTTTCGAAATCTTCAAATCCTTCTCTATTTATAGCTGTGAGTTGTGGCATATGTCCGTTGGAGACGACGATGCCACGTGTCACAAGCCTCCAAAGAAAACGGCCATAAATTCGAGCTAGTTGCAGCAGGACAGTTAATGCATTGTTCATGAGAGCAGCTTTGCACCAGAGTAGGTAAGCATTGTCGGCTTCTCATTGGTCGAGGTTTGTAGTTGGTGAGAGTGTCAGAGTTGATCGTTCAAACAGCCTCGTATGTCTTCTGCTGAACTATTCGAAAAGACTTCAGGTGTAGGGTCGCTTTCTGTCGGGTACAGTTGACTAAATACGTCTCTGTCTTCTTCGGTGAGTCGTCGGCCGATGAAGTGAGCTTCGATAGTCGGTTGGTCGACTCGTGAAGGTATTGTGCTTGCATAGGTTCTTCCGCCGATGACCATCGGCGATAATGTCTTCTACCGAGATCGGGTAAGGCGATGCGCCGTCTCCCGGTGAGTTTAGCATTCGGCTTCGACGAAGAACGCAAGCGATTACAGCGATGACATGGGGTTCGAAAAGTATCTTCGGCGGAAGATCGGTCCAACAACTACCCCGTACGGGACTTAGATAAAAATAATAAAGAAAACATCAAGTCTAACCTATACATCAGCTAATCCTATCGACACACTAATCTACTGATATCAGCTCGGTTTTGGGATCTTCAATTCCATAGTACTACTATGATTTCCCCCAATTTCTTTTAACCCTAGAATAGCTGAGTATCAATCTAGTGACTCATATCCAACAATTTCCCCTAATTGATGATGCCAAAACCTCTATACTCTAGCATCTATTAAATATCTTGTCCTATCGACAACAATTTCCCCCTTAAAGCACTCGAGGAAAAGCGATAATAGTAAATGATCTTTAGCGGTGAGAGAAAGGCAAGATCAGAGAAACTGATGTGAGTGTGTGTCAGATCACTTGGTGATCAGTCGTGAAAACATGACACTAAAAAGCTTAAAGACAATGAGCGATTGT
This sequence comes from Lavandula angustifolia, assembly GCA_028984105.1. NCBI lineage: Eukaryota > Viridiplantae > Streptophyta > Magnoliopsida > Lamiales > Lamiaceae > Lavandula > Lavandula angustifolia. Next base: position 20,484,394 of record CM054803.1, read on the forward strand.
CTAGCAAGCGATAGGAACTCTTAAATATAGATCGTCAAAGTATAGGTTCCTATGCTATTACAAAGAATTATCAAAAACAAAGAGGAGAAATCACTTGCTTTGCCCGAAGCTCTCGAGTCTTCTTCTTGAAATCCACCGAGCGATCAGTTGGAGGGTCCAGCGATAAAATTTATAAATCCTTTTGCGCAAAACCTGGATTTCCTCTTGATCTTCTGGTCTATGCGGATGTAACTCATGCTGATAGGCTGCAGATTCGATTTCTTCTTCGATAGACTTTGTGATGATAATGCCTTTAGCAGTCATGGGAGGAGGATATCTTACGAATGCGAGTGCTTTCACGGGAATGTTCGGTTCTTTCATGATAGGCAGCAACCGTTCTCCAGAGTTACGGAAAGACTTCATTAGAACACTCTTCGAACAGTTGATCGTACCGGAATGTCTTTCGGATAGAAGCCCCATACATACAGATTTTTAACAAACATTTCTTTGAGAGTCTCCCATTGATCATTCAGATCAGCAGGTACCTATTTGTCCACATGAGGTGCAGGAATCAGCTTCATATGAGGAGTTTTGATAGTAGTCCTCCTGTTCCTCGATCCTCTGGGTATCTGTTTTCTTGGATCGGCCGCTGGCTTATCAGATAGGCTTTTCATTCTTGCCAGGTCAGCCATCCTTTTCTTCTCATGGAGAGCGGCTGCTCTAGTGTCTCCTCGTCTGAGACTCAGTCCTTGCAGCGTCGCTTCCCAGATCGCTTGATCTTCTGCTATCTGCTCAGGTGAAAGAGTAGATATGGGAATACTCTGAGCAGTAGCTTTGATTTAAGTCAGAAGAGCCTTAGCAAAATCTTCTTGGGCTTTCTTCTTTTGCTCTTCGACTGTATTAATGACCTTTCTCTTTCCTTTGCCCCCGATAGCTTTGCCCTTAGGCTTTTTTTCTTCGCTTGTTGCCTCCTCCTAGCCGACGCTCCTGGTCCGGCTTGTCTTGCAACTCTTGGGCTATTACGAGGTCGAATGCCTCTTGCTCCGCTTTTGATTTAAACTTCTTGACCGGGGAGGAAGGAGTAGTGGATTCAGGTAGCGATTTCCTTCCCAGACCTCTGCGACATTGTTGAGACTCTTCTTCTTCGTTTGGCTCTTCAAGGAATTGAGCGATTTCGTCTATGTGTGCAGCTGAAGAGGAGATGGGGGTGGCTTGTAGTGGGAAATCAAGGAGAAGGACCTCAGTAGATGTACCTTTCTGAGTAGATGGTCATGCCTCCGGAGCCTGTTCCCCCTGAATCTCTGCGGCTGAGGGCTCTGCTGCGAGGAGGGTCTGCCTCCTGAGCTCGTCCCTCAAGGATGCGGACGTCGGACCGTATCCGTATCAGGTTCATCTTTTACAATATCTTCCCCCTTTTTGGCATCAGCAATATTTGCCAGGGAGGTGGGGATAGCTTTTACGTCCTGCTCCAGATTGTGCACAGAATCTTTGATCTTGGTAACTGTGTTATCAAAATCACTGACCAAGTTGCAGTAGTTTTCCCAGTCTTTCTCCTGATCAGCTCTAGATTTCTTCAACTGAGCGGCTGACTCCTGACGGAGTTTCAGCAGAGCTTGATCATTTGATTCTGTTATTTCGTTCTGAATGGCTTTTAAGGCCTCAGCCTGTTGCTTGATGGCTGTTTGAAGAGAAACGGTTGCTATCTTGTTTCTCTCATCTATGAAGCCTTGAACTGTTTTCATGGCCTGAGTCAGCTGCTCCGAGAAAGTTTTATGCTGAGCGGCAAGCAGTTGCTGACTCTGTGCTGTTAAATCGGCCTTTTGAGCACTTAGGGCCTGCTCAACTATCTCCTTGAAATCTGGCTGAGAAGCCTCTTTAGGAATTGAGATGTCGGCGGCCAACTTACTTAGAGCTTCGTTCTGAGCCTTGGTGTACTTCTCCCATTTGAAATGAACATCTTTTGCTAGGAGTCGATTTTTCTCACCTTGGCGTTTGATAGCCCTGTTGACAGAACGTGAGGACACGGAACCGATGGGTTGTATCTGATAAGAGCTGGTTCCGAGCCTGCGCTCGAGAACGAGATCAAGCGCTCCCTACTTGTGCCCGGAGCGTTGTAGCCTCACCGGATGTGACTATGGGTGGTGTTGGGCTCTTCTCTTGGGGAGTTTGTCCCTTTGCGAATTCTCCCGGTCCGCTTCCTTGGGTTTGCCATCCATCTCCTCATCTTGATCATCATTATCACCTTTATCGGAAGGTGGAGATGGGGGGCGGAGGCTGTTTCGATCGGAGCTCTCAAGCTCGGTAAATAGAGCATTGCAGCTCTCAAATCTTTGAAGGATGCCACATCAGGTGGCTCTCCGAATCAATCTTGGCTTGGAGCTCTTGCTCCTCTATCGAAGCTCATCGGTGACCTGGCTTTGGGATTTGGCAAAGTCAATAAGAATGTCCCAGTGCAGTAAAACCTTAAGAGCATCTGAGCTCTTGTCCTCTCTTGCTATTTCAACCGGATCCGCGTGCTCGGCAATTTACGGTATCTCATGCTTGAATCTCGACGTGCAACACGCGATCGAGTGGTGTCAGTTGTTGTCCACTCAGCAGTAGGTTCGGGTGATGGTTCCCTCTCGTCAGACTCTGTTTCCTCAGAGCTGATCACTTGGACCTTGTCCTTGATCATCGCTCCCTCGATTCCAGTATCCGAATCGAGTAGTTGCTCCTCTTGAGTAGAAGGAGGAGCGGCTCAATAATGGTAAGTGGCTGAGCAACTGTGACCTCAGCAGGTCGAGTCTTAGCCAACCTCCTCTTCTTTGGCACTTGGACAGATGGGGGCAGAGCAGACACAACTCTCTTCGGTTCAGGTGGCCCCTTGCCAATTGACTTCTCTGTTCCAGCCTTTGTCATAAATTTAATACTCTTGAGATCAAAAGACTTTGAGTCCGCAAAAGGCTGAACGTTCTGTACCACACTCTCTATCGGCACCGACATCTTGGTGCCGAATAGGAACTTACTGTCTTGGTTAGCTTCCTCTCTCCGGTAGGCAAAGTAGTGAACTTCCGGGCTTGGGCCTTGGTGAGTAGTATAGTATTCGGCCCGGAGTTCACTTCTACTCCATCGTCTATAGTCATCATCAGTTGTATCCTCGGCTTAGAAAGCGATCATAGGATCCGGTGAGCTCGTCGAAATATGAGATACAATGTAAGCTAAACCCCGTGCGAGGTAGCAAAAGATTCCTCGTAGCGCCGTCTTGAACACTATGTCCTTGCGTCTACAATTACTTTTGGACGTAATCATTTATCTCCCTTTCCTTATAACCAACGAGAGAGATACCCAGTTGAGGGGAGTTGAAAGGCTTGAACGAGAGCCTCTGAGATATTGAAAGAGTGGGTAGCCTCCCTCCACTGATTTGGGGCAACTTCCCGACTATAAACAAACAAAGCCTCTTCTCCTCCTGAGGCAAGCGACTTCCAGTTGTAGTAGACCTCCACAACTTGTCTCGGCAGATGAGAACAGGGGATGCCTCGACACAAGAGTTGCACCCGACTTCTCAAGGGGCGCCAAATACCGGCTCCAAATATGAAAGGTCCACTGCCGGAGAGCCATCGTCGGCTCAAATTGAACCCGGATGGTCATGATCTCAACCATCTTCTCAGGAGTCTGTACTATCGCCATTGAAATCTGCAAAACAAATTATTAGGACTTGAAAATAGAGTAAGTCAGTGACTATCAGCAGATATTAATACATTACCGTGAAATAGAGCTTGAATGAATATACAGCAATGCAGTTTGGATGAGGATGTAAGGAAGATAACTGAATCGCTAAGAAAAAGCTCTAAGATATGAGAATGACAAAAAGTGAGGAGTAATCGAAGTTGAAAAGATTTTGTATTAGTTGATTTGATCTTCAGTTTGAATCCTATGGTTCAAATTTAATCTTTCAAAATCGATGGACGTCTAAGATTGAATGATATAGAGGGTATTATTACTTAGCCGCCAATACTATAGATATACGTAATAAAGGTAAGTGAGAAGACATGCATTAAATGCGCGATAGAGAGCATTAATTACACAGGCGAAGGGTCCTGCTGACCTTCCCTTAAACCTTAAACATAATAAATGGTAAGAAATAAATGCTCCTTAACAACTAAATGTAAGCGACTGATGCATTAAATGCGGCATGCTTCTGAATAATTTAAGTAACGATACTACGCAAACCTCTTGGTGAACTTATCATTTGGTTACCATCATTTATCGGGAGGATGGTTGTGCCGTGACCATGTTCCCCCTTCTTGCCGTGTACAGTGTGCATCTCCCAAGCGAGTCAGCTTGTGCTAAGTTTTACGACTGTCGTGCGATTCCATATGCGATACCAATTGTTGCTAAGTATATCATTATCGGTAGTTGGCTTTCTACCGACTTGTCTCGAGTAGGATCTAGCGGACCTAGCTCAAGCGATAGTTCTACGAACACTGTTCTCGGCTAGTGGTTTGGTTAGTATGTGCCGCCCTTTGCTTATCGGTATGGATTTTCTCCATTTCGATGTCCTTCTTCTCGACATGGTCTCACGATGAAGTGATGTCAAATATCCACGTGCTTGCATCTCGTATGCGGAGCGGGTTACGAGTTATAGCTATTGCCTTTGGTGGAGTCACGGTAGATGGGCACTTCATCCCGAGTTATACCATAATCTCTCAAGTGTTGTCGAAGCCAAAGGATGCAGGGCGCGGCAACTTCTCTGCGGCCATGTACTCGGCTTCGGTAGTGGACGTAGCTACTAAGTCTTTGTTTCTTTGAAAACCACGATATCGACTTGCTTTGGCTAGGCGACATGTTCGGAAGTTGATTTTCGATCTATCACGCATCTGCATAATCGGCATCGAATAACTTTGTTAGTGTTAGATTATCATCAGCTGGGGATACCATAACTCGACATCGGGTGTTCCTCTTAGATATCGCGAGAATCTTCTTCGGCGAGTCTAGATGACTTCGCTTGGGATTCGCCTTGAAATCTTGCGCATACACCTACGGCATAAGTTATGTCGGGTCGGCTAGTTGTTAAATAAAGTAAAGAACCAATAATAGCTATATAATCGGTAGAGTTAACGAAGCTCCCTCATTGTCCAGATCGATTTTAAAGTTTGTGTTCATGGGGATCTTGGCGGCTTCTTTGGAATCACGGCCGAATCTTTTGAGAAGATCTCGAGTGTATTTGGCACGATTGATGAAAATTCCTTCCGCGATTGCTTTACTTGAAATCCAAGGAAATAATTCATCTCTCCCATCATAGACATCTCGAATTTCTCCTTCATCATTTTCTCAAGCTGGCGACATATGACTTCGTTTACGCGGCCGAAAATGATGTCGTCCACGTAGATTTGCACCAGTAGAATGTCATCTTCGACTTTATGCTCGAATAGATTGCGATCTCTTGTCCCCTTCCGAAAACCTTTACAAGTAGAAAGTCGATAGGGTATCATACCAAGCCACGGGTGCTTGTTTTAATCCATACAGAGCTTTCCTAAGTCGCGTACACCTGATGTCCCTGCTTGAAAGCCGGGTGGTTGTTCAACGTAGACTTCTTCCTTCGATGCGCCGTTCGGAAAAGCTGACTTCACATCCATCTCGATATACTTTAAAACCTTGATGTGTTGCATATGCTAGGAAAAGACGAATGGCTTTTAATGCGCGGCTGGAGCGAATGTTTCATCAAAGTCAATTCCTTCGGCTTGATTGTAACCTTTTGCAACTAGTCGAGCTTTATTTCGACAATGACGTTGTTTTCATCTCGCTTGTTCTTGAAGACCCACTTTGTTCCGATCACGTGCGATGTCCAGGTACGTCAACAAGCTCCCATACTTCATTCGCACGCACGGGTGGTTCAGCTCTTCTTGCATGGCTATGACCCGGTCGGCATCTTTAAGTGCATCCTCTATCGATTGAGGTTCATACGTAGGCGGGAAAACAAGATTAAAGTGAGCTTTCGCCTTGACTTAATCTTGATCTTGTCCTTATAGTAGGCGACGGATCTCCAATGATTAGATCTGAAGAATGAGCATCGAGCCACGAGCGTCTGAGTCGGGCTTCTTCTTCTGATACTACTTCTGCACAGTCAGTAGGAGTATTAGGCATTTCAGTAGTACTGTTCTGTGACTGAAGCAATTCAGTAAGAAGATTAGGATCTATTGAGTTTCCAGGTTCAGGGGCATTTAGCTCAGGAACATTTAACGTTCCCCCTGAGTATATATTCTCAGTAGAGATCTCAGTTACCACGGGGGCTTCCTCATCGACCGTTGTTACCTGTTGTTGATTCTGTTCTAGAGAATCAACTAGGTCAGCTACATTGCTTGTTGACTGAGTCTGAATTTCATCATCGTCTGACTCATCATCCCAACAATGCTGGATCTTCTCAGCTTTATCAATCGGTCCAGAGATCCTGTAGCTTGCTGCCGACATCTTCGGTGTTTGGCTCGATATCTTTCCCGTCCTCGATTAACAAACTCATCAAAAACAACATGAGGGCTTTCCTCCACGCAAAAGAGTCAGATAGTTAAAGACTACGAATGCTTTTCTTGACGAGAGTATCCTAAGAATACTCCTTGATCGATTTCTTTGTCAAAGACTTTCAGCGATCTTTCCCATTATTGTGGATAAAGCGAGGACGGCCAAAAATATGGAAATGAGAAATAGAAGGAATTCTCCCTTTCCACGGTTCGTAAGGCGTCTTCATGTGTTGCATTGTAAGCGGTGAGCGGTTACGAGTGTAGCAGTCGTGTCGGTAGCATCTGTCCAAAACTTTGAGGGTAGTCAGTGCGCTGGGAGCGTTCTTGCTACTTCTTTTAGTGTTCTGTTCTTTCGTTCGGCCAAGTCCGTTACGCTAAGGGGTGCGTGCGGTGATGTCTCGTGCTTTGAATTCTCTCTTTATCGCAAGTACTTTTTAACTGCGAGTTTAGAAACTACTGTTCCTGCGTACGAGCGTATCCTCGTATCTTGATGTCCTTTTCCACACTGAGCTTTTCAGTAGATTAGGCGGCTCGATCGAACATCGAGACTTATTGGCGATGAAGATAACCCAAGTATATCTCGAGTAGTCGTCTCATGACGACTAGGGGCATACTTCTTGCCTCTTATAGTCCTTTGGAGGGCGGCGAAAAGATCCATGTGGAGCGGTGAAGGATTCCATCGGTGGAAGGTGAAGGAATAGGTGGATTGCTCTTCTTTATGCTGCTTTCCCTTGGGGCGTTGCTTCACAATTTCTATCTTTGATAAAAGATTCCTCGGGCGGTCCTCGACTTTAGAAGTTCTTTGCGAGCTTGTTCATAGTCTTGAAGTTCGGGTGGGTGAGTCTCTTGTGCCTAGCTTGACGACTTATCACTTGATTTAGTAAATGCATGCAAGCAAGCAAGCCTCGGGGTTTGCGGTTTTCCGTTTGCAACATAGATGTTCTTCTTCGCGAGCACGACAACCTTTGTTTTCCACTGTAGATTTGTCAGCAACATCCACATAAACCGGCGTCAATGATAACTTCTGTTATGATTATCCACGAATTGGTGACGGAAAGGAGATTATGTTGAAGTCCTTCAACATATGTTACTCTTAGGCCCCGAGGCGGTCCCGATGTTCGGTGTTCCATATCCCCTTGTGTAGCGCTTTGGAGTTGTCACCAAACTTCAGTGCAGGACCATCTTCTTTGTACGTAGTTGGTCGGCAAGCTCTTCGATGTGTCGTATGTCTCGAGCGGCCGCTGTCCACTATCGAGGTCCTTATGCACCTGCAAAACGAAACATTTTAGGTACCCTTTGGTTCGATTGGGTCCGCCCTACGAGGTTAGTGGGTGATTTCGGAACCCGAGATACGCCTAGGAACCTTAGAAGTACGAGACTTCTTCTTCGAACCTTGTCGGCTTCTCTCTCTTTAGAACTTGGAGATGCGACTTCTTGTTGACTTTGGGTTCGGGGAGCTTTCTTCTTCGAGTCTTAGCGCTTCTCCGACCACAGGCTCGATAGTAGTATGAGCAGTGCTGGGCCGGATGCTCATCCGGTGGTTCTCTATCTTACATTACGCCCATCGACCTTCTTGGTTCCCCCGAGTTTGATCGTGGTGTCCTGGGGGTGGAACCGTTTTCGGCAATTGCTTCTTACGGTTGCTCGATTGAGGTGCGATAATTTTACATTTTGTTCTTCGCTGAGGTGGAGTGACACGGTTTGTACTTTCCCTGCGACGAACCTATCGGTCGGCCAAGATGCGAGCTCTTGGAAGTGGAAGCTTCATGTTTGTAGCCAAGGCCTTCCTTTACGGCGATTGGCCGTTGTGCTCCGAGCATATTTTCCAACTTCTCCTTAGCTCGAATGTTTGTTCGGTCATCGAGTCCTCTCCGGACTTCGTCAGCTTCTTACGAGTGAATCATAATCATCACGTACGTCAAGAGCTTCCGGTGAGTTGAGCTATTTCCAGTCTCTTTCTCGAAATTGTCTTTGGTCGGGCGAGATGCGAGTCTCTTGAAGGCTGAGACTTGAGTAAGTAAGAGATTTAATCTCTTCCTTGAGTCTCGCCACTAGATCCAGTGGACTCGGTAGAGACCCGACAATCGAGAAGAAAGTCTCGATTTTTAGCGCTTTACATTCGAAGTTCTGAATCGTTCTGCTTGAACTCTGCTGCTCAGTGAATGTTTGCTCCTCTAGTAGTTCATCATACGCTTGCACAGCGTCCAGAGGATCATACGCTGCCAGAACATGTGTCGTGTGTGCTATGTGAAGAAGAGGTACATTTTAGGTTTAGAGTTTACCTCGGTCTCTTCTCCTGCCATCAAGCGGTATTCGGTGACTCTTGGGGACTTGTATTTGTTTCCTCAGCTGCGATGAATGTGGCTCCGTCTTGAGGAGAATACATGAAAGTATCCTCTTCCAATTGAGTTGTCGGATATCTCTCCCGGCTATATGCACTTTGCCTTCGTTTGGCGAATTTTTCTCTTACGGCTTTGCCGTTACGCTCTTTGAAGCGGTGAGGTTGGCCAGACGGTCGTGCGATAATGTCCCTCCTTTTTGCGGTTATAGCATGTAGAGACTTTCTTCTTTGCTACTTTTTTAGTGAGTCCTTTGAAGGACTAGCAACTTTATGATACTGTTTTCCTGCATTCGGGTGTAGAATTAGATTCTTCCCTTTTTTGATAATCTTTCTTACACGAGGGTGATCTACGTGATACTTCTTTAGCTTCAGACTCTCTCTTTTTTTCTTTGATATTTGAGAGTCATCGGGCGAAGTGTCGGCGGTAGATATTTCGGATGACTTTGTTTTTTCTTGCTACTACCTTGCTCGATGAAGTATTTTTGTTTCAGGTTTCTTGACGGTTGCCTTGAAGGCATGATCAATGTGGGTGTCGGTTTGGGGCTTGGGCATCTGCAGGGTAGGCTATGCTCAAATTCCTCCATTTTTAGTTACGAAAAGATAACATCGGGAGTTAGAGAATTTAGATCGGAACGTCTTAGATAAGTAGCAAATGGAAGCCACTATACATCGGTAACGCTCTTAAGATCTTGGTGTTCATCTCTTCATTGGTGAACATCCTCCCGGCCCATTGATGGCGTTGACTTGGTTTGTGAATCTAACAGGCTGCGTCGATCGTCTCATTTGGCTCCATAGTAAGGGCATCGAACCACGACTCTAGTTCGAGCTTGTTCTCCACTATACGAGGGGTTCCACTGGCTCGGTGCGGCCCGAGGCATCCCCTAGCTCTTTTTCTTGTTTTACAATCTTGCACTATGCAGGGTGTGACTCGTTTGGCGTAATCGAGGTATAGCGTTTCGTGCCACTTTCGATCTAGATTGTGCAGCTTTTTTCTCTTCGGAGTGTGAAGGCAGATTTGTCTTTGGGAATCTTTGCACTGTACGTGCTCCCCTACGCCTTCTCGCCCAGCCATCCCGGCTGTCGATCATGAGGATTATGGGTCCTATTTCAAGAACATCCGCCATCTTTGTCGTGGAGTGACGTAAGATGTGCCCTCCATACGCACGCGCCCAGGCGTATAATTTTCAATGGAGAACATCGGCACCATCCGAATACGAAATATCCAGGACATGTTGCAGCAGTATAGGGATGAGATGAAGAGATGCTTGTGTAGAGAAAGCGTTTTCGGGATCGGTTAGAGAGGACCAATATTACAGAGCCGGCGATCGGTTGAACACCTTGTGCTACGATCCACGTTGTTGGTCCAGGAGACAAAGAGTCAGGTGTAGAGGGGGGTGAATACACACGAGCTCCATTTCTTTTTCTCGGTGAAGGTCAGAGTGAAGGCGATGTTTGCAGCGATGAACGATTGCCGAGTAAGCCATCGATTCTTGGGGTCAAGTGAGTCGGCTTAAGGCTCTTCTGCGGCGATGTCGGTATTACAAAACTCAGGTCGGAGAGCGTAGTGCGGATAAGTGTTAGGCCAGGAATCGTCTCTTTTGAAAGCGTGTTTTTCGCAATGTAAGAAATCTTTTGAGGTACGTGCGCTTTTTAAGATACGTTTTATGCAAGGCGATGATTTTAAAACGGGGTTAAAAGCATAAGCGATAAAGCGATAAATAACACAAGCGATTTTTAACGTGGTTCGGATAACGAGATCCTACGTCCACGGTCCTCTGAACTCGGCGGGGGGGAGAAACTTGTTGATTAATACGAGCAAGTCTCGGCAAGGAAGCTGTCGCAGGGACGGATCCTTCTAAGTTATAGTCCTTAGCGACTTTTACAATCCCGAAGCCTAAGTTTAGAAGGGAGGGAATATTCTCAGGAGAGCGAGAAGGAGTTCTTACAACAAGAACGATTCAAAACTAAATGTGAACTCCTTCGAATCTAAGCTATGAATACGGCAATGAGCTTAGTTTAGAGAAGAAAGGGATCAAGAGCTCTACAGAGATGAACTACAAGAAGTGTTCTATGAAAACTAGTTCGTCTCTGGATAAGCAAGATGAAGGTTACAGAGCGTTGTGAGCTTGAATGCTTTCCCTTGATTTCGCGTATATTCCTCTATGTTTGAAATCTTCAAATCCTTCTCTATTTATAGGTGTGAGTTGTGGCATATGTCCGAGTTGGAGGCAGACGTGCCACGTGTCCTAAGCCTCCAAAGAAAAACGGCCATAGAATTCTAGCTAGTTGCGGCGGGGCGGTTAATGTCATTGTTCATGAGAGCGGCTTTGCGTAGAGTAGGTAAGCGTTGTCGGCTTCTCATTGGTCGAGGTTTGTAGTTGGTGAGAGTGTCGAGTTGGCCCGTTCAGAACAACCTCGTATGTCTTCTGGTTGAACTATTCGAAAAGACTTCGGGTGCGGGGTCGAAACTTTACGGGTCTGATGGGCGGAATGCGTCTCTGTCTTCTTGGTTAGTCGTCAGCCCGATGAAGTGAGCTTCGATAGTCGGTTAATTCGGCTATACGAAGGTATTGTGCTTGCATAGGTTCTTCAGCTGATGATCATCGGTGTAATGTCTTCTCTGCGAGATCGGGTAAGGCGTCTTATTTGTCTCCGGTGAGTTTAGCATTCAGCTTACGCCGAAGAAGCATAAGCGATTACAACGATGACATGGGGGTTGAAAAAAGTATCTTCAACGGAAGATCGAGTCCAACAACTACCCCCGTACGGAACTTAGACAAAAACAATAAAGAAAACATCAAGTCTAACCTATACATCATTCTAATCCTATCGACGCACTAATCTGCGATATCGGCTCGGTTTTTGGGATCTTCAATTCCGTATGATACTGTACTACTATGATTTCCCCCGATTTCTTTTAGTAGAACAGGCGATTTGAGGTATCCAATCTGCTTGACTCAGTATCCAACGAGATATAGACGGGAGAGTATCTCTTTACCGCTTAAAAGATATGGTGACCCTCGGAAGTGGGGAATCCGATCACCCGTCATTGATATCGGGGACTTATGCCAGCGTCCTTTAATCTTCCGGCCCGTAGGATCTCCCAGGTGGATATAAGGAGAAGGAGAGTGAACTCCTATGTCCAAGGATTAAACGTAGCGAGGATAGACATCACATTCAAATGCTGCTTGTTTTCAAAGGCCGGCTTCTACCGAGTACCGCGGACTGGCGCTACATCATCGCGCGTATCTTTGGCCGAGCTCGCCGGCTCGTTTGCCCCGCTGTTTATCGAAGCCTCGACTCCGGTGATTATGGGTATAGAGGATGGAGTCCCGGGTCAGGCCCCAGACCCAGAGGATTCTCGTAGGTTTGGTGCGGCTCGAGCTAAAACTGTTGCCAGCACCTGCGAAGAGAAGAGCTACGTTAGTGGTGGGCAAACTACTTTGCATGCGGGACGAAAGATTATAAAATTGCTACTAATATAGAGACTCGATGCTCCAGCGAATCATGCGGCACTTTAGCTTGGAATTACGAATACTTCGACAGCTAGAGCCAGGTTCTTGAAGTCGATCGGGTGAGGGCCGGCCGCACGAGAGAGAAATGGGTCATTCTTCGACACTCCCCTGCTCGCGCCCGAGCCACGCACTTTAAGAAAGAAGAGGCTGAACTAAAAGGTTGGAGCGTCGAGGCTCCGGCAAAGCTGTTTCTCCCCCACCTGCCTCGGGAGAGGGGAATATGCTGTAGATACTGTTTCCACCGCCCATTGAAGGTGCCTTGCGCTCGAAAGACTTACAGTCACCTTGATCAGCTCAGGGAGACACTGATCGGATAGATGGACGGCCATCGGTTAGCTTTGTCTCAGAGCCAGCGAGAGTTGTAGGCCTGCAGATCCACAGGAAATACAGCGAGAACACACAGGATACGGCAGTAGATATCATAATCAGCTGCACGAGTTACCAGAATCTTTGCTTAAAGATTTACAGAGTTGGTCGATATCGCTAATCGGTCGGCATTGTCCCTACGGCCGGAGCGGAACGCCGGCCGAGCAGTTGATCGCGGCGGGTTTGGAGAGCCCGCCCCGACCTTGTATGCGGTTGAGGATACAAAGAGCCGCAGTGCTTTATCTTCTCGGCTTAAGATTCTCGAGCGATGCGTCGGCGACCCGTCCCGCCATCCCATCACGGCCGATAATGATGATGATAATAATGATGGTGGATGGAGACACCGAGGAAAGCGGGCCGGGGAGGAGGTCTGGCGAGGGGTAAAATTCCCGGTGAGAAGAGCGAGAAATCACCACGCACGCTCCTTGTCGGCGCCTGGTGTTGCCCCGGAGTTGCCTCGGAAACCCCCGATGCGAGCAGCAACTCGCGGCGTCTGAGCGGAGGGCTCGGAGCCGGCTCTTATCAAGCTCGATCCCGTGGGTTCAGTGTCCTCAGAAGTTTGATTAACGAGCCGTCTGGAAGTAGGGGAGACAGAATCGTCTCCTCTGCGAAAGGGCGTTCACTGAAGTGGGCTCGAGTACACAAAAGTCTCGGAATTTGAGACGAGTTGACAAGCTTGCCGGCGAGGTAAAGAAGGTCGTCAAAGAAGCTCCTGCTTCATCTCTAAAATATTGGGAGTTATCGAGACCAGCCTCCCACCTGGCTTAGAGCGAGCTTGGAACGCTCGGAAGTCGGCGAGCCCCTTCTAAGAAACTGACATGAGATATTTTGACACGGCGGTGACTGGCCTCGCTACAGATCCCGACCCGACTAGGGATGAGTGTAACAAGATGGCCACCTCCGGCGTACAGCAAGCCATGCTACTGTCGGGCGGCGGAGGCCACCTGCAGGCTCATTCAGGCGAGAGATAGCCAGTCTCTCTAAGCCCTCCCTGAAGCTTGAGGCCGTAGGCGGGGCTCGGATCCCAAGCAGTCGTGTCTTGACCAAGAAAGATTACAGGAGCACTGCGTGATCTTTGTCGAGATTTGACACCACCGCCACCTCCATTAAAAATATTATGTTCAAATTGGAGAAGGAGTTGCGCCATCAGCTTCCGTTTGACCT